>JAODUO010000320.1:257500-332500 GCA_025642075.2 Ridgeia piscesae | reverse complement strand
GTGTGTGTGTGTGTGTGTGTGTGTGTGTGTGTGTGTGTGTGTGTGTGTGTGTGTGTGTGTGTGTGTGTGTGTGTGTGTGTGTGTGTGTGTGTGTGTGTGTGTGTGTGTGTGTGTGTGTGTGTGTGTGTGTGTGTGTGTGTGTGTGTGTCTGTGTGTCTGTGTGTGTGTGTGTGTGTGTGTGTGTGTGTGTGAGTGAGTGCGTGCGTGCATGTGTGTAAGTGTGCGTGAGTGTGTGAGCGTATGTTTGTATATGTATATATATATATATTATATATATATATATATATATATATATATATATATATATATATATATATATATATGTGTGTGTGTGTGTGCGCGCGCGTGTGTGTGTGTGTGTGTGCGTGTGTACGTTGGCACGTGCATGCGCGCGCGTGTGTGTATGTGTGTGTGTGTGTGTGTGTGTGTGTGTGTGTGTGTGTGTTGTGTGTGTGTGTGTGTGTGTGTGTGTGTGTGTGTGTGTGTGTGTGTGTGTGTGTGTGTGTGTGTGTGTGTGTGTGTGTGTGTGTGTGTGTGCAACATACACATGTATTATTCATTATCGTTCTCCGTATAGGCGTATGATCTCACTGTAGGACATTAATTCAGCAATTGCATATGTGGTTTGTACATTTCATGTAACGGTGTTTGTGACATGTCGATTTCTTTCTCAAAATATAATTTGGAAGGCATGTATCGATGAACCAGTAAACAATTGTTTATCTTGACCATGTCTCCCAACATTGACCACTGCCTAATACTGGTCATATACGATTGTCTGGGATTAATGGGTTTGAATATTAAGCATACATAAAATGCACAACATTAGCAAGAGCCATGACTTGTGTAACTTTTCACCATGCCTCGAATGAAACCGCATTCCCTAGACCAGGCAAATTGGCAACTGGTCAGTTTCTAAACCACATGACAGCGGCTAGATACTTTCTCCGGCGGGATCGCATGGGCGGACGAGAAATCGACAAAGCGAGATTAACATTTTGAAACCAATGAAGAACGACAAACTGTGGCGCCATCTGGCGAACCCTGGTTAATTGAGACTAGTGTATGGAATGGATTGTCCTTCTGTAGCGAAGATGACCAATTTCATTATCATCCATGTTCCTGGCCGCGTTTGTGTGGTTTCGGAGGTTGCTGACGAAGCCTGTCCTCGCCCGAACGTTCTGGAGCGGCGGGGACAAGACAACGTTGACGTGTTGGTAGAGGTCGAGTAGAGCGAAGGCAGTAAATATGCCGCTAGTCCGAGTTTTCCGCACTATCCGCTAGGTTTTGACTTTGATATTGCGGAGTGCCAAGCTAGTCTATCTTGAGCGAGAGTCTACCATGAAGCATAGTCGATATAAAAGTCCTTCATCGAGACTGTCAACTTGTTCTTAAAGCGTTTCTTTCATTCACGGTGGGAGCGTGCCATGGTTGGACTGCTGCACAAGGAATAACGACTAGTCTTTTTATATCCACCATGAGGCACCACTGAGCATTCTCCGGCCGACATTATGGTGTTTCTAAAACCAATGCGAATATCACAACTGTGAGACGTGCCGATGTGTATTAACGAAAGGTACAACATTGAGATTTAAAAAAACCCTCAACAATTTGTTTAAATTTGTCGAAGGCTTATAAACATAAAACCATTATTTGTTCACTATGACCTTATAAAACATTATGTTAACATCATATGTAGTGTGATTGTAATTTATTAATGTCAATTCGCATGCAGAACGCCTGCAAAATTGTCATGGCAATTCAGCTATGATTTCTTTGCATGGCCCCGACTTATGTCAAGCTTGAGTGTTAATCAGCGTCACAAATGACGTCACCAATGTATACTTTATATATATATATATATATATATATATATATATATATATATATATATATATATATATATACAAATTGATATAACGTTTTTGTCATTTACTCTTGCAGTCGACCTAATGAAATGATGGGGCTGGCTGAGAACCGCCGGAGTTTCACCACCACTCCGCCTGTCGTGTGTGTGTGTGTGTGTGTGTGTGTGTGTGTGTGTGTCGTGTGTGTGTGTGTGTGTGTGTGTGTGTGTGTGTGTGTGTGTGTGTGTGTGTGTGTGTGTGTGTGTGTGTGTGTGTGTGTGTGTGTGTGTGTGTGTGTGTGTGTGTGTGTGTGTGTGTGTGTGTGTGTGTGTGTGTGTGTGTGTGTGTGTGTGTGTGTGTGTGTGTGTGTGTGTGTGTGTGTGTGTGTGTGTGTGTGTGTGTGTGTGTGTGTGTGTGTGTGTGTGTGTGTGTGTGTGTGTGTGTGTGTGTGTGTGTGTGTGTGTGTGTGTGTGTGTGTGTGTGTGTGTGTTGTGTGTGTGTGTGTGTGTGTGTGTGTGTGTGTGTGTGTGTCGTGATGTGTGTAAGTGTGTAGTGTGTGATTGTGTTGTTTGTTTTTTTATTGTGTGTGTTGTGTGTGTATGTATGTGTATGTGTGTGTGTGTGTGTGTGTGTGTGTGTGTGTGGTGTGTGCGTGCGTGTGTGTGTGTGTGTGTGTGTGTGTATGTGTGTGTGTGTGTGTGTGTGTGTGTGTGTGTGTGTGTGTGTGTGTGTGTGTGTGTGTGTGTGTGTGTGTGTGTGTGTGTGTGTGTGTGTGTGTGTGTGTGTGTGTGTGTTGTGTGTGTGTGAAGATCATGTATGTATTATTATGTTCTCGTATAGGCGTATGATCTCATGTAGGACATTAATTAGAATTGCATATGTGGTTTGTACATTTCATGTAACGGTGTGTGTGTGTGTGTGTGTGTGTGTTTTTGAATAAATGTATTATTATTATGTTTGTATAGGTATGATTATGTAGGAATTTAAATTTTTAGAATTGATATGTGGTTTGTAATTTATGTAAGTGTTTGTGACATGTCAATTTCTTTCTCAAAATATAATTTGGAAGGCATGTATCGATGAACCAGTAAACAATTGTTTATCTTGACCATGTCTCCCAACATTGACCACTGCCTAATACTGGTCATATACGATTGTCTGGGATTAATGGGTTTGAATATTAAGCATACATAAAATGCACAACATTAGCAAGAGCCATGACTTGTGTAACTTTTCACCATGCCTCGAATGAAACCGCATTCCCTAGACCAGGCAAATTGGCAACTGGTCAGTTTCTAAACCACATGACAGCGGCTAGATACTTTCTCCGGCGGGATCGCATGGGCGGACGAGAAACCGACAAAGCGAGATTAACATTTTGAAACCAATGAAGAACGACAAACTGTAGCGCCATCTGGCGAAACCTGGTTAATTGAGACTAGTGTATGGAATGGATCGTCCTTCAGTAGCGAAGATGACCAACTTCATTATCATCCATGTTCCTGGCCGCGTTTGTGTAGTTTCGGAGGTTGCTGACGAAGCCTGTCCTCGTCCGAACGTTCTGGAGCGGCGGGGACAAGACAACGTTGACGTGTTGGTAGAGGTCGAGTAGAGCGGAGGCAGTGAATATGCTGGTAGTCCGAGGTTTCCGCCCTATCCGCTAGGTTTTGACTAGTGGTTCCCTTTGATATTGTGGAGTGTCAAGCTAGTCTATCTTGAGCGAGAGTCTACCATGAAGCATAGTCGATATAAAAGTCCTTCATCTAGACTGTCAACTTGTTCTTAAAGCGTTTCTTTCATTCACGGTGGGAGCGTGCCATGGTTGGACTGCTGCACAAGGAATAACGACTAGTCTTTTTATATCCACCATGAGGCACCACTGAGCATTCTCCGGCCGACATTATGATGTTTCTAAAACCAATGCGAATATCACAACTGTGAGATGTGCCAATGTGTATTAACGAAAGGTACAACATTGAGATTTAAATAAAACCTCAACAATTTGTTTAAATTTGTCGAAGGCTTATAAACTTAAAACCATTATTTTTTCACTATGACCTTATAAAACATTATGTTAACATCATATGTAGTGTGATTGTAATTGATTAATGTCAATTCGCATGCAGAACGCCTGCAAAATTGTCATGGCAATTCAGCTATGATTTCTTTGCATGCCCCCGACTTATGTCAAGCTTGAGTGTTAATCAGCGTCACAAATGACGTCACCAATGTATACTTTATGCATATACAAGATTAACATTATAACGTTTTTGTCATTTACTCATGCAGTCGACCTAATGAAATGATGGGGCTGGCTGAGAACCGCCGGAGTTTCACCACCACTCCGCCTGTCGTGTGTGTGTGTGTGTGTGTGTGTGTGTGTGTGTGTGTGTGTGTGTGTGTGTGTGTGTGTGTGTGTGTGTGTGTGTGTGTGTGTGTGTGTGTGTGTGTGTGTGTGTGTGTGTGTGTGTGTGTGTGTGGTGGTGTGTGTGTGTGTGTTGTGTGTGTGTGTGTGTGTGTGTGTGTGTGTGTGTGTGTGTGTGTGTGTGTGTGTGCGTGTGTGTGTGTGTGGTGTGCGCGCACCAGTTTCATGAATCGGATGTTGTTATATACTTAACCTGTGTATGTTTTATACATTTAACCTGCACCTTGTCCAAGTTGTGAACAATTACCAACACCGTCCATAGTGTACATAGAAGGACTTTACTTACGTAAGATGAAATTGTACATACGAAAATAAACCCAACTAAATATTCCACGTAACCATATTATGCTATGTTTTTGATGTAAATAACACGACAAAATAACTACCAGTCATTTCAATAATGTTCGTATTGATACGGGAGCAACTTTGAACCAGATATTGGCTAATTACTGCCATCATGACAACTGTTTCCTGAATCACGAATCTTTCGAGGAATAACAAAAGGTTCCTCAAGTGATACTCATTATGTCAGTCTTTTATGAGGATGAATAACGAAGTTAAGCAGTTGTTAAGAGCTAAGCAAAATACATTTTAAGCGGGTAAAAACAGGTAACGCTAATTATTTAAATACTATATACCGTCGAGTTGACTCTCATAACTATGTAACCGAGACTAACTTTGCTTTCCAGGATACTTATTTTTATTTTCCACCTTTAATATTATGCCTACTAAATAACTTCTTGATTGTATTACATACATAATACAAGTTGATTGTATTATGTACTTACGACAATGTGATTTTATGTTCTTGTGCATCCTTCTCAATGCAAAATATATGTTATATAAAAATTATAGTTAAAGTTATTATTATTCATTGTTCTGTGTCACGCGATACGAAACACACTGTATTGAACAGAATAATACAACACAGTTTGCTGATTGACATAAGGGCCATGATGTTCTCTCTCCTCAACCACGGCCGTATCAGTATCGTAGCGTATCGCGATAAGGATCAAATATATCCTGTCCCGTACCATGTGGTGTGTAACTTGATATACAGCCATATCGTTCCGGCCCTACATATCAACGATGCTGCCTTGAGTACTTTGGCCATTGGTAAATAGCCACCAGCCACGTATCCTACGTAAATACCACCCTCCAGTGGGGTTGCATGTGATTAGGTTTGTATGGTTACGGACCAGTTCTACTACTCCGGTTCAGCCACGCGTGGCAATGGGCGTGGCTAAGTGCAGCGGCGCGTGAACGTCATTGACGATCTCTATAATATGCCCACAGCCGCTCGCGTAGTATTTACATTATTCAAACAAAACATATTTGAAAATAAAAGATCAAGTTTCATGATGGGCCGAATCGAATAACGAGGTATATGACTGAAATAGAATTAAACACCTACGTGGTTCATTTAGCGCCATTGTCCCCTGCTTTGGGTCAGTCGGCCGACCATTAATGGAAACTTAATCCGTGTACTCACAGGAGTGGAAGTGTGCGCGATTGAGTGATCTTCACCGTCGTTAATTCACCGGCAACGGTAATACTAACAGTTAATGTAAATGTACAGTTGTAAACCATCTAAACATAGCCTGTATTCTAACGTCCAAGTTTATTTATCACATTTAAAGGACATAATCACACTACATGCAGGACACATCCAGGCCAAATGAATGAGGCCATTAATGAATCATAAAACACACAACAACACGTTTGGCTTCAAAATGAAGCGCAATTTATTTATACGATTTAATTCTAGTACAACAATTAATTATGTACCAATTACTATTATTAAGCGAAATATATATGATTGTAATTATGCACATAAAATATGTAAATAAACTATAACAATACATTACTAAAACTGTATGATTATAACTACCGTCGATGAAATACACGGTTGCATCTGTAGTGCACGAAGCAAATTATTACGTAAATGATTTACGTAACTGTATTATCTATAAGACTGTACGCGCAGACCGCGCCAACATTTGAGTTAGGATATACAATGTACAACCTCCGAGAACATAGCTCTCGAAATCAGGAAAATATTTCTTGGATGCGGACAGTTATGTTATTGATGTCAATATATGTTTGGCAGTACTATGTACATCACCAGTACGAACTTATAGTAGAAGATACTGTCCAGGTTACCAGGTATCAAAACGTTAAGGTCACTGGCTTTGTGTCCTTACCAAACAGCAGTCTGCCTTTTATATATATATATATATATATATATATATATATATATATATATATATATATATATATATATATGAATATATATATATATACATATGTACATATACGTAAATACACACTATATATATATATTTTGCGTGCGTGCGTGCGTGCGTGCGTGCGTGCGTGCATGGTCGAGTGCATGAATCTACGTCTACATTGTAAGCAAGCGTACGTACACAAACGTGCGTCACATTAATATGGCTACACTCTTTGCCTGCACATAACACAGCTCAGTTCAACAGGTTCGTTCTCATATTTCGTAAGGCGTACATCAACGATCTGTAGTTAGTTTAACTCCACTGCGTAACCCTGGAACCACAAAACCTCACACGCCAGATGGATGCCCATCACAGTAGGTGCTTTCCGTTCATTTGCCAGCAATATATCAGATTCAGATTATCATGTGGTATAATAATATATATATATATATATATATATATATATATATTATATATATATATTATATATACGTTATTATATATATATTATATATATATATATATATATATATATATATATATATATTATATATATATATATATATATATATATAATATATATATATATATATATTATATATATATATATATTTTATATATATATATATATATATATTATATATATATATATTATATATATATATATATATATATATATATATATATATATATATATATAATATATATATATATAATTATATATATATATATATTTGTATATATATATATATATTTGTATATATATATATATATATATATATATATATATATTAATGCGAACGTACGCAAAACTATTATCGATTGTCAACACGCCAATGTCTTCAGACAGTGACGTTATTCGGCGACACTTGTGCCTTCTTGTCTCTGGTCACGCGGTGGTAGACAAGATAGGCCGCAGTGCCCACCCATGCAATCGCCACGACTGCGCACAACGCGATCGCCCAGCCAGGAAACCCGCCCGAGCCGGCATCTGCAAACAGACACACGTGACACTTCATACGCCGGTCACCCTGTAATAGCGAATGAATGCAGATCATCGCTTTTTCGAGAACACTATCCTTTTGAAATATCCAATTTATATAGTGTTATCGGGTAAATCAGTTGTTCGGATCGTAAAACGTATTGAGCGCCTAAAACGTAAAACGTAGCTGAACACTCAGAAGACCTGTCTATCATTGGACGTGTGTCTAACTTTCTACGTGAACCTCCTCGTACGTACAACGCGTATAGCCGGACGCTAGTGTCACAACTGTCACTTTTCAATTGTCATTGTCGCAAAAGAAAAAAGTTGGATACTTCGCAATGCGGATATTTTAGTAATTTGTTTTACGTTTTTTGTAAATATTTTGTATAGGCAAAACTTCCATTGAAACCATTAATAAGCATACACAACTGTGCTTTTTTTCTTCAGAAATTGGACTGAACAATGTGTGCGTGATATAATCGCAACAAAGCAATCCATAATAAAGAAATGTATATCTATAAAAACTATTTATGTGATAACAGTAATAAAAGAAAGATAATACGTACAATCTATCGGAAATAGAAGTGCGTGTAACTAGATTCACAAATACCATTACACTAGATCTTTTGGCTGTGACGTGTCGTATTATTCATCTGCGAAACTGGATTCTTTTATAACTTGGCTTTTGTAAAGAACAGTTTAAACAAAATGTACACCCAGAATAAAACAACATCAGGTGAGAGAAATGTTAAAACAATGCTTTGTGTGTGAAATGAGTGACGATTATGATTACGATTCCTGTATTTATGATCTGCTGCGCTTTTCTATTAAATAAATGTTAAATTGATGTATACAACATACCAAATTGAAATTATTGTTACAGATGTTATTTAATATACATACAACGTTAAGCATCTAGTTAGGATATCATATACAATTTTGACAAATATAATATGTTTGCTCACCGTTGTTGCTAACTGATTTGGCTTTGTTCGGATTATCATCACTCCGAGTTGTATTCTCCGCAAGTTCAGTCGAATCTATGCCAGTTGAAATGGTTGTTGTAGTCATTATTGCCGGTGCTGTTGTTGACGGTATTACGGTTGTTGTTGTTGTTGCAGGCGTCGAGGTTGTTGTTGAGGCCGGTGTCGTGGTAGTGGTCGACGAAGTTGTTGTGTCAACGACTGGTGTTGTTGTTGTAGTCGTCGAAGTTGTGGTTTCAGCGGGTGTTGTTGTTGTTGCAGTTGTTGTTGCAGCAGTTGTTGTTGTTGCCGCGGGTGTTGTTGTTGTTGTTGCAGCAGTTGTTGTTGCTGCGGGAGTCGTGGTTGTGGTTTCACTCGTCGTTGTCGTTGTTCCTTGCTCCGTAGTTGTCTCTGGAAACAGGTTCGTGGAATGGAGGGGTCGGCATTACACAAACACACACGCTGCCTGCAACGTAGTGGCTATGTATTTATATTGCAGTTATATAATGGTAATATTTACTTTGAGTTTAATATCAGACTCTACAGAATATGGTAATATGGATGAATGAGTATGTTTTAACATTTGCAGGAGATGGTTTATGTAACATCGAGGGCGATCTAGAATGAAATCGGAAGCCTAGTTACTAATAAAAGTAATGTCCATCTCGACACAAACAGCTTGTTACGATACAGATGAACTGCGCTGTCTACCTTTTAACATTGATCAGTTTAAAAACATGTCTGACACAATTATCATAACTAAGAAACACAAATGTTATCATTGCGGCGGGAGAGTGGTGTCTGAATGGTGTCCCCAAAATGAAATACTTGTACCATATGAACAGTATATTATATGTAATGTGTGACGGATTATTCTAATGCGATGGAGAAAGGCCTTTGAGTAGCAGATGAAATATTAATATTATTAATACATACAGCGAACGCCTTCATTTGAATACTAATTATCACCGCCATATCATATTTGTTAACATTAATACCATTTCCGTTTATATAATTCGGCTATCTCATCAAAACAATCTATAGTGTTCCTGTATCATACAGTATTTCAATAAAATAATTAACTATCATTAAAATAGTAACTATCACCACATTGCATAGTTGTACGTGTATATTATTATTTTAATCGGCGGACATGATTTTACTCAACGGATCTATTTATTGGACGAAATATTAGCGGATCTATTTATTGGATGAAATATTTATACATCCAACCCATATTAATTCTACAAAACATTTCGTTCCGCACCATTGATTCTGCTACGCCACTGAAGGGAAAAACTTCTTCTATTTACCAGGCTCTACGAGACTAATGAAAGGCGATGACAACTCGTCGCCATCTTCAGTGGCCACGCCACACTGGTATGACGTCAGATGTTGCTCCTCTGTGACGTTGATGTAGACGTAATACACGTCAGTTCCGGACCATGCTGTTGCGTTGACGAGAATACCAGTTTTTGTTTCGTCATCGAAGCCAATGTCGTATGAATATACGATTTCGTTTGATTCCAGGACATATTGCAGATACTCGACCCCCGTGATGTCAGTCCAAGAGCAAGTCAACAATGTGCCCTCGCCCAGCACTACAGGGGACGATTTCGTCAGCGTGACTGTCTGAGCTGTTGCCACGAATGGTTCTAAAACAAACGAGAAATTCATCACCCTCTAAATTGGCTTGACCAAATACGTCATAAATCATAATATGTTTTTATTTGCAACAATAATTACGATTTTTATCGTATGGTTTTTATGTAATCACTGCATGAGTTTAACACTTTGTAACCTCATACGTATTAAACACGGAACGACATGTATACAAATACGCCAGTTATTTAAACCTGACGAAATCAACTCATGAAACAAGCTGTATAGAAACAATTTATGCAGAACTGTCTATTAAAACATGGAAACCTATCGTTATGCACAACGTACCTTGAAACACAGCGACAGCCGTCACTAAGGCGACAATGAAATGGTACTTGGAAGCCATGTCTGGTGAGCTTTTTTCCACAACAGACGTCTCCACAAATTGAGAATCGACTCTGTCGGAGAGAGTTGACTTGCAGAAGAGAGAACCAGTTTTCGTATCGCCGTAATATAATACATGGACTAAAGAGCGGTCATCTTGGTTGCTAGCAAACACCAAACTCCTCCAATCCTACGGCTGAAGTCAACTCAAGGAATATATAAACCAATGGCGTGTCTTTTAAGTAGATCACGTGACATGATGCCGTCAGCCATATTGTAGTGTGACGCAGCATTTGTTCTCCTGTCAGATGTAGCGTATGCAATTTGCAAGTTAAACTAGCCCATGTTCACTTTATTCAGAATAATGAACTCCTTCACACTGTGTTAGCTTTGATCAATGACCATTAGGGACCCTAATATCACATACGTTGCTGTAGTAAGCTGAACAATAAACACGTCATTGAACGGGAGAAAATCCCATAATGAGCATAGTACTTCGTCCCTTTTTAGTTGCCTTTTACAGTGGGACCTATCTTAAGAGGCGGGTATTGCTCTTTAGTGCCCCAATTGTTGACACGCGTTATATGTCCAAGTATGTTGTCCAGACATAAATACTAAAGACAACCGTTCCCCGGACTGCAAACGTCCAGCGAGTTTACTTGCAATCAAATGGACACACAGCCGTTAATAACACGTTAGTGGGGCCACCAGTCGCCGGGAATCTAGACCGGAGTACATTACTCAGTTTCTTGGATGTACTGCATATGTCTTCCCTCGTGCATTATTTTATTTTACCAAGTAACAGTTTTTTGTCCTGCAGTTTAAGCAACAACAGCAGCAAAAACAGCAACAGCCATCACAAACTCATCTACTGGCTCGATCACTGCTGTCACCGAACCAACAACCACAACGACAGCCTCCACCAACACCATCACAACCAATACCACCAACACTATCGCCATTAACATCACCACCATCATCACAACCAACAACACCACCATCGTCACCACTGTCGCTATCATCACCACCACAATCACCACGTCCATCACCACCTCCATCACCACCACAATCACCACCTCCATCACCACCTCCATCACCACCTCCATCACCACCTCAAACACCACCTCAATCACTACCTCCATCACCACCTCAATCAACCAGTAACTAATCCTGTCTACAGCAAACACGTGTCCATCCAGAGAACGTCCCATATTATGAACAAGATCAAGAGATAATCACCCTAACCGTCAATACATTGTCGTAATATAATTTATTAAAGATCAGTCGGTCGCCTAACTGGAAATAAGTTTAACACGCTCTGTCAACAAAACATGTTTTGGTCAATCGATTGTTGGCATTTATAATAATACGTTCTCAGTTGATCCTGCCATTTTCCATTATATAAGTTGTTTTTATTTATAATATTGTGAGATGCTTGTATCCACAGTTCAATAACCAGCATAGCAAAGTACAACATAAATAGTAATCAAATTTGATTTGACGCCGGAATTTGTTAAAACGTTACGTCCGCGCAGTGCATGGTGGGGTATTATAAAAGTTGTTGATCCATACAAAAGTGTACTAGGGCATCTGAGTAGTGTGATATAGCTTCTGGATAGTACAGTATCGCTTCTGAAACGTATAATATAGTTTCTGCATTGTGTAATATAGCTTCTGAATAGTGTACTATAATTTTTGAATAGTGTAACGTAGCTTCTGAATAGTGTAATATAGCTTCTGAAGGGAATATGATAAACCCGTAATTGAGCAGGCGCAGTCAGATACACGTCGAACAAACCTACGAACCAGACTTGTCACAACCAGCGCCACAACTCAGTGCTCAATGCTGTCACTCTTCTGGGCAAGATGACAGTCTCCGGGTCATCTGATGTAAGACCCCAATAAGGTGTTCGTCCGCCATTACCCGTGCGACCAAAGAGTACCCTATAAAAGCAGCATTATGCAGGTTGTCTGAATTTCTGTGAGCACATATGTAGTGTGGAGTGATTACGAATTATGTTTTTGTGCAGCGTGGCATCAGAGCCGTCAAATTATGACAGCGGTCAGTCGGTGCATTAATACAGTTGTAATTTTGCTTGGTGATGTAATCAGGGACAATCCGTGGGTGGTTCAAGCAGAAATGGAGGGGCGTAAGGTTTAAAAGAAGTTTGTGGGAGCCTGAGGTACGCTAAGTTCACGAATTGTTCAAAGAACATCTGTCTAAATATGTTGTGAACTTGTCAACAACAGAGCTCATCAAGATTAGTAGGAAATGAAGGAAACGTAATAATGGTCGCCTATGGAAAATGCAAATGTGGTCTGACTCCATCTGACATTTTATTGGAATCTTCCACTTTCACCCAGCATTCTGACGTAACCGCTGACGTGAATTTTTTTATTTCATTACAAATCGTTATTTTCTATCACACCCAATAGCTGCATTACATAAAAATTGACTTTTGTTATTATATTCCACTCTAGAAAACACAGCCTAACAATTCAACTACCCAGCATTACCTGAATGTCTTAGTTGCTTCAAACATTCAGCAGGTCTTTTAACTGACTAGACTGTATGTATTTTGGTTACAACATCACAATCTTATGAGGTCTCATTGAACCAGTCAGTCGTGTTCAGAACAGTTGCATCATTCCGACCTCTCTACGCTGGCATTGGGTTTGTTCACCACCACGGTACTTGTCGTTCTTTTGGGTTCTTTTATGGGACCGATATTAATGTGATTGTCTGATTCACAATGTTGCGAGCCAGGTTTTAACACAACATATTGAACCCGTGCCACCGGCGTGCCAGGCGGATGTGCTAACCACTACACTATGTTTAATAAGCATTTACAAACCTTAGGCACCTCGCCAGGAACAGAGAGGTATGCTATTGTAGCGTAATTTGCCTTTGATCAGCGCTCTCAACCGCTGCTCTCAGGTGCGTGCATGAATATCAATATAGCTGAAAAGTAGATAAATACATAATGTTCAACCTAGCACTGTGGCCCGACTAATGTCACGAAATATAAACCAGCAGCTTTATTCAAAACATTGTACACTGGTCCGACTTACACCGTGAAATGTAAACACGGCAATAACTGACCAGTCATTAGGCTTGTAATAACATGGACACGTTTGGACATGGAGAGTGCCATCTAAAATTAAGGTTATGAAAGAATGTAAAGTTGTGGTTTGTTTTAACTACGAAATGTAATTATACCTCGCACTAATAGGAACGCGAATGTTCTACAATTTGTTTATGTCGTGAAACAATAAGCTCACTGGATGTTAGCAACTATGCATGTCCGCTGCAGGTTCCTGAATGGATAAACATTGTCTCGTGCATACGGCTCGTGTATTGCACGTTACCCGTCGGTATTTCGTCTTCTTTTGTCACACATTGTTCCCGGAAGGTCGCCAGCTTAGTGCCGTCAGAAGACACGTTCCTGCAACCAGAATACATTTGGTTATTTCGTAATTATGAGAAAGTTATACTTTTGTCGGAAGGAATTCTCTGTTAGAGAAATGCTAGGGAGTGGGTGGGTGGGTATGAATGGCAGCGTGGTAGCTAGAACGTGCGCATGGCACATGCGATCTACACGAAATAACCTACTTAATCGAGGTTATCATACACATGCACGCACGCACGCACGCACGCACGCACGCACGCACGCACGCACGCACGCACGACAACAGGCACCCTTGTCTCTGTCTGTCTGTCTGTCTGTCTGTCTCATACACACACACACACACACACACACACACACACACACACACACACACACACACACACACACACACACACACACACACACACACACGCACCACACACACACACACACACCCATAACAACATACACACAAAACACACCAAACACACACACACACACACACACACACACACACACACACACACACACACACACACACACACAACACACACACACACACACACACCACACACACACACACACACACACACACACACACACACATCAAACGTTACATATTATCATCCTGATCAAATGTTTGAAACATTCTTTGGTCTCTGTTCTACAAAGAATATATACTTATTTTATTTAGATACAACAAATCATTCATACACCACACATCACACACACACACACACACACACACACACACACACACACACACACACACACACACACACACACACACACACACACACACACACACACACCACACCATCACACCACCACACACACACACACAACACACACACACATACACACAATATCATACACAAACACACATACACACCCACACACACCACAACACACACACACACACACACCCACATCACAACACACCACACAACAACACACACACCACCACCACACACCACCACACCACACACACACACACACACACACACACACACATAATACGTAGTTCAATATCGAGTTCTTTGTGTCAACAAGAGTCCTTGCGTTGAAACATTCAGGTGGTCGCGAGACTACGCACGCGCACGCGCACGCGCACATGCTGCACTGACAACTGCTCAGCGAGTTTTGTGTGTGTCACGAAGAATCACTTGCATTGAACCATTCAGGTGGTCGCCATCGGCAAATTACATGTATATAGCTGGCCAGACAATTTAGGAATGTGACCTACACAGGATATGAGGGATAAGCGGCAGTGTTACTACAGTACGCCTAGTTAAATTTATTACTGGACCTTCCGTTTTGCATAATTTGTTAAGTTTAAATTTAGTAGCTACTGGTGTGAGATTGTATATTTTCGCTTGGTAACTTGAGCTAACACAACAATGGATTAACCCAAATTCGGCACCGAAAATCTAGGAACAGCGTACCTCTTATAATGGTCATCTTTTAGCAGTCGTCCAAACAATCTTCTTCATGCTCCATTGCGCAATGCCGTATCACTGTTTCTGACTATAATCGATCTCACGTATTTTGATGTTAAGGTCTTCGTCCTAACCGTTTTGGACTTCGTTCAAGGATTGTTCTATGAACCTCCGCATACGAAATGGGACCTTTGTCTTTTCGAATAGTGGAAATTCATATGAAATATCAGACGTTTAACTATAGAATCGAACCCTGCCTCTATTCGAAATTTCCCAAATATGTCAATATTCGAGCCTGTTATGTTGCCAGTCAGGTGTTGGTGCCAGCAAACGTAATGGTTGCGTAAAGCGTAAAGCATAAAACGTAAAACGTGCAACGTGAAACGTAAAACGAAACACGTAACCTAGCAAACTATGAAAACAATCGGCCTCTTTGAAGTATGACGTAGACGCCACGTCATATCACACTCACTCACTCACTCACTCACTCACTCACTCACACACTCACCAACACATACAACACAATCTACTCACTCACAACACTCACTCAACCACTCATCACCATACAACAACACTCACCAACACACACACCCCCACTAACCACCACACCACTCACTCACTCACTCACTCACTCACTCACTCACTCACTCACACACACACACACTCTCTACACTCACTCACTCACTCACTCACTCACTCACTCACTCACTCACTCACTCACTCACTCACTCACTCTCTCACTACCACTCACTCACTCACTCACTCACTAACATACATACTGCTGTAGTTACAATAGCTCAGCGAGTTCTTTGTGTCAACAAGAGTCCTTGCGTTGAAACATTCAGGTGGTCGCGAGACTACGCACGCGCACGCGCACGCGCACATGCTGCACTGACAACTGCTCAGCGAGTTTTGTGTGTGTCACGAAGAATCACTTGCATTGAACCATTCAGGTGGTCGCCATCGGCAAATTACAAGTATATAGCTGGCCAGACAATTTAGGAATCGTGACCTACACAGGATATGAGGGATAAGCGGCAGTGTTACTACAGTACGCCTAGTTAAATTTATTACTGGACCTTCCGTTTTGCATAATTTGTTAAGTTTAAATTTAGTAGCTACTGGTGTGAGATTGTATATTTTCGCTTGGTAACTTGAGCTAACACAACAATGGATTAACCCAAATTCGGCACCGAAAATCTAGGAACAGCGTACCTCTTATAATGGTCATCTTTTAGCAGTCGTCCAAACAATCTTCTTCATGCTCCATTGCGCAATGCCGTATCACTGTTTCTGACTATAATCGATCTCACGTATTTTGATGTTAAGGTCTTCGTCCTAACCGTTTTGGACTTCGGTCAAGGATTGTTCTATGAACCTCCGCATACGAAATAGGACCTTTGTCTTTTCGAATAGTGGAAATTCATATGAAATATCAGACGTTTAACTATAGAATCGAACCCTGCCTCTATTCGAAATTTCCCAAATATGTCAATATTCGAGCCTGTTATGTTGCCAGTCAGGTGTTGGTGCCAGCAAACGTAATGGTTGCGTAAAGCGTAAAGCATAAAACGTAAAACGTGAAACGTAAAACGTGAAGCGTAACACGTAACCTAGCAAACGCAGAAAACAATCGGCCTCTTTGAAGTATGACGTAGACGCCACGTCATATCACACTTACGTATATATATATATATCACGTTTCAAAAACCTACTAAGTCTATTAGGTTTCCAAATTCGAAAGTTTCTCAGTGCTAAACTTTCTATGTTAAAAATGTACCAGTGAGAAAGTTAAAAAGTCCTAATGATGTTTATGTTCGAAAGTGTTTAAATCCGAAAATTAAAAAAATCTACATTGAGTATTCGACTGAAACCTCGGCTGTCGTCGTGGAATGGTTAGCTGTATCATCACTAGAGGGCACTTCTGTTAGGTTAATAGATGACATTGTCGGATATTCTCTTCAAGACTTCAATAATTTAATTTACTGCTAAAAGTGATGTTTCACTACCCTGTAGTTGTAACGTGACTGTATGCTAAAATAATAAGTTAAATTACAAATAGATAAATTCAATTAACTGTACATTAAGTGTATTAATAAAATAAATATAATAAATATATAAATAAGTTATTTGTACATTACATTCCACGGTCATGCAATGTAAAGGATACGACACTGTGGGCTAAAATAATAAATAAGATAATATTATACATTAATAAATTAATCAATAAATTATTAGTACCTTAAAAAGCAGGCAGTTCATGAGAAACACTAAAACAGTCTACTATGATGTCAATGACTGAATGACTGGGATGGCGGCTCTCTGAAACACTTCTTCAGTAGATACGGTGATAGCTTCCTCGGTAAGTGCGTTCCACAGTCGAATATAGCTTACGTAGAATGACTGCTGGTAGGGCGTGCAAGTGGCTGGCAGATTTCGTAGTTTGTGCTTGTGTTGGCGTCTGGTGCGCGCATCTGCTGTGGTGATGATGACAGGCAAGCTGATGTGCATTAGTCCGTGGTGAATTTTTAAAAACATACTGGCATCTCTTATGCGCCTTCGTGTGTACAAGAAGTTCCGCAGGTTAGTGCACATATCAATGGCACATGAAGTTCTGCGGTAATCACCGGTGACAAACGGCGCAGCGGATCTTTGTACGCGCTCTATTGTCTGAATGCCTGTCTTTGTGTGAGGTGCCCAGGCGCATGTAGCTAACTCGAGCGTTGGCCGCACGAGTACCTCGTATGCCGTTTGTCCCACTTGCAGTGGCGCCGTGTTCTTTTGAGTAAGCCAAGTGTCTTGCTGGCTTTGTTCTGCACTTTGTTGATATGTGGTGGCCACGATAACGTTGTGTAGATGGAGTCCTGGTTGTTAGTCCGTGGCATTTGTTGGTTCCCCATGAAGTAATCATAAACCGATATGTTCCTCTTGGTAGTAATAGATAAGCACACTTTGACACATTAAAATCCTCTGCCATGTCTTTGCCCAATTGACCTTCCCCGTACTAGCGGGGCGCCACCATCGATTGCACTTGAAAGCGAGGCTACACGCAAGCAGTGTTGCCAACTCCGCGGTTTCCCCGTGGAATTGGGCTAGTGTTAGACCTGTTTCGCGGGGGGGAATTAACCGTTGCGGGTTACGTTTTTTTTTGGCTTCTTTTTAGGCATATGCCGCTATTTTTGGGCTAGTTTCAAAAGTGGTGGCTTTCATGTCTTGTGTTACATTAAGAGCCGTCATATTCTTAGTCACGTCATAAATACTGTAAACTCCCAATTCAAAGCCGCCTAATGTTTTTGAATACAGGCATTGCCTACTCCAGCCTGGGCCACCCAGTTGTCCACGGATAAGGGTAGTGATAATTCTCTCGCGCCAGGGTGACAATACGTCAATATCAACTCATCTCTTTGTTGCGCTACGTGTAGTAACGTACCGCAACGATACATCTAGTAACATAGCGCAACGAGCAGTTGCTTGTGAGGATGGGCGTAATCCAAACTTAGAGGCTGCCTTGGTACAGCCAGCCAGCAGGTATAGCTTTTTGTTATAGTCTAGTAGTCCAGGCATGAAGCCTGGGGAGTTGTGATGATGGAGAAGGGGGTTGCCATAGATAGCTATATAGCTCGCATTGTCTTGATGAAAGTATACATCATTAACTGTACGCACTGCGACCGTAAGCCAATTCTAAACGCGACCTCAAATAAGTCAATAATCAAATTGGTAATAAAGCACAGACGACATCGACGTCTGAAACCGTAACAACCGACACTGATTGACAGCATGTCATAGCACCTTTCTCAATAAAACAATTACAGTTTCCTAATCTTACTGTTCTGCCCATCGCCAATCCTTTTCTTTTATGTCCTGATGTGTAATGTGTCAATAGTTTAACTAGTATGCACAGTCAGGTTAATTATAAAATGCGTACTTGTATTTTTTATTCGGCAAAAAAGAATCGTCGTTACACCGGGTATAACTGGCGAAACCATCAGCAGCTGTGGACTTCCTACGCTTTTTGGGTATTATACAATATCGACAGCGTACGACACAATAACAAATGACACGTGCTTCTGCGTGTCATGACGAAGATTCCGAAGTGCTTCTTTTGTGAAGGTACGTCTTAAGTGCATTATCGCAGTTAGCAACAAGCGAGGGTAGTCGTGGGCTAATTCAACGAGAACGGCAACTTGCGAACGTCATTATAAGCCTACTCGATGCGGATTCTCTAACTTGTAAGACGTCAAACGAAGAATTATGTTGGTTATCACAATTATTAAAACAGTGTTTTGTGACTCACATTTTACTATTATTACTGCATGTTGTTGATTTGCATTATATTTTATGCAATATAATTTAGATATTTTATGACAACCATGATGGTGATGAAGTTATTCAATATAAAAATGTAAACATGAACATAAAATGCTAGTATACCTACCATTCTTGCTTGTTTCCATTGTAGTCAGTGATGTCTGGCTGTAGTCTATGTAATACCTGATACCTTTCAACTCACATTTGCCAGCTGTTCTAATCTTACATGTTTAGCAACATTTTCATCACAGCAATATATGAATGCATAATATATAATTATTATATATATATATATATATATATATATATATATATATATATATATATATATATTATATATATAATATAAAATTATCTACTACATAAACACTGGACAACAGTTGTAGTGTGAAAAAGGGAAACTTTTATTGCTAGATTACTGATCAATGTAATTTCCCAATTACAGCATAACTACATTATCATAAAACAGCATTACTAATCTTTCTATTTGAATCAACAAAGGTGAGGGGCCAATCGCCCTCACCTCAACGTAAAAGTACATGTACGTGTCGCCATCTAGCGAGCACAGCAATCTAACAAAGCACTAATTGCTGGGATGATACATATAGGTAAACGCCATCTAGCAAGCAGAACAAATATGCCTAAAGTGCATAGCAGTTAACAAGAGAACCGGATTATAGCGCAATTAAGATAATGTAGTGCATACGAAAGCATTATTTGCTGGGACGATACATATAGGTAACGCCATCTAGCGAGCAGAACAAATATGCCAAAAGTGCATAGCAGTTAACAAGAGAACCGGATTATAGCGCAGTTAAGATAATGTAGTGCATACGAAATCTGGAAGGAAAGACACATGATAAATGTAACACACGCATAATCTTAGAACATACATGACAAACAGAATATGGAGGTGGAGAGGAGGTGGAGGTATCAAATATTCTGTCACTTGAACTGGTCCGTCTTCGCAGGCGATGAAAGCCGAAGTGAAGACTTTCCCAGCATGCTCTAGCGGGACCAGTCAGTTTCCTTTAGGGGGAGACAAGTCACTCTCTAGTATCTACATAAACATTATTCTACTAGTAGAATTTCGCATTTATGTATACTACCAGAAAGTGAGTTAATGTGTGGTCGTAGCTTGTTTGGTGCAAACAATATAAACACTGGACAACAGTTGTAGTGTGAAAAAGGGCAAATTTTATTACCAGATTACCTCAGGCTCAATGTAATCCTAATTACAGCCTAACAACATTATCATAAAACAGCATTACTAATCTTTCTATTTGAAGCAACAAAGGTGAGGGGCCAATCGCCACAGACACGTTTCCCTGCGAATAGTGTCCCCCCACCAAGACCACATTCATGTACAACACTCACCAATGGTAAGGAAACAGATGATACATCACCTCATCAGAGAACCGGGAAACGGATACACACGTGAACGGGAACTCGTAAAGACCATCACACCAGAATGGTAAATGAACGGATACACACATTCTTGTACAACACTCACCAATGGTAAAGTACACGGACATGCACGGTTAGGTAAATCTGGAAGACGACGAGATGGGAAAAAAGGAATGGATAGACACATTCACTAACCTGGATCAAGGGTAAACCGCGGACAGGGAGAAAACGCAGACACCGCGGAATGTATCTTAACATTGACATGCGCAAGCATCATTCGCGCGAATGTCACACACATTCTCGCACGGTATCATACACCCACTCAATACAGTTATATTTCTTTGCTACTACACCAAGCAGAACGCACTACCACTGGAAACAGTATGCCAAAGAACCAGCATGCAAGGGCAACCGTCAGCCAGGTGCTTTGCTATACTATTACTCACATAATATAAATCACATAATACACATTTGATTGGTCTTCCTCGTGAAACAAGTGCAAGATCATTCGATGTTTTGAGACCAATATTTGTCGCAATCACACACGCTCATCAGTGCGCATAATTTTATCTAAGTAGTGACGGAGACCGGCTACATTTTGAGGCAATGCCATGGAACCAATAGTATACGACACAGTGATGAATGCCAACAGGACAGGTCATTGGCCGTGTCATGAGCGCTATGCCGAGAAACGGATAATGTTAAAAGCTGCACATACCAATAATTATTGTGAACTGCCATATGAAAAAGAAAAGTTATTTCAGATACACAGAAAACTAACGACAGTGTATGTTAGACTTGTGTGGGATGCACCACCTCTCTCGCGTCGTGTTCTGAGAGCTGTTTTTGTCGAACACACTTCTGAGTAAACTTGGAAAACCTGAAACGAAACAGCAAACATTTGGCAAGTTCAATATGAAAACGAAACCACATAGGAAATAATAAACAATGGTCGTATTATAATCATTGGCATTGAGCTACATATATTGTACGCACTACAAAGATTATTACATAACATAGTAAGTCATGATGTGAACGAACGTCTTTTATCGCCTCGCCTTACATATTTCGATGTGTTTTTATTTGGCATTGAAAGATCTTAGAGAGTAGAGTGTTCTCACTTTGATGAATGGAACTTCTATCTTGGAGTATAGTAGTATGAAGGTCAGCGGTACTAATTTTAAGTTTACATATTGGCCAAACTTCTAGTTTCATAAGCCTAGGTGGAAAGCTTGAGAAATTGAAAACTAATCGAAGATGGTATGCGCCATGTACATTGCGTTGTGCACGAGGACAAGAATATCATTGCTGTGCAATTTCCGACTAGAATTCGGCACGTATGTAGAATGCGAGCCCACCTCAATTGTTCCTACTTTTCAAACTTCAATACACGAGGCGCGGGCAGTGTAGTGGTTAGCGCTTTCGAATGGCACGCCGGCGGCCCGGGTTTAATACCTAGACGCAGCAAGCCTGATATATTTGGTATAAAAACCAATAGACAGAGACTGACATTGTTGAACTGTGCGGCTGGCGGTGCAATGCTATGCGCCACGCACATTGGCATGCCTCCTACATAATACTTACCCGAATATCGCACAGGCCGCTATACCATTATACAACGGTAGACCTATGTGTGTACCGAAGGGATAAATACGCTAGCGCAAGTTTAGACCATTGAGGAAAGAAGGAGATGAAGACAGAAAGCGGTACCCGCATTTCTTTTAGATCAACGACGTCGCCATCTTGAAATCTCATATCGCTTAGACACGAAGATGGCGCGTCTGCCGTATTGTCGTGACGTCACAGTAGGTATGTCTAATTTCCGGGTTGGCGCCGTTACTACGGCGCGCAGCCGAACGCTGGCAAGAGATGCTATGCAGTTTCCTTGGAGAAATCTCCACAGCGTAGTTGTGGGAATTTATGACGTTGACGCCAATGTGGTAAAGTAATGCGGGCATGTGTAAGAACTGAGCCAACTGATTTCAACGTCGTTAGTCACCGTACACATTATAACACTCTTTTTATTGTACTTTTTTCAGGTGTATTCGCCTGGCGACGATGCAGCCCTGTCCACGGCTGACGAATTGTAGCTGTATCACTGACCGTCCGTGCCCAAAGTTGTGAAGATGGCGACGCGGGACAACCATTTGACAGTGCGTTAAGCCTTGTTTTTATCGAGTACAGCCCCTTCGTGCAGTGTAGTATAACGTGTCGATGTTATTGAGAATTTAAGCCGATAATCAGGAGAATCAAAGATAGCTTGGCACAGATATATGTATCATAACAATTGCGAGTGGGCATTAGTTTTAATGATACAGTTCTCACAAACTCGAGAAAACAATTGAAACGGTTCAGCTAGAGGCTTGATCTAACTAGCTTTCACGCTATGTGATTGATCAGAGATGATATTGTGAAGATGGTTTAGACTTCGAATAATTTCATCGCAACCCTTTCAGATGGTGCTTTTCGGGGTCTAGAGATTGTTATGATGTTTTATTTACCGAAAGTGCTCTAATTGTATTTAGAAGTGAATTGCGAGGACACAGTGCAAAGCAGCCAACTATGCCAGTGAGAGGGTTCACCATAACACCATCACCTTGTGAGAGAGTTTCTGTTACACGACGGCAACTTCGATACATTAATTGTAGTATTTCAAAATAAGAATATCTACATATAATGCTAAAATGCGGCACATGAAAGGTAATGTTTACAACAAGAGGCCGATATCGTCCGCGGAATGTATCTTAACATTGACATGCGTAAGCACCATTCGCGCGAATGACTCAGACATTATCGCACGGTATCATACACCCACTCAATACAGTTATATGTCTTTGCTACTACACCAAGCATAACGCACTACCACTGGAAACAGTATGCCAAAGAACCAGCATGCAAGGGCAATCGTCAGCCAGGCGCTTTGCTATACTATTACTCACATAATATTAATCACATAATACGCATTTGATTGGTCTTCCTCGTGAAACAAGTGCAAGATCATTCGATGTTTTGATACCAATATTTGTCGCAATCACACGCTCGTCAGAGCGCATAATTGTGTGTAAGAAGTGACGGAGACCGGCTTCATTTTAAGGCAATGCCATAGAACCAATACTATACGACACAGTGACGAATGCCAACAGGACAGGTCATTGGCCGTGTCATGAGCGGTATGCCAAGAAACGGATAATGTTAAAAGCTGCACATACCAATAATTAGGGTGAACTGCCATACGAAAAAGAAACCTTCTTTCAGACTACACAGAAAACTAACGACAGTGTATGTTAGACTTGTGTGGGATGCACCACCTCTCTCGCGTCGTGTTCTCAGAGCTGTTTTTGTCGAACACACTTCTGAGTAAAATTTGAAAACCTGAAACGAAACAGCAAACATTTGTCAAGTTCAATATGAAAAGGAAACCACATAGGAACTAATGAGCATTGGTCGTATTATAATCATTGGCATTGAGCTACATAAATTGTACGCACTACAAAGATTACTACCTTACAGAGTAAGGCATCATGCGAACGAACGTCTTTTATCGCCACGCCTTACATATTTCGATGTGTTTTTATTTGACATGTCAAGGTCGTAGAGAGTAGCGTGTCCACACTTTGATGAACGGAACTTCTATCTTCGAGTATAGTAGTATGAAGGTCAGCGGTACTAATTTTTAATTTAAATATTGCTCAAACTTCTATTTTCATAGGCCTAGGTGGAAAGCTTGAGAAATTGAAAACTAATCGAAGAATGGTATGCGCCATGTACATTGCGTTGTGCACGAGGACAAGAATATCATTGCTGTGCAATTTCCGACTAGAATTCGGCACGTATGTAGAATGCGAGCCCACCTCAATTGTTCCTACTTTTCAAACTTCAATACACGAGGCGCGGGCAGTGTAGTGGTTAGCGCTTTCGAATGGCACGCCGGCGGCCCGGGTTTAATACCTAGACGCAGCAAGCCTGATATATTTGGTATAAAAACCAATAGACAGAGACTGACATTGTTGAACTGTGCGGCTGGCGTTGCAATGCTATGCGCCACGCACATTGGCATGCCTCCTACATAATACTTACCCGAATGTCGCACAGGCCGCAATACCATTATACAACGGTAGACCTATGTGTGTACCGAAGGGATAAATACGCTATCGCAAGTGTAGACCATTGAGGAAAGAAGGAGAAGAAGAAAGAAAGCGGTACCCGCATTTCTTTTAGATCAACGACGTCGCCATCTTGAAATATGACGGCGCTTAGACACGTATTGTCGTGACGTCACAGTAGGTGTGTCTAATTTCCGCCGCTGGCATGAGATGCTATGCAGTTTCCTTAGAGTAATCTCCACAGCGTCGCTCTGGGGATTTATGACGTTGACGCCAACGTGGTAAAGTAATGCAGGCATGTGTAAGAACTGAGCCAACTCATTTCAACGTCGTTAGTCACCGTACATATTATAACAATCTTTTTATTGTATTTTTTCAGATGTCTTCGCCTGGCGATGATGCAGCCCTGTCCACGGCTGACGAATTCTGGCAGTATCACTGACCGTCCGGGCCCAAAGTTGTGAAGATGGCGACGCGGGACAACCATTTGACAGTGCGTGAAACCTTTCATTTATCGAGTACAGCTCCTTCGTGCAATGTGAGGTGTTGATGTTATTGATAATGTAAGCCGATAACCAGGAGAATCAAAGAGAGCCTGGAACAGAAATATGTATCATAACAAGTGCGAGTGAACATTAGTTTTAATGATACAGTTCTCACAAACTCGAGAAAACAATTGAAACGGTTCAGCTAGAGGCTTGATCTAACTAGCTCTCACGCTATGTGATTGGTCAGTGCTGATATAGTGAAGATGGTTAAGACTTCGAATAATTTCATCGCAACCCTTTCAGATGGTGCTTTTCGGGGTCTAGAGATTGTTATGGTGTTTTTTTTAAAACCGAAAGTGCTCTAATTGTATTTAGAAGTAAATTGCGAGGACACAGTGCAAAGCAGCCAACTATACCAGTGAAGGGTTCACCATAACACCATAACCTTGTGAGCGAGCTTATGTTACACGACGGCAACTTCGATACATTAATTGTAGTATTTCAAAATAAGAATATCTACATATAATGCTAAAATGCGGCACATGAAAGGCAATGTTTACAACAAGAGGCCGATATCGTCCGCGGAATGTATCTTAACATTGACATGCGTAAGTACCATTCGCGCGAATGACTCAGACATTATCGCACGGTATCATACACCCACTCAATACAGTTATATGTCTTAGTTATTACACCAAGCAGAACGCACTACCACTGGAAACAGTATGCCAAAGAACCAGCATGCAAGGGCAACAGTCAGCCAGACGCTTTGCTATATCATTACTCGCGTTATATAGATCACATAATACACACTTGATTGGTTTTCCTCGTGAAACAAGTGCAAGATCATTCGCTGTTTTGAGACCAATATTTGTCGCAACCATACGCTCATCAGTGCGCATAATTTCATCTAAGTAGTGATGGAGACCGGATTAATTTTTAGGCAATGCCATGGAACCAATAGTATACGACACAATGATGAATGCCAACAGGACAGGTCCATCGGCCGTGTCATGAGCGGTATACCGAGAAACGGATAACGTTAAAAGCTGCACATACCAATAATTATTGTGAACTGCCATACGAAAAAGAAAAGTTATTTCAGAGTACACAGAAAGCTAACGAGATTGTATGTTAGACTTGTGTGGGATGAACCACCTCTCTCGAATCGCGTTCTGAGAGTTGTTTTTGTCGAGAACACTTCTGAGTAAAATTAGAAAACCTGAAACGAAACAGCAAACATTTGGCAAGTTCAATATGAAAACGAAACCACATAGGAAGTAATAAACAATGGTCGTATTCTAAACATTGGTATTGAGCTACATAAATTGTACGCACTACATAGATTACGACATTACAGAGTAAGTCATGATGTGAACGAACGTCTTTTAACGCCTCGCCTTACATATTTCGATGTGTTCTTATTTGGCATTTTAAGAACGTAGAGAGAGAGAGAGAGAGAGAGAGAGAGAGAGAGAGAGAGAGAGAGAGAGAGAGAGAGAGAGAGAGAGAGAGAGTGTTCTCACTTTGATGAATGGAACTTCTATCTTCGAGTATAGTAGCATAACGGTCAGCGGTACTAATTTTAAGTTTACATATTGGCCAAACTTCTAGTTTCATAAGCCTAGGTGGAAAGCTTGAGAAAAAGTAATCGACGAGTGGTATGCGCCATGTACATTGCGTTGTGCACGAGGACAAGAATATCATTGCTGTGCAATTTCCGACTAGAATTCGGCACGTATGTAGAATGCGAGCCCACCTCAATTGTTCCTACTTTTCAAACTTCAATACACGAGGCGCGGGCAGTGTAGTGGTTAGCGCATCCGACTGGCACGCCGGCGGCGCGGGTTTAATACCCAGACGCAGCAAGCCTGATATATTTGGTATAAAAACCAATAGACAGAGACTGACATTGTTGAACTGTGCGGCTGGCGGTGTAATGCTATGCGCCACGCACATTGGCATGCCTCCTACATAATACTTACCCGAATGTCGCACAGGCCGCTATGCCATTATACAACGGTAGACCTATGTGTGTACCGAAGGGATAAATACGCTATCGCAAGTGTAGACCATTGAGGAAAGAAGGAGAAGAAGAAAGAAAGCGGTACCCCATTTCTTTTAGATCAACGACGTCGCCATCTTGAAATCTGACGTCGCTTAGACACGAAGATGGCGCGTCTGCCGTATTGTCGTGACGTCACAGTAGGTGTGTCTAATTTCCGGGTTGGCGCCATAACTACGGCGCGCAGCCAAACGCTGGCAAGAGATGCTATGCAGTTTCCTTAGAGTAATCTCCACAGAGTCGCTGTGGCGATTTATGACGTTGACGGCAATGGGGGTAAAGTAATGCGGGTAAGTGTAAGAACTGATCCAACTGATTTCAACGTCGTTAGTCACCGTACATATTATAACACTGTTTTTATTTTGCTTTTTTCAGGTGTCTTCGCCTGGCGATGATGCAGCCCTGTCCACGGCTGATGACTTCTGGCAGTATCACTGACCGTCCGGGCCGAAAGTTGTGCAGATGGCGAGGCGGGACAACCACTTGGCAGTGCGTGGAACCTTTCTTTTATCGAGTACAGCTCCTTCGTGCAATGTGAGGTGTTGATGTTATTGATAATGTAAGCCGATAACAAGGAGAATCAAAGAGAGCCTTGAACAGAAATATGTATCATAACAAGTGCGAGTGGACATTAGTTTTTTAATAATACAGTTCTCACAAACTCGAGAAAACAATCGAAACGGTTTAGCTAGAGGCTTGATCTAACTAACTTTCACGGTACGTGATTGATCAGAGCTGATATAGTGAATAAGGTTTAGATTTCGAATAATTTCATCGCAACCCTTTCAGATGGTGCTCTTTGGGGTCTAGGGATTTTCATGGTTTTTTTAACCGAATGTGCTCTAATTGTATTAAGAAGTAAATTGCGTGGACACAGTGCAGAGCAGCCAACTATACCAGTAAAGGGTTCACCATAACACCATCACCTTGTGAGCGAGCTTCTGTTGCACGAGGGCAACTTCGATACATTAAGTGTAGTATTTCAAAATAAGAATGTCAACGTATGACGCTAAAATGCGGCACATGAAAGGTAATTTTTACAACAAGAGGCCGATATCGCACCGCGGAATGTATCGTAACATTAACATGCGTAAGCATTATTCGCGCGAATGTCACACACGTTCTCCACGCACACATACACCCACTCAATACAGTTATATGTCTTTGCTACTACACCAAGCATAACGCACTACCACTGGAAACAGTATGCCAAAGAACCAGCATGCAAGGGCAATCGTCAGCCAGGCGCTTTGCTATACTATTACTCACATAATATAAATCACATAATACACATTTGATTGGTCTTCCTCGTGAAACAAGTGCAAGATCATTCGATGTTTTGATACCAATATTTGTCGCAATCACACGCTCGTCAGAGCGCATAATTGTGTGTAAGAAGTGACGGAGACCGGCTTCATTTTAAGGCAATGCCATAGAACCAATACTATACGACACAGTGACGAATGCCAACAGGACAGGTCATTGGCCGTGTCATGAGCGGTATGCCAAGAAACGGATAATGTTAAAAGCTGCACATACCAATAATTAGGGTGAACTGCCATACGAAAAAGAAACCTTCTTTCAGACTACACAGAAAACTAACGAGATTGTATGTTAGACTTGTGTGGGATGCACCACCTCTCTCGCGTCGTGTTCTCAGAGCTGTTTTTGTCGAACACACTTCTGAGTAAAATTTGAAAACCTGAAACGAAACAGCAAACATTTGGCAAGTTCAATATGAAAAGGAAACCACATAGGAACTAATGAACATTTGTCGTATTATAATCATTGGCATTGAGCTACATAAATTGTACGCACTACAAAGATTACGACATTACAGAGTAAGTCATGATGTGAACGAACGTCTTTTATCGCCTCGCCTTACATATTTCGATGTGTTTTTATTTGACATGTCAAGATCGTAGAGAGTAGCGTGTCCACACTTTGATGAACGGAACTTCTATCTTCGAGTATAGTAGTATGAAGGTCAGCGGTACTAATTTTAAGTTTAAATATTGCCAAACTCTATTTTCATAGGCCTAGGTGGAAAGCTTGAGAAATTGAAAACTAATCGAAGAATGGTATGCGCCATGTACATTGCGTTGTGCACGAGGACAAGAATATCATTGCTGTGCAATTTCCGACTAGAATTCGGCACGTATGTAGAATGCGAGCCCACCTCAATTGTTCCTACTTTTCAAACTTCAATACACGAGGCGCGGGCAGTGTAGTGGTTAGCGCTTTCGAATGGCACGCCGGCGGCCCGGGTTTAATACCTAGACGCAGCAAGCCTGATATATTTGGTATAAAAACCAATAGACAGAGACTGACATTGTTGAACTGTGCGGCTGGCGGTGCAATGCTATGCGCCACGCACATTGGCATGCCTCCTACATAATACTTACCCGAATGTCGCACAGGCCGCAATACCATTATACAACGGTAGACCTATGTGTGTACCGAAGGGATAAATACGCTATCGCAAGTGTAGACCATTGAGGAAAGAAGGAGAAGAAGAAAGAAAGCGGTACCCGCATTTCTTATAGATCAACGACGTCGCCATCTTGAAATATGACGGCGCTTAGACACGTATTGTCGTGACGTCACAGTAGGTGTGTCTAATTTCCGCCGCTGGCATGAGATGCTATGCAGTTTCCTTAGAGTAATCTCCACAGCGTCGCTGTGGGATTTATGACGTTAAAGCCAATGGGGTAAAGTAATGCGGGCATGTGAAAGAACTGAGCCAACTGATATCAACGTCGTTAGTCACCGTACATATTATAACACTCTTTTTATTGTGTATTTTTCAGGTGTCTTCGCCTGGCGATGATGTAGCCCTGTCCACGGCTGACGACTTCTGGCAGTATCACTGACCGTCCGGGCCGACAGTTGTGCAGATGGCGAGGCGGGACAACCACTTGACAGTGCGTTAAACCTTGCTTTTATCGAGTACAGCCCCTTCGTGCAGTTTAGTATAACGTGTTGATGTTATTGATAATGTAATCCGATAACAAGGACAATCAAAGAGAGCTTGGCACAGATGTGTGTATCATAACAATTGCGAGTGGACATTAGTTTTAGTGATACAGTATTCACAAACTCGAGAAAACAATCGAAACAGTTTAGTTAGAGGCTTAATCAAACTAGCTTTCACGCTATGTGATTGATCAGAGATGATATAGAGAAGATGGTTTAGACTTCGAGTAATTTATAATTTCATCGCAACCCTTTCAGATGGTGCTTTTCGGGGTCTAGAGATTGTTTTGGTGTTTTTTTTATACCGAAAGTGCTCTAATTGTATTAAGAAGTAAATTGCGTGGACACAGTGCAAAGCAGCCAACTATGCCAGTGAAGGGTTCACCGTAACACCATCACCTTGTGAGCGAGATTCTGTTTCACGAGGGCAACTTCGATACATTAATTGTAGTGTTTCAAAATAAGAATGTCAACATATGATGCTAAAATGCGGCACATGAAAGGCAATGTTTACAACAAGAGGCCGATATCGTCCGCGGAATGTATCTTAACATTGACATGCGTAAGCACCATTCGCGCGAATGCCACACACATTATCGCACGCACTTTGCTATTACACCAAGCAGGACGCATTACCACTGGAAACAGTATGCCAAATAACCAGCATGGAAGGGCAACCGTCAGCCAGGCGCTTTGCTATACTATTACTCGCATAATATAAATCACATAATACACATTTGTTTGATCTTCCTCGTGAAACAAGTGCAAGATCATTCGTTGTTTTGAGACCAATATTTGTCGCAATCACACGCTCATCAGTGCGCATAAGTGTATCTAAGTAGTGACGGAGACCGGCTTCATTTTGAGGCAATGCCTGAAACCAACAGACTAGGAAAGTAAACAGAACAACATATATAAGTAAATTTATGAGTGAAGGATTGATCGAGTGTGTGAATAAGTATGTGTGAGTGTGAGAGATACGAGATAGAGAGAGCGTGACTGAATGAGTGAGTGAGTGAGTGAGTGTGTGTGTGTGTTGTGTGTGTGTGTTTATATATATATATATATATATATATGTATATAATATATATATATATAATTTTAATAATATAGTATTATATATATATATATATATATATATATATATATATATATATATATATATATATAGTGTGTGTGTGTTTGTGTGTGTGTGTGTGTGTGTGTGTGTGTGTGTGTGTGTGTTGTGTGTGTTTTATATATATATATATATATATATATATATATATATATATATATGTATATATATATGTGTGTGTGTGTGTGTGTGTTGTGTGAGTGAGCGAGGAGCGAGCGAGCGAGAGAGTGAATGTGTGAGTGAGTAAGTGCGTATGTGTGAGAGTGAGTGAGTTACTGAGAAAGAGAGAAACAGTGTGTGACTGAATGAGTGTGAGAGTAAGTGAGTGAGTAGGGTGAGTGAGTGAGTGAGTGAGTGAATGAGTGAGTGAGTGAGTGAGTGAGTGAGTGAATGAGTGAGTGAGTGAGTGAGTGAGTGAGTGAGTGAGTGAGTGAGTGAGTGAGAGTGAGTGGCGTGTGTGCGTGTGTGCGTGCGTGCGTAGCCAGGTGTTGTGTTAATCAACAAAACGAGTTTATTATAGGTTTGCATAGGTGTGATAAACATTATTGATGGCAATTCCATTCTACGTCTGTCACATTTTTAATGTTTTAATTTTTATTAAGTTTAAATCATTCGTATCAAATGGAAATGGTTTATTCGTATTTGTGGACTTACACTAATATCAAATTTTATTGATTTACCCGATTTGGGAACATCGTCACCCCTGCATTAATGGCCTCGAATAACGGTGATGCCACACTACGGAGTTTGTATCCTCAACTGTATTTAAATAATAATTTCTTGTGCGAACTCAGAAGCGTTGCAATACATACGTACACACACACATACTCACAAACACACACACACAAAACGATACCGCATGCCGTATGCGTGGTCAATAGACAGAACAGCCAAAACAACGCCATTTTGGCACTAAATTCAATCGAACGATGATACTCCCCCCCGGCAGGTGTGGACGAGTACAGCGAGTGGTGTGTTAAGATGATATTTTCCCCGGCAGGTGTGGACGAGTACAGCGAGTGGTGTGTTAAGATGATATTTCTCCCCGGCAGGTGTGGACGAGTACAGCGAGTGGTGTGTTAAGATGATATTTCTCCCCGGCAGGTGTGGACGAGTACAGCGAGTGGTGTGTTAAGATGATATTTCTCCCCGGCAGGTGTGGACGAGTACAGCGAGTGGTGTGTTAAGATGATATTTCTCCCCGGCAGGTGTGGACGAGTACAGCGAGTGGTGTGTTAAGATGATATTTCTCCCCGGCAGGTGTGGACGAGTACAGCGTGTGGTGTGTTAAGATGATATTTCTCCCCGGCAGGTGTGGACGAGTACAGCGTGTGGTGTGTTAAGATGATATTTTCCCCGGCAGGTGTGGACGAGTACAGCGTGTGGTGTGTTAAGATGATATTTTCCCCGGCAGGTGTGGACGAGTACAGCGAGTGGTGTGTTAAAGATGATATTTCTCCGCGGCAGGTGAGTGTGACGAGTTACAGCGAGTGGTGTGCAGTTAAGATAATTCTCCAACAAACACGAGCAGTAGCGACAATACACCGAGTGGTGTGTTAAAATGATATTTCTCCGCGGCAGGTGAGGACGAGTTCAGCGATTGGTGTGTTAAGATGATATTTCTCCCCGGCAGGTGTGGACGACTACAGCGAGTGGTGTGTTAAAATGATATTTCTCCCCGGCAGGTGAGGACGAGTACAGCGAGTGGTGTGTTAAGATGATATTTCTCCGCGGCAGGTGAGGACGACTACAGCGAGTGGTGTGTTAAGATGATATTTCTCCCCGGCAGGTGAGGACGAGTTCAGCGATTGGTGTGTTAAGATAATATTTCTCCCCGGCAGGTGTGGACGAGTACAGGGATTAAACTCTGAGGTAAAATCCGGAGTCGGAATCCATAAGGCGGTCTGCTTTGCATGCAACATCACTCCGGCAACTCCTGCGACGTCATCAGTGCCAAACGTATCGGCCTCGCCTTTCCTCTGGACTACGCTGATGCTGTGGAGAGAGTGAGGCTTATGAATGCGCAATCTCTCCATCACTATATACCAAATAACACGCAAGTCATGACGTCACTTTACCCTCTCATCACAAGTCCTGTGGCGACGGGGAAACGACGAAGCAGCCGGTGTGGATGCACTGGAAGCTGTAGTCAGGAATATGTACTCTGGCGGCACGGGCTATATGGTCGCTCTTCCATCTGGATTGAAGCAGGGATGGAGTGCGGCAGTCGTCTGAGTGACTAAGCAGCCTTTTTTAGGACCGCACTGCTCACCTCATGTGTGAGGAAGGAGCTACAAAAGGTGCCCGAAAACGTGACTGCTTCAAACCACCCACCAGTGTTTACTCCCGAAGCCTTTCCCACCTTAGATCCCACCTAGCGGTCGAAATAAAGGAAATAAAGGAATAATTTCAAGGTACACAACCCTCACATTAGGCGCATGGATCGTGCGCACACATGACCGATTGATACAGTGGATCGCCGCCCTGAGTGAAACAGCCTTTAATAGGAGCAGGCACCGTTGGAGTACAATAATCCGTTTTAAAACTGGACATGCAAACCCTCCCAGGTTACTACGACAGGCACTTGTCCCCTTAGATGCACCACCAAGGGCAAATAAAGAGAAAAACATAAGAACATATTTACAAAGATACTACTATATTATTACCGAGGACGAATACATTAAAGCACACAAACGTACACTTATTTCTAATGTTGTCCGCATAAAATTATTAATAATTTAAGAAAATAAAGAATAAATAGGGGCAAATAAAATAAGCATAGACAATATAATAGATCAATAATAAAGATCACAAAGTAATATCAATGATATGTCAGACAAATAGACAAATAGACAAATAGACAAATTGACAAATAGACAAATAGACAAATAGATAAATAAATACAAATAAATAAATATTGGCAAATAAAATACAGATATATAAATATTTTTAAATACAGATACATAAATATTATTAGCAAGACAATGTGCTAATATATAAAAGTACTCTACTAATATATGATATGTCATATATACATAACTCACAAGTCCTGTATTAATTCACTGTTGAGAAATCGGCATATGAAACAATCTATCGATCTGGAACGATGGAATGCTCTAATAATAATCGCCAATGAAAGGATGACAGTCACGGATGAATGAACACATAAGATGTGCAAACTGATAGGGTAGAAACGTGGACGAATGACAGGATGGACTAACGGATGAATGGAGCCAGCGAGCTGAGACAGTTGCGGAAGCTTATAGGTGAACGTAAAGGCACAAACGCGAACAGATGAACTGGCGGGAGACAGCAACGAAAGAAACTGGAACAACCGAAGTATGGATGGAAAAGGAACGCACTCGAAATCAATTACTACGATGTCAGAAATATGAATGACCTAATAGTACGCTGTCTCTTCCTCATCCTCCACGAACGGTTCCACTTTGTTCTTCTTCTTCTCCTTACGTTTCTTCTTCCTCATGATGGCCAGGTACATGAGGCAGCAGCAGGCGGCGATGGCCAGAATGCCCAGTCCACCGCCAGCACCGATGGCCACAGGAACCCATATCGACATCCCTTTGTCGGGCAGGTCCGTTCCTACAACCAACAACGACAGCTGTCATCCACGCAACAGGTTTCAGATATCGTGAGGAAAAAGGAACATTACTGCACGGATCTCTTGACCACCGATCAAAGCCGTTACTCTTATGCACGGTAGTTTGTCCAAAAATTAACCTGTGTAAAATTCTGTTGTCTATAGCAAATTCATTAAACAGCACCAAAGGCGTAAGAATCGGAAACAAGTCTCCCAATGTTTCTTTTTGGGGTTACATATACGATTAGCACCCCATATTTGAGGGCGCATTATCCTGTGCAATTGTAGGTGTTCGATTGGTGTTAGTGTAGTTTTATTGTGGCGGCTCGGGGTACGCAATTGGAGGTCATATTAACTCAATACGTTAACCATTAAGTCGATTTTAACTAATCACGTATGAAGGACGCGTCAACTCGTTTCACTTATAAATACTGTTGTTTAAAGATAACCAAGTTGTCATTCGATAGTAACATTACCAATACCCAGTCACATTTTCTATACAAGATAATAGTCATTACATGAAATATTCAGTTAAACTAGTCCATCATTGTCTTTTGTCAGGTAATCATTTATGCAGCTGTGACCAAAGAGATGATGTAATTGTCTACACAAGAACAGCACTGCACGATCACCAAACATCTAATTCTAACCATAGTTTTGGGTGTTTGAGGCACAATCATTTGAAATTCTCTCTCGCTTGCCTCCGGATATGGGAGAGAATACTTGAAATTCTAAATGAGATATATCCCTGTGTGTGTTACATGAGAGCAGCGGTTTGCTTTTCCAACTGAGAGTGATAGGGAAATGATTACAATCAACTCGCCGACGTTCCATGATACCTTACAGGAAACATCTCGAGGGATCTCACCATTTGTTTTACTTCCGGCGACCGTCACTTCGACGTCACACACAGTGACGATGGCGTCCAGGTAGGAGGCGACGCAACTGTAACGTCCAGCGTCCTCCTTTGTGACGTCATCCGCGGATAACTCCAGCGTGGTGTAATTCAGGTCAGTGCGGTCGACCAGGAGCAATCCTGACGTCACGGCGACGTTATCGAGAAACCAGTTCAGTTCCGGTGTTGGCTGCCGTGGAACGACGCAAGACAAGATGAACGACCCTCCGACGTCCAGCTTAGTCGGCGTAGTGTCCCTTGTCTCCGAGTTGTAACACTCGCCGGTGTCTGCAAAAGCAACCGTCAGTTTAGGGGAGACCGGGGCTAGTTGTAACAAAAACAACACATTTCAAGATTGCAGAGAGTTTCTTAACCGATCGAAACTTTCTTATGCCAAAGGGTCCACACATATCTCCTGCAGATAATCAGGGTATAATTAATTGCCCGGACTGTTACACGTTTGTAGTATAACGAGTTATATGAGGTGTCCTAAAATGTGACAAGTTACCCCGGTACACTTTAGGACACATTTCAGGATTGCGGGTAAGCTTATTAACCGGTCGAAAATGGTTTGCTATGTCAGTGGGTGCCACATATCTGCCGCAGATATTGGTACATAATTACAAGCCTGGCTTATTACATACTTGTGGCATAATGAGTTATATGAGGTGTCCTAAAGAGTTGCAAGTTACCCCGGTACGGTAGTACCTCTTTTCTTTTAAAATGGCATAACTTTATGGCGTCTCGACGGATTCACGTGATATTACATACGACATGCTCAAATCTATTGATGAACATAATGTCGTCTTGCAGAATAATTTGCATTAGCAGCTTTGTCCGCAAGTCCTCTGTTACAACTTACCCGTGTTACAACTAGCCCCGGTCTCCCCTATATTTGTGTAATGACAGACACCTTCCGATTTGGTCAAGAGCATTTGTTCTTAAAAGGTATTACATATTGGCGATTTGTTTTATTATTGGTAAATCGAAGCGTTAATATTATATGTTATACGAATGGTATTCCGTTGACAAATAGATTTAAATGAAACGAACTTACCCCATTCCGTGTTGACCGCGAGGGTGAAGTTAATCTGCTGTGTACACGAGTCCACGCCAGTGCACCTGAAGAATCATTTGAAATGAATAGCCACGTAACAACATTCGCAATTTCACATTGTCCACGCAAAACACGTTCAATTTGAAAAACGAAACAAGTTTAAAAACAAACTGTATTGACAATGTACTGCCAAGGCGGGCCGTGATAATGGCAATAGTAGAATTGATCACATTAACATAATTATTTCATGTGATTTTATGCCTTTATTTAACTATAATTATGTTTTACTTATCACTAATGATCTTGGCGAGATATTTCGAAAAATAATTCCGCATACGTGGAATTTGTAATTTGGGCTTCGCCTAATTTATCCGCATAAGAATGCATGAATATTCATTACAGTCGGGCTGCATAATTAATTATCCACGTGGCAGAACGGTCAAAATGATGCGAGTAAAGATAATAATATACCGGCTTTAATAGCGCAGATAACACATACATATGCAAGACACAGGTCGCAGCGAAAGTACTTATGTAACATTATCACGTTTTCATTCATTAAATCTCGAATGCATATAATTTTTACAAAGAATCCCTTTACCGACGTCCCATGTTCCCATGTTTAAGAGCGAGATTTCCGTTTATTAAATGTCAAAGAGAGGAATTAACAAGTTGTTTAATTCCGCATAGAAAACACAAAGCCTACCTACAATCCACGGGGTTTAGTACCTTTGTTACACGTATACATTTCCAGTATATGTTTATATTATAATCAATGAAGCATTGTACATATATTATGTTTGACAGATACTTCCACAACGTACATTCTAGCTACGCATAGATGTAAGTTGGCACCGCACGAATACGTTAATTACACATAACGAAAACCATTGGTTTTGTGATAACCTAACATGGCAACATACACACCCTGTTTTGAAATATACTGCGCAAATATTGGGTAGCTCCTATCAGTTAATACGCTTGCCCAGAGCAACACATTAATACATTTCACAACGTTAAGTCACGCGACAAAAGGGAAAATTCAGTTTTCGATGTAATTGTGCGACATCGCAAATCTTACCCAATTTTAAAAAAAAATCTGATAGCACAATAGGACGACATGATCGGTTCTATTGGACATATTTGGAGAGTGACACCGCAATATTCCAATAATAAGTTACAGAAATGTGTCCAACTAACGTGTAAGTTCCCGCGTCGGCCATCTTGATGTTTGTCAACGTCAGAGTCGAGGTGTTAGCGACGACGCGACCTTGAGGATTCGACCACGAGTAAATAATTTCTCCCCTTGTTTGAACGCTAAACGTATGGTTGGAGCCGAGCTGTACGACAGCCGATGTGGTTTGGACGACGCTCATCACGTCACAGGCTGCAGACGTGAATACATAAATAAGTAATGCATATATTCTTCACTGTTTGTGCGTAAAAATGATATTAATTTTCTCAATCCCTCCACGCACACACACATACACACACACACGCACGCACGCACGCACGCACGCACGCACGCACCACACACACACCACGCACGCACGCACCACCACACACACACACACACACACACACACACGCATGCACGCGTGACAATGTGTGTTTGTATGTATGTATGTATGTATGTGTGTGTGTGTGTGTGTGTGTGTGTGTGTGTGTGTGTGTGTGTGTGTGTGTGTGTGTGTGTGTGTGTGTGTGTGTGTGTGTGTGTGTGTGTGTGTGTGTGTGTGTGTGTGTGTGTGTGTGTGTGTGTGTGTGTGTGTGTGTGTGTGTGTGTGTGTGTGTGTGTGTGTGTGTGTGTGTGTGTGTGTGTGTGTGTGTGTGTTCTCCCTGCCTCCCTCCCTCCTTCCCTCCCTCACTCACTCCTTCCCTCCCCCCTCTCCCTTTCCCTCTCTGTCACTTTCGCTCTGGGACTTACCTAAGCTGACGTCAACAGAGCAGACATCGTGTGTGGCATCAAGGTTGGACGCGACACACCGGTAGAGCCCAACATCCTCCTGCGTCACGTTCAAGTCGCTTATTGTGATGTTCTTGTAGGTGACGCCGTTGACTTCTACGGTGACGTTTGTTGACTGAACAGTGACATTGTTTCGGACCCAGTCCAGTCCAACGTTCGGTCGTGACGGCATGACACACGACAAAGTCAGTTGACTACCGGACTCCACAACAGTCACGTAGACCGGACTCCCTTGCGAGTCTTGACACGAGCCAGTGTCTACAAAGTATTAGAATACCTTTGGCTGTGGCGGCACTGGGAGGAGAATGCTGGGACACTGCATCTTGCTGGCCTGAACTCCTTCAAATGGTAATCCTACCTTACACATTAGATACTTCACAAAATAATTTTCCAATTCACACTGCCAAAGACACATCTCTTCCGAATAGGGTTTTAAACACGGCGTGGTTAGCAGAAGTGACATTTAAATGTAGTTAACTATTTAAGCGTTTTTAATAATAATACGTTTTAAAGTATGCTTGTCTTCTTGATCTTTTTGTTATCTAATTTAGTATTGTATTTAACTAATTTTGCAGAATTAACTTATTACATTTTTTAAACATTTATATATATATAATGATTGTAATGACCATTTATTACTTTGTAAACAACTCGGTTTCAAAACAATAATAATAATAATGGCAATTTATATGGCGCCGGTATCTGCCACGTGGTGGCGCTTATGGCTGACAAGCCTGTCAATACTGTTGCGATGGACCGTGTATAAACAAGTATAGGTGACTAGAGAAGAAACAGCCTGCTATGTTCGAAATAAGTGGTGTCTAAATTAATTTCGTTTCATTTTGTTTAGAATTGCTTCGCATGAAACTGTGACTTTTTGAATACGGACTTACCCCAGTTTGTGTAGACGGAGAGGTGGAAGTCTAACTCTTGCGTGCATTTGGCGTACTGTGTTTCTGTGGCCGTGCATCTAGAGAGGCACAATATGGAAGCAATTACTCAGTGTCCATCTCTGGCATCAGGTAAAAACAACTGTGAGTAGCAACTGTTATTTAGATAGTGAATACGTTAATTTGATGTTTGATACAGTTTTTCTCATATTATTCCTTAGTGTGTAAAATGAGTACTTGGCCATAAAGAATGGTAAATGTATAATTATTACGTAAAACATATTTAATAATAACTACATTGATATTTCGATATGGGATAACCTAACAATGGTAGTGTCTGTCAGCTCCTCTTCCTAGAATTGGCCGAATAGTAAGTTGTGACTGGAAGTATGCTATATAGAACGTTGGAAAGTTAAATATCAAAGGGTTAACTCTGCTCGCCTAGGCATTAATGCCAATCAGTTGTGTTTTAAAACTGGATGTCTTCTCACCATTGGAAGGTGTTGCAGGCGGAATCTTTCAAATTGCGAACATTGTTTGGAGCCTAATAAAGTAACTAAATATAACATTGGCAGGCATTTACCTTCAACATGCACGATGTAATCATAAGAACGCAATATTAAATGAAAATATTAGGAGCTGGCCCACCCCGCTTTAAGTTCGAAGTATTATGTTACGTATGTATCTAAGCCACCAGTTGACACAGTGTATCTTTAATTCTAGCGTCAGTCGACTGTTCAGATACAAGAAATTGGTAACTGAATGTGTAAGTGACACCGATTGGTTGTACTTACTTGTAGAGTCCCGAGTCGGCCATCTTAACATACGTCAAGTCTAGATCCTGTTCGGTGCCGACCTCAGTGCCTTGAGGTCCCGCCCAGTTCACGTGGGTGTCCTGCCCACAACCGTACTCGATGACATCGACGTGGAACGTGTGATTGCCCCGTAGCTCTACGACGGCGGAGTTGTTCTTGGTGACCACCAACAGACAGGCTGGAAACAGGACATTGTTTAGGATAGCGACACGTTTGTTGGTCATAAAACGCCAATGAATTGTTTTTACTTTGATAATTAATATACAGAAGGGCATGATAACTAAGATATTTATATGAAAAATAAACAAACAATAAAGTCAATGTACACTCATCAAACAAACAGTTGTAAATGATATGTGACCACCACGTAGCAATACTTATTAAAGTATTGTTCGCATATGTATAATCGTAATGTAATGATGTTGTTGCGAAATAAAATTTGAATTGATTGACATAATATCTTTTTTGATATATATATATTATATAATCTATATATATATATATATATATATATATATATATATATATATATATATATATAATAATTACATTCATTGATTAACCTACAACAATTCTGTTTAAAATACACACACACCCACACACCCCCACACCCCACACCCCCATACACACACACACACACACACACACACACACACACACACACACACACACACACACACACACACACACACATGCTGATCAACTGAATGCAAAGCTGACGTGTATGCTGTGTTTTCTCTTTGGCCGTTTATTACACTAATTACAGGAGACACGTGTGTACATACCAATTGGCACTAACTATTAGGCGGGTTTGGTGTCCGGTTGTCAAGGATGTCCGCCATATTGGCTATATACAACCGTTGCTGTGATACGAGATCCGGTCTCACGTGATCCCCTATCGGCATAGTAGCTACTTACGTTCGTCACACACGGTGCCAGCGTAGTTGACGGCGCACTGACAGCTGTATCCGTCACACGTCTGAGTGCACGTGCCGTTGTTCTGGCAGGGTTCACTTGGGCACGGATCCGGGTTCGCAACTGAACACACAAAGTTGGAATGCGATAACACTCATCGCTAAATAAACAGTCAAAATTATTATAACTAATTTATTCATAACACATTTTACTAACAAAGCTGCCATATATCGTAGAAATGAATATAGCCAATGTCTACGCGAAACTAACTATTTCGACAGGTCATATCAGACGAACTGACCAATGGCGATATTGGATTCCGGGGTCTTAATTCCAAATGCGTTTTGTGTAAGGTTTTTAATACGAATTATTGTTAATATTTATATATGTTAGTAAAGTGTTTATTTAGTAGTAAACAGAAAACCCATTGCTAATTGGTGCTGCCAGTCAAATGGTTAGGACGTTGGCAGACACATGCCCCAATAGTCGGCAGGAGCATTACACCACCTACTCGATGTGTCATGGCTGACTACGCTAGGGAAAGGTGTGCTCGTTTCATACTGCCATGGGTAGTACTTACATACGAAATATGTCCTAACTGAAGAATAACGTTTACTGCACTGAATATGATAGATATATATATATATATATATATATATATATATATATATATATATGTATGTATGTATGTATGTATGTATGTATGTATGTATGTATGTATGTATGTATGTATGTATGTATGTATGTATGTATGTATGTATGTATGTATGTATGTATGTATGTATGTATGTATGTATGTATGTATGTATGTATGTATGTATGTATGTATATAGTATGTATGTATTATGTATCATGATGTATGTATGTATGTATGTATGTATGTATGTATATAGTAGTATGTATGTATGTATTTTGTTGTATATATGTATGTATGATGCAGTATGTATTATGTATGCAGATGTTATGTATGTATGTATGTATGTATGTATGTATGTATGTATGTATGTATGTATGTATGTATGTATGTATGTATGTATGATGTATGTATGTATGTATGTATGTGTGTATATGTATGTATGATGTATGTCCTCCTATGTATGTATGCTACTTATGTATGTATCAGTCTGTATGTATGTGTGTGTACTGTATGTATGTTGATGCACGTGCCTTTGTTCTGTATGTTTTGGGTCACGGATGGTCGTATGTATTATCGTATGTATGTAATATGTATAGTAATTATTATTATTTATTCATATGCATTATCATGCTGCCATTATGTCTGTAATAAATATACATGTTGTACGACTAACTATGTTGGTATGAATGATCATGTTGTATTATGTCTTATTCAATGTATTTGTATGTTATTACGATTATTTTAATTTATATATGTAGTATGTATTATTTAGTAGTAACAGTTGCTATGTTGTAGTCAATGTATGCTTCGCATGTATGTAAGTATTACCTATCATGTTCATGTATGCTGGAGTTGTTGTTTATGCATGGTAGTACTACAGTATGTATGTATGTATGTATGTATGTATGTATGTATGTATGTATGTATGATGTATGTATGTATATCATGTATGTATGTATGTATGTATGTATGTATGTATGTATGCATGTATGTATGTATGTATGTATGTATGTACGTATGTATGTATGTATGTATGTATGTATGTATGTATGTATGTATGTATGTATGTATGTATGTATGTATGTATGTATGTATGTATGTATGTATGTATGTATGTATGTATGTATGTATGTATGTATGTATGTATGTATGTATGTATGTATGTATGTATGTATGTATGTATGTATGTATGTATGTATGTATGTGTGTATATATGTGTATGTATGCATGTACGTATGTGTGTCACTCACAACTGTCGCAGTGTTCCGCAGTGTGACAAGTGTCGCAATTGCAATGACACTCCTCGTAGTTGTCTATGCAGGCTCCGTTATTGTTACAGTAACAGACTCCCCTGTCGCATCCAGCTGAAGAAACAATACAGGTTTATGTATAAATACCAGAAACAAATGAGAAACGGAGCAGTTGATATTTTATTTGCCCAATGTTTAACTTTCTCTTAGACTTATTTGCCTTCTTTGTCAAGCATAGTTCAATTTCCGGTTGGTTGTGTTCTGCCATATTTACTCGCTCAACTTTCAGTTATGTTTATGACCTACCCATTCTTTACCCTAGCACCGAACATATAAGTTTTTGTTGGCGTTATTACACCTTTTACCAATCCGTCATTTGACTGTGCATTAAAATAATCCGGCATTATATGTCTCCCAGTATGAAATATTCCTGCTAGACATGTTACACCTATTCTACCTTAGTTTACCTCCCACCAATATATTTTCTATCGACATGCTCTAGCCCCTTTACATATCTGTTGCCATTTCTGTTGGACGTGCCATCCGCGTCTGCCTTATGCATAATCTAGCATTTCGACAAGCCAAACCCCACTGTATTTAGACCACAACAGCTTCACACAATTTGAACACAATTCGTATACTTTCAATGGGTCTTAAATCGAACATCAATGCTATAATATTGTTTTTATTAAGTCGATATTAACAAACAAATATCGTGCAGGTCATACATTCAAACTGAATTTAATTTCAACAACACATTATAGGCTTTCGAACGTTATAATGTTTATTATCTAATATGATTGGGTGATTATTCTTCTTACAGATACTGGACTGGGCCCTTGCAGGGTGTTTAGAGTCCAACGAAGCTCGTGCTCTTGTTAATATGCAAAAAAAGATCCGGTTTAAGCTTGAGGTCTTAATATAAAGCAACAACTGGCAAACCTACACGACTGACAGTCCTGTCCCTCATAGTTGGAATGACACTCGCAGTGGTAGCTCCCGGCGCCGTCTTCAACGCAAGTTCCGTCGTTCTGGCATGGGTTGTTTTGACACGGACAACCGCCATCCATGCAGGGGTCACAAGCTGAAGCAACAACGGAGACATACAACATACAACGCAGTCATGTCGCAAATTGAACTAACAACAGCGTGAATGTTATTATGATAAAATATAGCACATACAACGCAGTCATGGCGCATATTGAACTAACAACAGCGTGAATGTTGTCATAATAAAATATAGCACATACAACGCAGTCATGTCGCAAATTGAACTAACAACAGCGTGAATGTTGTCATAATAAAATATAGCACATACAACGCAGTCATGTCGCAAATTGAACTAACAACAGCGTGAATGTTGTTATGATAAAATATAGCACATACAACGCAGTCATGGCGCATATTGAACTAACAACAGCGTGAATGTTGTCATAATAAAATATAGCACATACAACGCAGTCATGGCGCATATTGAACTAACAACAGCGTGAATGTTGTCATAATAAAATATAGCACATACAACGCAGTCATGTCGCAAATTGAACTAACAACAGCGTGAATGTTGTCATAATAAAATATAGCACATACAACGCAGTCATGTCGCAAATTGAACTAACAACGGCGTGAATGTTGTTATGATAAAATATAGCACATACAACGCAGTCATGTCGCAAATTGAACTAACAACAGCGTGAATGTTGTTATGATAAAATATAGCACATACAACGCAGTCATGTCGCAAATTGAACTAACAACAGGGGTGAATGTTGTTATGATAAAATATAGCACATACAACGCAGTCATGGCGCATATTGAACTAACAACAGCGTGAATGTTGTCATAATAAAATATAGCACATACAACGCAGTCATGTCGCACATTGAACTAACAACAGCGTGAATGTTGTCATAATAAAATATAGCACATACAACGCAGTCTTGTCGCAAATTGAATTAACAACGGCGTGAATGTTGTCATAATAAAATATAGCACATACAACGCAGTCATGTCGCAAATTGAACTAACAACAGCGTGAATGTTGTCATGATAAAATATAGCACATACAACGCAGTCATGTCGCAAATTGAACTAACAACGGCGTGAATGTTGTCATAATAAAATATAGCACATACAACGCAGTCATGTCGCAAATTGAACTAACAACAGCGTGAATGTTGTTATGATAAAATATAGCACATACAACGCAGTCATGTCGCAAATTGAACTAACAACAGGGGTGAATGTTGTTATGATAAAATATAGCACCTACAACGCAGTCATGTCGCATATTGAACTAACAACGGCGTGAATGTTGTTATGATAAAATATAGCACCTACAACGCAGCCATGTCGCATATTGAACTAACCATGGCGTGAATGTTGTCATGATAAAATATAGCACATACAACGCAGTCATGGCGCATACTGAACTAACAACAGCGTGAATGTTGTTATGATAAAATATAGCACATACAACGCAGTCATGTCGCATATTGAACTAACAACAGCGTGAATGTTGTCATGATAAAATATAGCACATACAACGCAGTCATGTCGCATATTGAACTAACAACAGGGGTGAATGTTGTTATGATAAAATATAGCACATACAACGCAGTCATGTCGCATATTGAACTAACAACGGCGTGAATGTTGTTCATGATAAAATATAGCACATACAACGCAGTCATGTCGCATATTGAACTAACAACAGCGTGGGAAAGTTGTTATGATAAAATATAGCACATACAACGTAGTCATGTCGCATACTTAACTAACAACAGCGTGAATGTTGTTATGATAAAATATAGCACCTACAACGCAGTCATGTCGCATATTGAACTAACAACAGGGGTGAATGTTGTTATGATAAAATATAGCACATACAACGCAGTCATGTCGCATATTGAACTAACCATGGCGTGAATGTTGTTATGATAAAATATAGCACCTACAACGCAGTCATGTCGCATATTGAACTAACCATGGCGTGAATGTTGTTATGATAAAATATAGCACATACAACGCAGTCATGTCGCATATTGAACTAACCATGGCGTGAATGTTGTTATGATAAAATATAGCACATACAACGCAGTCATGTCGCATATTGAACTAACAACAGGCGTGAATGTTGTTATGATAAAATATAGCACCTACAACGCAGTCATGTCGCATATTGAACTAACCATGGCGTGAATGTTGTTATGATAAAATATAGCACCTACAACGCAGTCATGTCGCATATTGAACTAACAACGGCGTGAATGTTGTTATGATAAAATATAGCACCTACAACGCAGCATGTCGCATATTGAACTAACCATGGCGTGAATGTTGTTATGATAAAATATAGCACATACAACGCAGTCATGTCGCATATTGAACTAACCATGGCGTGAATGTTGTTATGATAAAATATAGCACATACAACGCAGTCATGTCGCATATTGAACTAACCATGGCGTGAATGTTGTTATGATAAAATATAGCACATACAACGCAGTCATGTCGCATATTGAACTAACCATGGCGTGAATGTTGTTATGATAAAATATAGCACCTACAACGCAGCTATGTCGCATATTGAACTAACCATGGCGTGAATGTTGTTATGATAAAATATAGCACCTACAACGCAGTCATGTCGCATATTGAACTAACAACGGCGTGAATGTTGTTATGATAAAATATAGCACCTACAACGCAGCATGTCGCATATTGAACTAACCACGGCGTGAATGTTGTTATGATAAAATATAGCACCTACAACGCAGTCATGTCGCATATTGAACTAACCACGGCGTGAATGTTGTTATGATAAAATATAGCACCTACAACGCAGCATGTCGCATATTGAACTAACCATGGCGTGAATGTTGTTATGATAAAATATAGCACATACAACGCAGTCATGTCGCATATTGAACTAACAACGGCGTGAATGTTGTTATGATAAAATATAGCACATACAACGCAGTCATGTCGCATATTGAACTAACAACGGCGTGAATGTTGTTATGATAAAATATAGCACATACAACGCAGTCATGTCGCATATTGAACTAACCATGGCGTGAATGTTGTCATGATAAAATATAGCACATACAACGCAGTCATGTCGCATATTGAACTAACCAGGGCGTGAATGTTGTTATGATAAAATATAGCACATACAACGCAGTCATGTCGCATATTGAACTAACCATGGCGTGAATGTTGTTATGATAAAATATAGCACATACAACGCAGTCATGTCGCATATTGAACTAACAACGGCGTGAATGTTGTTATGATAAAATATAGCACATACAACGCAGTCATGTCGCATATTGAACTAACAACAGCGTGAATGTTGTTATGATAAAATATAGCACATACAACTCAGTTATGTCGCAAACTGAAAAAACAACGAAGTGTGAAAGCAGTTGGGAAGGGAATGCCCGTTACACGGGTTAGGTCCATACTACGACGTCAACTCACGCACTGAAATAACAGCGGAGTGTGAACGCCGTTAGACCGTTAGACACTGCCATGTCACAATACGTGCTGGAGGAAGATTATATAGCACAAGGCACTGCCATGTCACAAGGACAAGTAACGATAATGTAAATGTAAATGTAAATGTAAATGTAAATGTAAATGTAAATGTAAATGTAAATGTAAACGTAAACGTAAACGTAAACGTAAACGTAAACGTAAACGTAAACGTAAACGTAAACGTAAACGTAAACGTAAACGTAAACGTAAACGTAAACGTAAAGATAAAGGTAAATAACTAAAGATAACGATGATGACGATAATGACGATAATTATAATAAAAATATTGTTTACGATGACAATTATAATACAAATATTGTTATTTCCCACAGAAATGGTCACTTACGGACTTCACAGTTTTCGCCACACCAGCTGACGTCGCACTGACACGTGTAGGTGGTGCCATCGTCTGTACACGTGCCGCCATTTTCACAAGGGCCGCTGTCGCAAGGAGCACAGTCTGGAAAATAGGAAGAAACACACAACATTAACGCGGTAGTGTTCCTGGGCTTTTAATTATTATTCAGTTAAAGGATTTTGACAGTTATATTAAATACGGTTAAAGTGTCCCGCCCGCAAGATCGTGTTTGATTATCGAATTGTATTAAGCTCGTAGCGATGTTCGCAGTTTGGAATTTGCCACCGTGCACCACGTTCGGTGGGTGTATAAAACGTCAAATTTCAAAAGAAGATTTGATGACAATACTGTTGCGGCCAGACGCGTTAGCATCGACACCCTTTGATGTGATGTTCAACGTGCCTACGTTGAAGACACACGTCTCATCATATAATTTATCTTACTTTTATCCGTCGTTATATTTTACCCGGCCGTGTAAAACGTAAAATGTATAAGGTCTTACATAGCGAAGCATCCAGTCCTCTGGACTGCTCAAAGTACGTTGCTTCCCTGGCAGACCTATTTAATTAAACACCATCTCAGCGTTTCTGGGAAGCATCAAGCCACGGTGCAATTTATGCGCGAAGGTTACGCGTACAAATATCCACCACTGTCTATAACCAGGTACTCATTTGTACAGTAGAGTGAATTGGAGCAATGTAGAGTGACAAAAAGTTGCCCAAGGTTTCACACCGCCGCACATGATTCGAACCCAAGACAAGAGTCCGAAGCTCTACACCTGAGCCACTGCGCCCTCATCTGTAATGTTTATGTGCATTCGTATAGCATAACATTTGACTTCTATAGACCAGATGGTGATCAGTAATCTCGATTAGTCAAATATCGTTCGTTTCCTGTAGAAACAGGAGCGTTATAAGTAGAGTAAATGATTCTAATTTGTGGTTTTCAGATTTCAGAATCATAATATGAATGACGTTACGTGACGTATGCATGGATAGGAAACTGTTTTACAACAGAAATTGTATATATCTGCAGAAAACAAACATTTTATAAAGTATGCACATAAACATCACCGAGATAATATATAACGGCCGGAAACATGTCAGCGCAACAGTCGTAGATGGTAGTGAAACGTCACAACCATACAAAAAACATTAAATCAACGCAAGTGTTCTGTAATATAATTATAAATGACAATTTCTGGTTTTATTGAATCTTAATTATTGAATGTATGTTTGCATAGTATTGTATGTATATATTCGTGCAAATATGCACCATGTTGGTAATAATAATTAAATAAATTATATTCCTAAAGAACAACTAAACACTAACTCAGTTCAACAATTCGCCGATCGTCTGTTGTCTCCGTCATGACAAACGGTTCCCGCGGAAAACAACCAACGTTCGTCGAAACATTGAACTGAGAGAATTTACAGTTATGCCTTAAAAAGTGCATTTATAATATATATATATATATATTATAAAGCACTTGAACTGAGAGAATTTACAGTTATGCCTTAAAAAGTGCTTTTTATAATATATATATATATATATATATATATATATATATATATATATATATATATATATATTATAAACACTTATTTAAGGCATAACTATAAATTCTCTCAGTTCAATGTATATATATATATATATATTAATATATATATATATATATCTGAATATTTCCGGACGAACGGTCACTCACCGACGTGAAATATGATCGCCAGAAACGTCACCGACAACAGGAGTCTCTCTGCAATCATCGTTCTTGTCCGCTTTACCGGTCCTAAATGCCTTGTGAATCCGACGAACGACATCCTGTCTGATTTATTTACACCGACGTAGCCAAGCACACAGCCGGGCTGTCTCTATTGGATGTTTCGTGTATACAAACAAGACCAATAGGACGTGAACTTGAACTGACCAAAACTAGCAATTGTGCGTCGATGAAAAGATAGAGATTGACACCATTATATGGCCGCCTGAACTCATCAGAACTTCAAATAGTAAAGGATTAAGTCCGGCTAATCTTAGCGAGAGAATAATCATAGGTGTCACCCAAGAAAGAGCACCGTTCCAAGGCCCGATAAAACAAACCAGCCGGTTAGATCGGCAAAAGTAGTGGGTTGACAATATTCTCTTTAATCTCCGTCAAGTGTTTCGGACACTGCTGAGTCACGGCTACTCCAGCGTTGTGTCTCGACGAATTGCGACGAATAAGCATACATATGAACGTGTTCCATTGATACAATCTATTCCGTCCGACCACGTTGATCAGCTTACATAAACGTGAACTCAGACATTTATTTTGATTGACTGAAATTGTGTGGAATGGAATTTATTTATAAATCCGCTTACCATTTTAGTATGGTTACATGGAGTGTAGAATTCCAATATCGAGGGCATGTATCATCTTCAGCAAAAACCCGCTAAATTATTTGGTAATCTCTCCAAAAATATGGATTTGCCCGAGGCAAATGGACGTCAAATCGAAATGGTATAAAACTATGCCTACATCAGACGTAATCTGCGGGATTTCGCCAGAAATGTATTTACAATATATTTTGGTAAATATTAAGTAAATAGGTAAACAAGTGATTCTTCCACGTATCCATTAAACCATATTAAATTCCTATAGTACGTGCGAAACGGCCTATTAGAGAAATTGTTAAATGTCCTCAAAGGCGGATGTCAAATCGATATGAAATAGCAGTATTAGTATTAAGATATATCGGAATTAATCAAACATGTGTCGATATTCGACCTACATATATATATAACAGTTCTTCGCGTCTTCATCTAGTATTACGCGTTGTATACACATTGTCCGGTTAAGTAGGACACTGGGACACTTTCTAAATATCGGTCACGCAATCTAATGATCCGACACCAGTGCAATGGCTCAGAGAGTACTGTAAGGTGACAGCTAATGCACTGTCAGCTGAACAGACCTGTATTTATGTCGGTGTAACTATCATCCATAGTAGTCTTATTACATCGATAGTAATCTTTTACAATTATACATTTGATACGAGGTCATAGTTCGTTTACCTTGATGTGTATAATTGATGTGTACAATACTAATTTGGCTTTATTCTCTGTCCTTTTGATTTTCTTCGACGCACGACCTTCCACGTGTACAACAACATCACGCATTTGCTTCACCATATATAACCACGCACCTGAATCCAGATATCGCGTCTTACTCTCATAAACTGTAGATGGCTGTGTTAATGTTAAACTGTAGATGGGCATGTTAATTTTAGCTTTATGTTGTTACAATCCATGTCGACACTCGAGATGTGTTATTCTGTAGTCTGGTATTTACGACTGCAGTTCGCAGTGTGTTCCGTAGAACAAGTTAGAGATATTGGAATCATGTCGTTACGTAGACACACGCGAGGTGCGGTCTGGCGGTTGGTTGTCTGGACGGACGAGCTGCTTAGATAGGACGACTTAGCACTGTCTTCACGATACAATGAAACGTCACCAATGCCAATTCTGACCACAATAATTAAACAACATCAGTACGTATACGGGAATGGAGTTAACGTACGCCAATTATTTTGCGCTTAATGTGCGCGTGTTCCGATTTGTGTGGTTAATTTGCAAATATTCTGTACATCGGGATCAACGATCCTGTTAAACTAAGTTCCGCTTCCGGTCTTTACGACAGTGTCTTAAGCCCACTCCTTCTGGTAACAAAACACGGCGTCTGACCATTTTAAAGTTACATTACAAGAAGAGATCTATCGTATATTTAATAGCTTAGATCTATTTACAAGATCGCTTTCGGCTATGCGTTGCTTGGTTTGCTAAATATGCAGGATTTTAGTTCTGTGGATATATTATATATATATATATATATATATATATATATATATATATATATATATATTATATATATATATTATATATATATAATATATCCACAGAACTAAAATCCTGCATATTTAGCAAACCAAGCTTAACAACGATCTTATATATATATATATATATATATATATATATATATATATATATATATATATATATATATATATATATATATATATATATATATGTGTGTGTGTGTGTGTGTGTGTGTGTATGTGCGTGCGTGCGTGCGTGCGTGTATGTATGTAGTGGGAATTATTACAGTTGAATAAATACGCGGTTAATATGATGTAACTATAAATAACTTTGAATATTAACACATTACGTAACATATTACGTATTAACGAAAGTCCTGACAATAGGGCCTGCAAGTGGGTCACTTATTGGGGACTAAGCGAAACTAATTGGGGACTGGACATAAGAATAATATTCTAACGATGGATGACAGTTGTAGCTTCCGACTGATGAATACTAGGAAAATCAGTTCCTAAATATCTTGTGTTATACGTTTCTTATGTTAAATGTCCGATTTAATATTGAGTTTACCACACTATCATAGACACATAGCGATTTACGTAGTGCAGATAATCGACACGATGCTAGGCTCGGATTTGCGTTTTATATTGCTGTACGTTGTGGTTTCGATAAGCACTTATATCTGACAAGTTGTCTAAATGCACATAATCATAACACATGTATACGTTTGGCTCAAACAGGTGGTACTGCGCGAAAACTGGCACTCTTCATTATTAGTCAAGATCGCCAAACACAAGTACTTGCCGCTATTGCCATGGCAACCACCATAATAATCGATTAAAATTCATGATTTCCGTGATCATTGTCACCGGCAAAATGTTCCACTGCTTCTGCTTGTAATAATCCTTCGGAAAAGATAACTGAAATACGCTATTTCGGGACAGTTCGATTATTACGACCAAAACAAAACAAAGTCCTATATGTTAACATGGAGTATATGGATCTCCTGCCCCCAACTGCCCCAGCCTCGTTTTCGCGCGCGAGACTTGCACGCCCTATTGGTTTAAATAACGAAACCTGTGTATGCGCGTTCGCGTGCGAATGCGCGTTCGCGAGCGCGTGCGTATGCGTGCGCGCGCGGCTGTCGGATGGCGTTAGCACCGCAGCAGCAGACGGACCAGTCACCAAGCTGGCTAATCCACTAAAAGGGTCACAGTCGTTGTGTAAGTTCAAGTACATTGGTTGATGAAAAGCGACCTATTAACACCTCACACAATGTCGTAAATTATAAATACAATACAGACATTGCTGGCGCTAGACCCAAATGGAGCTATTGAAATAAAATACGGGCTAAGCGTTGGTGCACATTGTGAGCATTGACATACTGCTGGACAGCCGTTCTTGTTGTATCTATTTCGTCGACGTCCATGAACTCAAACCGTGCACTTTGTTTATGTTTACTTCTAGACTAAACGCAATTGACGTGAAACAGTTCGTGCACTTAAGCCCTAGCCCTAGCCCTAGCCCTAGCCCTAGCCCTAGCCCTAGCCCTAGCCCTAGCCCTAGCCCTAGCCCTAGCCCTAGCCCTAGCCCTAGCCCTAGCCCTAGCCCTAGCCCTAGCCCTAGCCCTAGCCCTAGCCCTAGCCCTAGCCCTAGCCCTAGCCCTAGCCCTAGCCCTAGCCCTAGCCCTAGCCCTAGCCCTAGCCCTAAACCTTATTGCACATAAGAGCAACACAAATGGGCCTCTGTAGCAAGAAGCGCCTACCGAGCAAACGTAATAGCTGCAGCTGATGGTGCTGTTGCTGTTGCTGCTGCTGGTTCTGCTGCTGCTGCTGCTGCTGCTGCTGCTGCTGCTGCTGCTGCTGCTGCTACTGCTGCCATCTAGCGAATCATACCCAACTTGCTAACGATCCATTATTAGAATACTAGGCCGACTTCGATTGAGCTACGCGAGTTACTCCAGTAACACGAGTGCCAATTGTTCACGTGACCCTTCTTGACATAGATAAACAAGGTGTATCTTCAAGAGCGCTACCCAAGATAATCGCGGTTTGGAGAGGATTCACCCGAGTAACTGACGTCTTTAGCAGTGACAGCAAATTGGGAACGTACAGGCCCCTATTACACAAGAAATGAAGTAAACATTTCATGACACAATCATTTAAATATGCTTTTATTATTATTATTACGTAAAAGTCAGCACATTCTATGTATTATTATTTAAGACCGAGAAGATGAACATGACAATTTACATACTGAATAACTGATTACTTTATTTTATTTATTTAAATAAGGGGTTTGTCTTCGTGATCACGATCGTCGCTGTTCAGTTGGATTACTCTCGTAGTACTCCGTCCGGAGTATAAATTACCATAAACCGGATAGCACATTAGGGTTACGCGAGTAACCAGAGTAGGCCAATCGAAGTCGGCCTATGCTGTAGGCTTGTAAGTAGAATTCTAATAATGGATCGTCGGGTGTTATTCGCTAGATGGCAGCAGCAGCAGCTATTACTTTGGCTAAGTAGTGGCTTCTTGCTAACCAATCACGTACAAATGCCCATTTTTGATCAGTGGCGTTTACAGAGGTGGGGCCTGGGGGCCATGGCCCCCCAATCCCGAAAATATTTAGGAATTAGGATGGTTTGAAACGGAGGACCAATAAGTGGCTGCATGATTCATAGAGTCACAAAGTACAGAGTGTCCCAGTCCTACCCTTTCGCAAAGAAATGTGTCATCATTCAAACAGGATTACGTCAGGAATTATCCACTTATATCGCTGGCTGCAGGCACTAAAACGTCACAATTCTCAATATGCATGATTGCTAATGGCTATTACGGTTTTAAAATAATAGTTGCCCGGTTACTAGAGTAGGGTCAAATTGCATTTGGTTGTTATTATTTTCTTGGCGTCACTGTCGTCAGGGATGAGTTGAACATGATTTCTTTTTCCAGTGTCTTTTTTCTCCTTCTCACTTTTCTCTTCTGTCAGCAGTCTCCGAATCCTTCTTTCTATCATTTTCTCAATTTTTCTCCTTTTCTTTCTATGTGAGTTTTAATGCAATCCCCCGTCGCTATTTCGGTCTTCTTACCAGCCTCAATTTCCCCTCTACTTTCCGGGTATCTGCTGTCTTTGCCAGTTTTTCATCTCCCATTTTTCCACATGACCAGCTAATGTACTCCTCATCAATTTCGTATTAGAACTTTCCTTCACTCCAACCTCCACTCTCATTTCATCATCAATTTTTTCTTATCAGCTCTCTTAACTCTCACGATTCAGGTTGTTTTTCGCAAACCTGGACCTTCTCCTGTTGTTTCTCTGTTAGTGCCATTGTCTCTAGTGCATTCATGTATGCCGGGGTAACACACGAGCTAAGCACATTTCATTTACGTATACGAGATATGCGTCTATCTCCCATCACCCCTTCGACCTTCCTCCAAGCGTTTGCCCCGGCTGTAATCCTTATTGTAACCCAAGCAATTAATCTAGTGGATTTTGCACTGGGAAAGTGCCACTTCCTATCGTGAATTTATAAATTGTTATACGCAACGTTATATGTTGTGAAGTTACTGGTTGAATGCCAACGTCACATATTATATTATAAGGTAGGGATGTTTAATTATTGTTTCATCAGAGTAAGTAAGTGAGTACATGTTGGTATTTGTCATGTCTTTGCCAGTAGGTTTGGGAAAGTAGCGTGAGTAATATATATATATATATATATATATATATATATATATATATATATATATATATATATATATATATATATATATATATATATATATATATATAGTATATATATATGGTTATATGGGGGAGACGTGTATCAAGTTTGAGGTTCGTGTCTCTTTAAAAATGTATCGTTTCTCTTTTCCTTTTTAACTTTGACGCCTTCTGTGAATGGTTTTGCTGAACTGCAGGCTACATTGATTAGTGAACTGGGTTGTCGTGTCATGTTGTCATTGGTCGTCAACGTTCAGACATTTATCGCAAGGGAAATATATCGCTACCGTTGCACCATATATCGTCACCAACTATTAGCCATTTGGTTCGCGGTGGTTTGACCCAACACAGAACGCGTAATATGCTTGAAGCTTATGAGATTGTTTGCCAACCTTATGGTTTAATTGCCAGCAACAAATAAACAATTCCCCTGCTTATAGTCAAAGCCGAATTCTAATAAAGCAACGCGACGTCTATTTATAGCGATCACACGTGCCGTGCCATATTACCTAATTCATGACACCAGGTTGACACGTGTATGTCTTCGCTGGGTCACTGTACAGATTAATTAAATAAAACCTGTCTAATAATGCTACTCAATGTCTATCTATAGCCACCGCACGTGCCATATTACATAATTCATTGCTCTAGGCTGACATTTAAGTGCACTGTATAAACTAATTAAATAAACCCTGTCTCGTGACACAACACGAACATGTGACATAACCAGCCATGACCTGTCAATATTTGTCAGTATAAATCAATTATTCAAGCAATACCTGAACACGAAATCTGAATATATTATTTTATGACCAAGTGCATGATGATTATTTCAAGCCATGTAACTTCGTGTACAGAGAGCAAAACGTAGTTGAAGCAATATTTTGCATGTCGTTACTTATCGTTAGTGGACACGTCCCATTTCATTATTAATGGCGATTTTTTTAAATTGTACTTTGCGATGTCATTGAAAAATGTGCTGAAGGTGTGCACAGCTAAAAGAAAGAGAAACTGGCCATTTTAACTACTATTATTTTTGGAATTTCGAGTGGCACATCGATTACTGACACACGTCTATCCAACGGTAGTTTAACACGTGTCACTTATGATATCGATATAATATTGCTCACGTTTTCCCGGTTTTCTTGAAGATTTCATTAGATGGAAGCGGGCGCTTAAAACGAGTAAGTTATATGACATCATCATCATTCATCATTGTGCAGCCGTAGTGTCCCGTGGTTGGGCGAAGGCCTCAGCATGCTGCTTCCACATCTGCCTATCTTGCGCTATCCTCTACCAGATGGTAACCTTCCAGTAGTCGTCTAGTTCGTCTCTGCATCGTCTCGCCGGTCTTCCTCTAGGTCTTTCCTATCGTAGGGTTTCCAGGTGGTGATACGCAGTGTCCATCGGTTATATCGTATCCTGCTGACGTGCCCTGCCCAGGTCCACTTCCGTCTTCCGACTTGTTCAGTCACATCTGTGACCTTTGTCTTTTCTCTTACCAACATTTTTGTTTGTCTGTCCTGGTATGTGATGTTTAACATACTACTTTCCATCTGTGTTTGTGCGGCTGCTAGCTTGTTCTTTGCTAGGGTGGTGAGTGCCTATGTTTCAGCGCCGCATGTCATTGCTGGAAGTGCGCATCTGTTGTAGACTTGTCTCTTCAAGCATGTTCCTATGTTACCCTTGAAGATGTCGCTGTGCCTCGCGAATGCTGTCCGTCCGGTCGGGGTTCTTCTTTGAAACTCACTGTCTTGGTTTTTGTCTCTGGTGGTGTATCTCTGTCCCATGTAGATGTAGCTTTCAACGTTGTCGGTCTGAGTGTTGTTGACATCTATTGGTGTGTCGGTTTCCATCATCACCTTTGTCTTCGAGTTGTTCATCTTCGGGCCCTAATTGTCACTTTCACCAACTAATTACTGTAGCTCTTGTTGTAGCCCATGTGGTGTATTAGCGCATATGAGTATGTCGTCGGCGAAGCGTAGATGACCAAGTTATTCGCCGTCTATCTTCAAGCCTCTGGTTTCCCAAGTCAGTCGTCGGAATATGCTTTCGAGTGCTGCCGTGAAGAGCTCCGGCGATATAGTATCGCTCTGTCGTACACATCTCCTGGTGTTGATATTATTGTTTTCTGTGGGTAGGTGGCCTGTCATCGAGCTGTTGGTGTAGATTTCCTTCAGGAGTTCGATGTACCCATATTCTATCCCATGTTCTTGAAGCGAGGTCAGTCATGTTTGATTTTGCACTGAGTCGAAGGCTTTCTCGTAGTTGACGAATACGATGCAGAATGGGATATTATATTATCTGAACTTCTCCTTCAGTTGGTTTGCGACGTGGATTTGGTCTGTCGTTGAGTATCCGCGTCTGAATCCAGCTTGCTCTCGTGGCTTGTTTTCGTCGAGTGTCTTCTCTAGTCTTTTCATTAGTACTTTCGTGAGTACTTTATATATGTTTGATAGTAGACATATCCCGTACGCCGGCTGAGATTTGGTTGGTTGTAGATTGTTGTGTGAGCGCGTAAGTCGTTTTCGTGCAAAGTTCTAATCAATCTAAATGCTCCATACACTATCATTGTTATGTGAATGACTTTTCTCAGTTCAACATAATCCGTTTTTTCTCACAATATGCAGATGGACACTTATGTCAGCCTGTCATGCATTAGCTGTTCCACTACCTGACCAGTAATTTGGCAAGCTGTACATGTTGAATGAAATAGCCATAGTCAAAGTAATATATATAATTGAACACGTGAATTCTAAAAGGCCCAACTCCACAATTTTACCAGTTTTTATTTTGCACGAAGCATAGCATATGAATATGTCATAAACAGTCCCAATTTAACTGTTTAAGTCACACAATGAACGGCATACATTATGTGGTGAATTCTAAAAGGGCCCAACTCCAGCAATTGTGCCCTTTTACAATTAACTTGTGGATAACCTCTAGAGGGCAGCACCAGTTCTCAAATATATGATGGCTGGCTACATTTGGCGCGATTTTGAAAGGGTCGCCGAAGTTCGGCCAAAATGAAAGAGAAATGAAATAGAGTGGGCAAAGAACAAAAACAATGAAAACCCTTTGGGATTCAGATTACGATGACTATAAGGTTGCACGTGGCATGCCCGGTGCAGTCTCTCTTAGTTACACAGTTGGCGGTCAAAGAAGCCAAGGTGAAATGCGTAAACAAATATTTTCTATCTACAAATTTAATATCCTGGATATGCAATTATATATATATGTATGTATATGTATATGTATATGTATATGTATAATATGTATATGTATATGTATATGTATATATATGTATATTATATGTATATGTATGTATGTGTATATGTGTGTGTATATGTGTATATGTGTGTGTGTATATATATATGTGTGTGTGGTGGTGTGTGTGTGTGTCGGTGTGTGTGTGTGTGTGTGTGTGTGTGTGTGTGTGTGTGTGTGTGTGTTTGTTGTGTGTGTGTCGTGTGTCTGTCAGTGTGTGTCTGTGTGTGTATGTGTGTGTCTGTGCGTGCGTGTGTCTGTGTGTGTCTGTGTGTGTCTGTGTGTGTCTGTGCGTGTGCTGTGCGTGTGCGTGTGCGTGTGGTGTGCGTGTGCGTGTGCGTGTGCGTGTGCGTGTGCGTGTGCGTGTGCGTGTGCGTGTGCGTGTGCGTGTGCGTGTGCGTGTGCGTGTGCGTGTGCGTGTGCGTGTGCGCGTGCGTGCGTGTGCGTGCGCGTGCGCGTGCGTTTATGTGTACAATGTTCGTCGTTTAAGCCTGTACCGATACAATGAATTCGTAAACAGCACTCGCACTATGTCGCACATACCACGTCCGGTCAAACGTAGTCCGTACGTCTATGTCAACTACTGGGAACGTATAAATATCAACGACACATAAATACGATACGTTGGTTGACTTGCTTAAGTGCACGAACGTGTTTCACGTCAATTGCGTTTAGTCTAGAAGTAAACATAAACAAAGTGCACGGTTTGAGTTCAGGGACGTCGACGAAATAGATACAACAAGAACGGCTGTCCAGCAGTATGGCAATGCTCACAATGTGCACCAACGCTTAGCCCGTATTTTATTTCAATAGCTCCATTTGGGTCTAGCGCCAGCAATGTCTGTATTGTATTTATAATTTACGACATTGTGTGAGGTGTTAATAGGTCGCTTTTGATCAACCAATGTACTTGAACTTACACAACGACTGTGACCCTTTTAGTGGATTAGCCAGCACTCGCACTCGCACTCGCACTCGCACTCGCACTCGCACTCGCACTCGCACTCGCACTCGCACTCGCACTCGCACTCGCACTCGCACTCGCACTCGCACTCGCACTCGCACTCGCACTCGCACTCGCACTCGCACACTCGCACTCGCACTCGCACTCGCACTCGCACTCGCACTCGCACTCGCACTCGCACTCGCACTCGCACTCGCACTCGCAATTATCAGGTCTCGTGTATTTCGCTGCATAGATCATTATAATTACATAATGATAACCCCGTATTTAATTAACTGTAAGAAATCCGATTGCATACACAAAAGCACACACACACACCATATATATATATATATATATATATATATATATATATATATATATATATATATATATATATATATATATATATATATATATATATATATATATATATATATATATACACACACACATACACATATATATATATATATATATATATATATATATATATATATATATATATATATATATATATATATATATATATATATATATATATATATATATATATATATATATATATAATATATATGATATATATTATTATATATATATATATATATATATATATATATAATATATATATATATATATATATATATATATATATATCCACAGAACTAAAATCCTGCATATTTATCAAACCTAGTAACACATAGCCGAAAGCGATCTTGTAAATGGATCTAAGCTATTAAATATACGATAGATCTCTTCTTGTAATGTAACTTTAAAATGGACAGACGCCGTGTTTTGTTACCAGAAGGAGTGGGATTAAGACACAGTCACAAAGGCCGGAAGCGGAACTTAGTTTAATAGGATCGTTGATCCCGATGTACAGAATATTTGCAAATTAACCACACGAATCGGAACACGCGCACATTAAGCGCAAAACAATTGGCGTACGTTTAATCCATTCCCGTATACGTAATGATGTTGTTTAATTATTGTGGTCAGAATTGGCATTGGTGACGTTCCATTGTATCGAGAAGACAGTGCTAAGTCGTCCTATCTAAGCAGCTCGTCCGTCCAGACAACCAACCGCCAGACCGCACCTCGCGTGTGTCTACGTAACGACATGATTCCAATATCTCTAACTTGTTCTACGGAATACACTGCGAACTGCAGTCGTAAATACCAGACTAGAGAACAACACATCTCGAGTGTCGACATGGATTGTAACAATATAAAGCTAAAATTAACATGCCCATCTACAGTTTAACATTAACACAGCCATCTACAGTTTATGAGAGTAAGACGCGATATCTGGATTCAGGTGCGTGGTTATATATGGTGAAGCAAATGCGTGATGTTGATGTACACATGGAAGGTCATGCGTCGAAGAAAATCAAAAGGACAGAGAATAAAGCCAAATTACTAGTGTACACATAAATTATACACATCAATGTGACCTCGTATCAAATATATAATTGTATAAGATTACTATCGATGTAATAAGACTACTATCGATGATAGTTTTCGTGATCGATTTATACCAGTCATCAATATCTAGAACCGACGCCGACTATCATAATTATACACCGACATAAACGCAGGATTAGTCAGCTGACAGTGCATTAACTATTACCTTACAGTACTCTCTGGGCCATTGTGTTGATGTCAGATCGTTAGATTGCGTGACCGATATTTAGAAACAGTGTTCCAGTGTCCGACTTAACCGGACAAAGTATTAGTAGACAAAGACGCGGAGTATTGTTACATATATATATATATATATATATATATATATATATATATATATATATATATATATATATATCTATATACATGTATATACACTGTATATGTTGGTCGAATGTCGACACATGTTTAATTAATTCCGATGTAATTTAATAATAACACTGCTATCTTATGTCGATTTGACATCCGCCTTTGAGAAAACTATTCTAGATGGCGGAAGACCCAACAGCAACGCTTCTTTGGAATTTAGGTGATACGTTAATTTCCATTTCATGCCCATTGTGGCGGGTAACGTTAATTTTAAGTTAGGATATTTATTTCTGAAGGTATATAAATCCTTGGCTGTATTCGCTTATTGATGGCAGGTGCCGTCAAAAACATCAGGATTTAGATATGGTGGTGTAATATAGGAATTTACTATGGATTAATTGAAACATGAATGAATGACTTGTTTACCGTATTTACTTAATATTTACAAAAAATATATTGTAAATACATTTCTGGCGAAATCCCGCAAATTACGTCTGAAGTAGGCATAGTTTTATATCACTTCGATTTGATATCGATTTGCCACGGGCGAATCCATATTTCTGGAGAGATTACCAAAGAATTTAGAAGGTTTTGACGAAGATGGTACATGCGCTCGATATTGGAATTCTAGATTCCGAGTAACCATATTAAAATGGTCAGCCGATTTATTAATAAATTCCATTCCACACAGTTTCAGTCAATCAAAATAAAAAGACGTGTCTGAGTTTACGTTTATATAAGCTGATCAATTTGGTCGGAGGGAATAGATTGTATCAATGGAACTTATTCGTCGCAATTTGTCTTGACACCACATTGGAGTAGCCGTGACTCAGCAGTGTCCGAAACACTTGACGGAGATTAAAGAGAATATTGTCAACCCACTACTTTTGCCGATCTAACCGGCTGGTTTGTTTTATCGGGCCTTGGAACGGTGCTCTTTCTTGGGTGACACCTATGATTATTCTCTCGCTAAGATTAGCCGGACTTAATCCTTTACTATTTGAAGTTCTGCTGAGTTCAGGCGGCCATATAATGGTGTCAATCTCTATCTTTTCATCGACGCACAATTGCTAGTTTTGGTCAGTTCAAGTTCACGTCCTATTTGTCTTGTTTGTATACACGAAACATCCAATAGAGACAGCCCGGCTGTGTGCTTGGCTACGTCGGTGTAATTAAATCAGACAGGATGTCGTTGTTCGGATTCACAATGCATTTAGGACCGGTAAAGCGGACAAGAACGATGATTGCAGAGAGACTCCTGTTGTCGGTGACGTTTCTGGCGATCATATTTCACGTCGGTGAGTGACCGTTCGTCCGGAAATATTCAGACTGATCGTATTATATATTAATATATAAACGAGTTTTGAAGGCATAACTGTAAATTCTCTCAGTTCAACGGTTCGACGAACGTTGGTTGTGTTCCGCGGGAACCGTTTGTCACGACGAAGACAACCGACGTTGTCAGAAACGTTGAATTGAGTTAGTGTTTAGTTGTTCTTTAGGAAGATCATTTATTTAATTACTCTACCAACATGGTACATATTTGCACGAATATATCCATACAATATTATGCAAGCATATATTCAAGAATTATGATTGCCGTTTATATAGTACAGAATGCTTGCGTTGATTTAATGTTTTATACGTGTGACGTTTCTGCGCGTGCGCGTAGCTGGGGGAATATGTATTCAGTACCATCTACGACTTTCCCGCTGACATGTGTCCGGCCGTTATATATTATCTCGGTGATGTTTATGTGCATACTTTATAAAATGTTTGTTTTATGCAGATATAAACAAGTTATGTCGTAAAACAGTTTCCTCTCAATGCATACGTCGCGTAACGTCAGTCTTATGATTCTGGAATATGAACACCACAAATTATAAGTATATCCTCTAATTACAACGCTCGTTTTTCGACAACAACAGAAACATATTTGCCTACTAGACATTACTGTCACCATCTGATCTACAGGCGCCAAATATTGTGCTATACGAATGCACATAAGCATCAACCGGGTAAAACATAACGCCGGGGGATTGTAAACGGGACATGGCAACAGACAGCGTCGTTTTAAAAGGACGGCGTCAGAATTAGCCAGCTAGGTAATTCATTAGAGATTTATGTCTTAACCATAGGAGCGTTTGACATCAAAGGGCGTTGAAGCTCGGCCGGCCACAATTGTATTGTCATTAAAGTCTGGTTTTAAATATGACGTTTTCTGCACCCACTGAACGCTTTCAAACTGCGAACATCGCTACGGTAATTAAACGCATTTTTGCGAGCAGAACTCATTCACCGTACTTAGTGTATACTTATATAAAAAACATTATACTGAATAATAAGTTAAAACTTAGGAATAATCATATGTTTTCGTCGTCACCAGAGTGCGTACCTTGCGACAGCAATCCGTGCCAAAATGGCGGCACTTGTACAGATGACGGGTCCGTCTACACCTGTCAGTGCGACGCCAGTTGGTGCGGCACTAATTGTGAAACAGGTAAGTAGTCGTGTTTATGGCAAATACATTTATTATTATTACTATTATCATTCTCATCTCCATCATCATCGTTATTTAATTTTTATTTTATATTTTATCATAATCGTTACCTTTAACTTTACATTTATATTTACTTTTATCGTTACCTTTTCATTTACGTTTGGCTTTACCTCTGTCATTTACGTTTGGCTTTACCTCTGCCTTTACCTTTAGTTTTACCTTTATCTTAATCTTAATCTTTATCTTGATCTTTATCGTCATCATTATCGTCATCATTATCGCTAGTATTATTTTTATTAAAATTTTATATCACCATTTTATCCTAAACCTTCTCAACGTCTATCTTAACGCGGTATCCCGCTCTTATGATTGCTCGAATCGCATTACACGCCTCATCCTGGTAGATGTGTTCAATAGAATACCATATGATATTATCTTGGAAGTATTCAGTCACACTAAAATTATTGCACGAAAATTATTCTCACACAACTATCTACGGCCTGGTACCAGCTGAGTGAAATGGAGCCACACTATGGGTGAATAAACTTGATCTTCTTTTGGAAAGGTAATTGGACGATTCTAACCCGGGTCCTCTCCAACGAGAATCCGATGCCGTATTTTCAGTTTGATACTTGTTAGCGGTGATCACCTTCCTTTGTGTATAGTATACTTGGCTATAGACAATGATGGATATATGTGTACGATTAATCTTCGCGCATTAATTGCGACGTGGCAGGGTGCTTCCCAGTGAAACCGATATGGTGTTCGATTGAACATATCTGTCACGGAGAAAGTTTAAAAGTCTTTGAACAATCCTGAGGATTTGATACAGCGCTATATAAGTATTTACCTTTACTTTTCATGACTCGGGCAAAGTCCCTTTTTGTAATTTATGACCATGAATCACGTTACATTCTTCGAAATAAAATCCTTGTTGTCGGCTTTCGATTACGATTACGTAACATTGTTTGTGATGATTTTTCCAATATGACTACGGTGTAAAACCTATAATGGCCACATCGGACAAAATCAAATCGCATAATAATAACAAATAATAATACTCACAATACACGTTATGCATATTCGAGAGCCTGATACTCTTCATTGTTAAGTCAGGCGTATCACACCGGAGAAACACCAGTGGGGGGGTCGGATTCAGGGGTTTTAAAAGGAAACGTACGTGTACGTAACATATGTTGTGATGGCGTTTATGTAGCCGCCACGTCCACGCTACGGTTTTGTACAACTATGTTTGTATATTTGTCGGCAAGCGCGAGTGATATCGCATTCCGCCTTTATGTTCAGCTGTGGAACCGGATCCGTGCCCGAGTGAACCCTGTCAGAACAACGGCACGTGCACGCAGACGTGTGGTGGCTACGTGTGTCAGTGCGCCGTCAACTACGCCGGCACCGTGTGTGACGAACGTAAGTATCCGATCTCGTATAGAATACATACATACATACATACATACATACATACATACATACATACATACAAACAAACATACATACATACATACATACATACATACATACATACATACATACATACATACATACATACATACATACATACATACATACAAACATACATACATACATACATACAAACATACATACATACATACATACATACATACATACATACATACATACATACATACATACATACAAACATACATACATACAAACATACATACATACATACATACATACATACATACATACATACATACATACATACATACATACATACATACATACATACATACATACATACATACATACAAACATACATACATACATACATACATACATACATACATACATAAAAATACATACATACATACATACATACATACATACATACATACATACATACATACATACATACATACATACATACAAAAACATACAAACATACATAACATACATACATACATACATACATACATACAAACATACATACATACATACATACATACATACATACATACATACATACATACATACATACATACATACATACATACATACATACATACATACATACATACATACATACATACATACATACATACATACATACATACATACATACATACATACATACAAACATAAATACATACATACATACATACATACATACATACATACATACATACATACATACATACATACATACATACATACATACATACATACATACATGCATACATGCATACATACATACATACATACATATAAAATATATATATATATATATATATATATGATATATACATATATATAAAAATAAAAATATATATATAGTAGTCTCCGTCATATACGGCAAACCTAAAGTGACCATATAAGGAACCATCGATGAATTCCTCTGTTTCATGGCATACTGGCCGCTAGCCGGGTGGCCGCTTGTGAGGGGAAGTTTGTATTAGAAAACACTAATGCAATGAAAATGTGGCCGCATAATCCGGGTGGCCGTTGGCGAGGGGACCGCATAAGAGGGGGACTGTTATATATATATATATATATATATATATATATATATATATATATATATATTTTATATTTTTTTTATAACTTTAATTTGATGTACGTATACGTTACCTATTGACTGTTTTTGTGCTGCTTTTGTTTTTTATTTTGTTCTGATCAATATCATAGTTAACATGCATTTCTGCATAACGCGTATTGTTTATCAAAGTAAACACTTTACATTGTGCTGTTATAGCCAACAAATATATCGCCATCCTAAACAATGTCCTGTTTCCAGCCTGTCTGTTGGTGGTCACCAAGAACAATTCCGCCGTCGTAGAGCTACGGGGCAATCACACGTTCCACGTCGATCTCATCGAGTACGGTTGTGGGCAGGACACCCACGTGAACTGGGCGGGACCTCAAGGCACTGAGGTCGGCACCGAACAGGATCTAGACTTGACGTATGTTAAGATGGCCGACTCGGGACTCTACAAGTAAGTACAACCAATCGATGTCACTTACACCATTCAGTTACCAATTTCTTGTATCTGAACAGTCGACTGACGCTAGAATTAAAGATACACTGTGTGGTAGTTATTATAAAACAATGTTTACGCTTCTTCACGTCGCCCCAGTTACGCGTCTACTATCAAATAATTACATATTTGCCATTGTTTTTCGCCAAGTATTCATTTTTCACACACAAATGAATGATCAATGTGAGAAAAACCGTCTCAAATACCAAACTAACGTATCCAGTCTTTTAAGTTATAATTGCTATTACAATTGTTTGTATCCGATGACAGACACGGACACTGCATAATGGCTTCTATATTCCTAGATGCACAGCTTCGGAGACAGAGTACGCCAAATGCACGCAAGAGTTAGACTTCCACCTCTCCGTCTACACAAACTGGGGTAAGTCCGTATTCAAAAAGTCACTGTTTTATGCGAAACACTTCTCAACAGACCAAACGAAATTTACGGTATTTAGACAACACTTATTTCGGAAATAAAATCGGAGTTATGTACAAAATAATAAATAGTTAAAATAAATTACACCAATGACTATATCATTACAATTCACGAGTGGTGATTCGTGGTTTTATGTAAAACACTATTAATTATTAATAGGGAATACCAGTAACAATAGCTATAGCAGCTCATTGTTTTTAAATTACGCTAATTTTCGGCTTTCCTATTCCTAATAAACCTGGCGTACGCATCTCAGATCATTGACGTATCAGCCAATCATCTGTCGACATCATTAATGCTGTACACCGATTTCGAAATGGACCAATCATTTCGTCGTAATGTGCCGCTGGTGTTTGTTCAGTGGATTTATGTTTCAAAGGTGTATTCTAATCATCATGCTAATTAATAAAACCATTTAAAGATTAATTTTGGTAGAGTGATGTACTCAATTATTTTGGAACTATGCAACCGCCGAACAAGTTAGCAACATAAAGCATTTCACAAAGACACCTCTTTATATCACACTCCTAATTATTTAATTTAGTTCTTTTAAACACAATATTCGCGACAATGGTATTTATCTCCACACTACATTATCGTTCAATGTTAATACAAATAACTTCAAACTTATATTAAATTAGTTAAAAACGTGTAAATAGCTAACTTAATTTAAATTCAAATTCAATTTAAGTTCATTCACTTAAGCTAGTCACACAGTGTTCTAAACGCTATGTAATTGGAAAGTGTCGCTGTGAAGTATCTATTTTGTAAGGTAGGATTAACTTAGCAAAGAGAGACGACTAGCAAGTTGCAATATTCACCATTCGCTTCCCAGAGCCGCCACAGCCTTACACACGTATATATTAATATGTTGTAGACACCGGTTCGTGCCAGGACTCGCAAAGGAGTCCGGTCAACGTGACTTCTGTGGTGTCCGGTGGTCAACTAACACTGTCATGTCTCATGCCGTCGCGACCGAATGTTGGACTGGACTGGGTCCGAAACAATGTCACTATTCAGTCCACAAACGCCACCGAAGAAATCAACAACGTCACCTACACGAAAATCACAATAAGCGACTCGAATTTCGCGCAAGAGGATGTTGGACTGTATCGGTGTGTCGCTTCCAACCTGGACGCCACCCACGATGTCTGCTCTGTTGACGTGAGCTTAAGTAAGTCCATAACGAAAGCGATAGAGAGAGAGAGAGAGAGAGAGAGAGAGAGAGATGTGTGTGTGTGTGTGTGTGTGTGTGTGTGTGTGTTTGTGTGTGTGTGTGTGTGTGTGTGTGTGTGTGTGTGTGTGTGTGTGTGTGTGTGTGTGTGTGTGTGTGTGTGTGTGTGTGTGTGTGTGTGTGTGTGTGTGTGTGTGTGTGTGTGTGTGTGTGTGTGTGTGTATGACAGAGAGACAGAGAGACAGACAGACGAGACAGACAGACAGACAGACAGAGACAGACAGAGAAGAGAGAGAGAGAGAGAGAGAGAGAGAGAGAGAGAGAGAGAGAGAGAGAGAGAGAGAGAGAGAGAGAGAGAGAGAGAGAGAGAGAGAGAGAGAGAGAGAGAGAGAGAGAGAGAGAGACAGAGAGAGAGAGAGAGAGAGAGAGAGAGACAGAGAGAGAGAGAGAGAGAGAGAGAGAGAGAGAGAGAGAGAGAGAGAGAGAGAGAGAGAGAGAGAGAGAGAGAGAGAGACGGAGACGGAGACGGAGACGAGACGGAGACGGACACGCACACGCACACGCACACGCACACGCACACGCACACGCACACGCACACGCACACGCACACGCACACGCACACGCACACGCACACGCACCCGCACACGCACATACAATAATAATTCCGCGGATATTTTGTTAATAATTACCAACCGCGGTTGATTTCGAGTGAATTCAAAGCGATGGTGTTACACGAAATTATCCAACATAGTAACTTCTAAGAAGAAGTCTGCTGTCTTGACCGTAGGCAAGTTGAACATCAAAGGGCACTGCGACTAATGTTTGGCCCATCGTAATAGTATTAGCAAACAAACTTGTTTTGAAAGTGGCTGCTTTGTTTACCAACCGAACGTGTTACGCGGTCAAAATGTTCATATTACGAACATTATTACGACCTTAATAAGGTATCTAAACACACGTGGTGTGAATACTTCACCTTCACCGTATTTACCATAGTCTTTAAACGCATTACATTAATTATTAATAACGAAACACCTAAGATCACAGACATGCCCTTTAATGGTGGGTGTTTCCTTCTCTACTCCAGAGACCCTTCCTTGCGACAGCAGTCCTTGTGAAAATGGCGGCACATGTTTGAATACCAACAGTGACACGAGCTACGTGTGCGAGTGCGATCCCGTCTATTGTGGCACCAACTGTGAAATGCGTAAGTTACCTTATATATGGCACATGGCACTAGTACTGATGCTAATGTTAATATTTCCATTGCACACCTTTCAGTCTAATCTGCTCAGGTTCTTATATTTATCAACGTGTCTAGATACTCTGATTGCTCAAAGCGATTTATTACACTGTACGCCGTGTCGCACCTGTTCTATCAAACACCATTTTATGGGACGAATTCAGCCACGGTGCATTTACTGCGAGAAGATTACTCTTACACCAATGTCTACATACAGATCCTAATTCACACAGGCGAGTGAAATGGAACAAGTTACGGTGCACGAGTTGGCCTTGGAAAAAACAACAGGACGAAACGAAACCGGGGTTTCTCGATTGAGAATCAGATACTCAAGATAAAAATAATTAGATAACCTCTATTGCGCCTAAATCCTTAGAAACCAAGCTAACAGGCGCATCAATGCAAAAAGGGTTGATCGATCTCAGAGTCAATAAAAAATCCTGTTGTCATCAGATTGATTATTATTATTATTATTATTATTATTATTATTATTATTATTAATTATTATTATTAATTAATTATTAATTAATTAATTAATTAATTAATTAATTAATTAATTAATTAATTAGATTGATTGATTGATTGATTGATTGATTGATTGATTGATTGATTGATTGATTGATTGATTGATTGATTGATTGATTGATTGATTGATTGATTGATTGATTGATTGATTGATTGATTGATTGATTGATTGATTGATTGATTGATTGATTGATTGATTGATTGATTGATTGATTGATTGATTGATTGATTGATTGATTGATTAATTAATTAATTAATTAATTAATTAATTAATTAATTAATTAATTATTAATTAATTATTAATTAATTAATTATTAATTAATTAATTAATTAATTAATTAATTAATTATTAATTAATTAATTAATTAATTAATTAATTAATTAATTAATTATACATCGCCACGGAGCTATGATGAGCAGGCAAGGTTGTAAAGGTATGTCTTTAAATAACGGCGGAAATTAACAATATTTTAAATTGATTTAACATATGAAGGACGAATATATTCCAAAGAGTAGGCGCACTCACAGCAAAAGCACTAGTTCCAATACAAGTATTGATTTTCGATACAAAAAGTAAATCAGAACTAGATGATCGAAGCTGAAAAGGTTTGCTTATAGGAATAAGCAAAGATAGTATATAAATTAGCTGCTTACTGGAAAGTGCCAGTAAGTAACAACACATATCTCAAAGATGGCAGGACAGGATATCGGGCAGGAAATTAACGGCATAGAATGAATAAAACGCGGAGTCCCAATCCTTGCTAAGCAATTCTGAACACGTTGTAGTTTTGTGATATACTTAATAGCAATATTATAAAAAAGCAAATTTCAATAGTCTAATCTACTAGTGACTAGCACAGTTGCAATAGTTTATGCAATAGAAAGAGGCTTACACCGACGAATACGCCGCAAATCACGAATATGATAATAACATGTTCGACAAATTTGAGAAATATGTGTCCTAGAAATAAATTTATCATCACAAATTACACCTAAATTCCAAGTTGAAACTGCAGACATAACATGCTTTAAGTAAAGGCATAAGGAAAACATTCTTATTTTTTCACGCTGCCTCTATGTGCCAATATTAATAAACTATGTTTTATTCAGCTTAAATCTACTCTCAGTCATCCATTAATAAATGTCATCAAGACAATTTCTAAGTTGTTGTAAGGAACTATTTGCATCTGGAGTAGATAATGATATATGCATTTGAGTGTCCTCTGAAGATGGCTCAACGCCGCACTCCAGAATAATCTTCCGCCAGTACGTACTGTGACATGACAATGTCGTGTACTGTGTATCTCTTCGTAATAACATTCATCCTCAGTTGTTAGTACTTTCTGCTTCCAATATGACAACACTGCATGAGCGTATCCCAGCATAACGGCATTCACGCTCCGTTGTTAATTCAAAGCGTGCTATGACTTCGTAGTATGGACATAACTGGTGTTAACGGCATTCCCTTCCTAACGGCATTCGCACTATGCCTACGTTATTATTTCAGTTTATGTTGTCATAACAGCATTCACACACCGTTGTTATTTCAGTTTGTGACATGACTGAGTTGAATACGTTATGTCGTTATAACAACATTCACACCCCGTTGTTATTTCAGTTTGTGACATGACTGAGTTGAATGCGTTATGTCGTTATAACAACATTCACACCCCGTTGTTATTTCAGTTTGTGACATGACTGTGTTGCATGCGCTATATTTCGTTATAACAACATTCACACCCGTTGTTATTTCAGTTTGCTACATGACTGTGTTGCATGCGCTATATTTCGTTATAACAACATTCACACCACGTTCTTTTTTCAGTTTGCTACATGCCTGTGTTGCATACGCTATATTTCGTTATAACAACATTCACACCCCGTTGTTATTTCAGTTTGCTACATGACTGTGTTGCATGCGCTATATGTCGTTATAACAACATTCACACCTCGTTGTTGTTTCAGTTTGCAACATGACTGTGTTGTATGCGCTATATTTCGTTATAACAACATTCACACCCCGCTGTTATTTCAGTTTGCAACATGATTGTGTTGTATGCGCTATGTTTCGTTATAACAACATTCACACCCCATTGTTATTTCAGTCTTCTACATAACTGTGTTGTATGCGCTATATTTCGTTATAACAACATTCACACCCCGTTGTTTTTTCAGTGTACAAAATGACTGTGTTGTATTCGCTATATTTCGTTATAACATCATTCACACCCCGTTGTTATTTCAGTTTGCTACATGACTGTGTTGCATGCACTATATTTCGTTATAACAACATTCACACCCAGTTGTTATTTCAGTCTTCTACATAACTGTGTTGTATGCGCTATATTTCGTTATAACAACATTCACACCCCGTTGTTATTTCAGTCTTCTACATAACTGTGTTGCATGTGCTATATTTCGTTATAACAACATTCACACCCCGTTGTTATTTCAGTCTTCTACATAATTGTGTTGTATGCGCTATATTTCGGTATAACAACATTCACACCCCGTTGTTATTTGTGTTTGCTACGTGATTGTGTTGCATGCGCTATATTTCGTTATAACAACATTAACGTTCCGTTACAATTTCAGCTTGTGACCCCTGCATGGATGGCGGTTGTCCGTGTCAAAACAACCCATGCCAGAACGACGGAACTTGCGTTGAAGACGGTGGTGGTGCATACCACTGCGACTGTCATGCCAATTACGAGGGACAGGACTGTCAGTCATGTAGGTCTTCCACTTGTTTTTTATATATCATTTGCTAAAGCATTAATTTGATCGTTTTTAATCGTCCTATCATACAGGATAGTATACACTATATATATATATTATAAAATTTGAAAGCCCGAAATGTGTCGGTTGTTGTTTAAAATTAAGAAAATATCGATTAATATATATATATATATATATATATATATATATATATATATATATATATATCATACAAATACATATCATACACATACATATCATACATATAACATATATACGTGATATTCGATTTAAGACGGAACTTTATAGGGATAATGTTCAAATTAATAATGTACAAATTATGCGAATTACTGTGGTTTAAATATATAAATATAATATGTCCCAAATAATAGATTATTTACAGTTAACAGACAGTTACATATGACACAGTAAACGCAGCAAACTCGGGAAATAGACGTTGGGCCTGTAAAGAGACATAACAAATGTAACGATGGGAGAATAAATATTGCACGGTAATGAGCGACTTGTAAATGAGTCTCTCTTGTCTCTTCAGCTGGGTGCGACAGAGGTGTGTGCTTCTGCAATGGCAATGGAGATTGCGTAGACTTACTCGAGACGTGTCACTGCGATTGCGACACCTGTCACTCTGGGGACCACTGCGACAACTGTGAGTGACATATATAAGTCATTAATTTTATTTGATTATTTATTTATTTATTCAGTCATATATTTAGTTATATATTTGTTGATTGATTGATTGATTGATTGATTGATTGGTTGGTTGGTTGATTGATTGATTGGTTGATATTGATTGGTTGATTGATTGATTGATTGGTTTATTGGTTTATTGATTGATTGATTGGTTGATTGGTTTATTTATTTATTTATTTATTTATTTATTTATTTATTTATTTATTTATTTATTTATTTATTTATTTATTTATTTATTTATTTATTTATTTATTTATTTATTTATTTATTTATTTATTTATTTATTTATTTATTTATTTATTTATTTATTTATTTATATTCAGTGCAATAAACGTTGTTCTTCAGTCACAGACGGAGGAATGAAGGCAGTATGTTGATGAAAAGGCCCTGATAAACGTCGTATGTGTGTAATGTGATGCTTCTCGCATAATTTGTGGGTTTTTGCCTTTATGGCGGCAGAA
>JAODUO010000320.1:237500-252500 GCA_025642075.2 Ridgeia piscesae | reverse complement strand
CGCTACTGCCGTGTAACACACACACAGGGGTATACTTCATTTAGAATTGCTAGTACCCTGTCCCATCTGCGGGGACAACAGAGAGAGAGAGAAATCCAAACGCCCAAAACCGTGGTTAGAATGAGGAACATACAGGATCGCTAGGGGGCGCTGATACGCAACTACGGCTTGTGACGTAATTGCGCTCTTTGCGCGCGCGCATGTTGTTAATTGTTTTCAATTTTTCTTTGAATTTGTTTAGTCTTCAACTGTTATTAGTATAAGACATATCTACTACGTGTGTTAACAAATGTTGGATATAATGAGTGAATGCGGCGTCACGAGGTAATGTGACGCTGGCGGTTGACTGCACGAGGCCCAAGTTGCGTAGCGACGCCACCTGGCTTATTAGTTCTACATATACCGCGTTATCTCGCAGTCGCTCGGTGCTCGTGCAGTGTCGTTGAGTGCAGACTGTTACGTCATCACTTTAGCAACAGCTGCATAAATGACTATCTGACAAAAGACAGTGATAGACTAATTAAACTGAATATTTCATTTAATGACTAATTTTGTATAGATAAATTGACCGGATGTTAGCAATACTACTAAAGAACGACAATTTGATATCTTTCAGACAATAATATTTGTAAGTGTAACGAATAAACGTATCCTTCATATGTCAACATTGGCGATAGTATGAAATACACTAAGAATTAATGTACTGAATCATACTCATTGGCGTCGAAACGTGTTGAATATTCCGGGGGCTGAGGTTCACTAAGACTTCCAATTGCATCTCCCGATGCGCTAAGGTAAACCCGTCGAAAACCCAATGAAAACCCACAATTGCAGAAGACACTGCGCCCTCGAATATGGGGTGCTAAAAGCCCCAACCAAACACTGGGAGACTAAGTTCGGCGTATTTCCGATAGTTTCCCCTTGGTGTTGTTTAGTGAATGTGCTATAGAAAACAAGACTTTACACAGCTTAGCTTTGTCGGCACACTACTGTGAATAAGATAAGCCCGCCTTAGTCAACATTCAAGAGATGCATGCAATCACTCCCTTATGTATTCAATATAAGAGAACAGTTGCAGGAATGACAGTTGTTGTTGGTTGTAGGAACTGACCTACCCGACAAAGCGACGTCGATTTGGGTTCCTGTGGCCATCGGCGCTGGCAGTGGACTGGGCATTCTGGCCATCGTGGCCGGCTGCTGCCTCATGTACATGGCCATCATGAGGAAGAAGAAACGCAAGGAGAAGAAAAACAAAGTCGAGCCGTTCGTGGAGGATGAGGCCGAGACAGCGTACTGAATTAGGTCATTCACATTTCTAACATCGTATTCATTTCTTTCGAGTGTGTCACGTTTCTGTCCATACCTGGGTTGTCTCTGTTCATTCGTAGCTGTCATCCGCGTGTTCAACCGTTGGTGTTTGTACCTTGACGTCCACCTGTAACGTCCATCTGTAACGTCCATCTGTAACGTCCATCTGTAAGCAGCCACAACTGTCTTCGTTCGCTGGCTCCATTCATCCGTTAGTCCATCCTGTCGTTCGTCCACCTTTCCACCCTTGCAGTTAGCATATCTTATATGTTCATTCATCCATGACTGTCATCCTTTCGTGGGTGATTTTGTTAGAGCACTCCATCGTTCCAAATGGATAGTTTCATGTGTCGGTTTCTCAGCAATGTTTTAGCACAAGACTTGGGAGCAATGGCTGAATCATGTGGAACAGCCAAGACGTGTCGTACTCGCATAATGTTTTTCTGTTTATCATAATGACTAGCTATTGAATATGATGATGCCTCGAACAGTATTGTAATCGTGCACCAAATGTACTTTCTATCTTGGCGTTATGCGTGCTTCTCCTAGATGCTAGGTTAAGGTGATTTATACTAGCATTGTTGAAAATGCCGACGTCTCTGGTGGAAGGCGTATTATGCATCAGCACTTTGTTTGCCTATTTTTACACCATTGCGCCATATTATTGAATTTTTCTTTGGTTCCTTAAAGTCGACATGCAACGTAACGGTAAGGTGAGGTTTAAAGTAATCATTTCTAATACGTTGGTTTAACCTGAGTTATAAGTGAATGGTTGAGAGAACACGGAGCGCATCGTTTCTCCTCTTTCTCCTGACATCCGGGATAACGTTATCATCGACAACGGTTCTCAATTTGGTTCTTTGTCACGTCGATGAGTACGTGTATGTGTATTGTGTTAAATATTATATATTCTCGTTAATTTATTTGTTGTGGAATATTTATTTGACAGAATAGTTATCGTAAGAAAGGCATGTTTTCTTACAATAATGAAACGCTTACTACTATATGAGTTGATGTTACGCATATTAAATACACTTTTCTTACCATCATTATTCGGTCAAATAAATTTACAATAATCTGGAATAACTTGAATATATATATATATATATATATATATATATATATATATATATATATTCAAGTTAAATTATTTATTGTGGAATATTTATTTGACCGAATAATGATGGTAAGAAAAGTTTAATGTGATTTACTACATCAGTGAGTTCATGTTATCGGTTATTAAATACAAATACAAATATATATATATATATATATATATATATATATATATATATATATATATATATATATATATATATATGAATCTGTGATATGATAATCAATTAATAGCAATTTGCTACAAGTTGTGAATTAATGTATTGTGTTTATTGTATTGTACTTATCCTCAGAGGGTATGTGAACCGTTGATCTGAGCATTTCTGTAGGTTGACATATTAAACAACACACGATTGAAGCAAAGCTTTACATTATTGTTTATTGATTATTTACCAGTTAAACAACCACAACGGCCTTGACCACACTGCATAGAGACTAGACTAATAGAAGTTCGCGCCTACACTTGGCATAACGCCAACGTCAGGCTAAAGATTAACGCTGCTAAGCTAAATCCATAACACTCCTTGACGGGCCAAATATGTGTCGACTGCATGAGGTGTGTATTTAAGATACACTCTAATCACGTTAACGTCCCATTAAAAAGAGAACTCCTAACAATCAGAAGACAAATATATATCACCTTTTTGGAATTTGTAAGTATAATCATAACAAAGTGATTATATGATGCCTTTTTATACATGCAAATGACACACAAAACGCGATACTGCGAAAATTAGAAACCGCAATCACTCGAGAGTTTGAAGTTACCGAAATGTTACACTTTATTGCAAACCATACTAAGACATCAATGTAAATATATTTTGTGTGCGTGTTCGAATTGTTATAAACAGGTTAAAGACCTATATTTGAGTGATTCGGCTGTTCAGTTGCGCACAATTATAAGTAGCGCAAAATAATCCATAATCGAATTATTGATTAATATTTTATTTGCCTGGCAAAACTGACATCTTATTGTAGTAGCTACGTTTTAAGATACACGCTCTCCTGCATACCTTCAATATATTCTGTGATATGATCACATCCACTTGTTAATTAAATAAGGCATATATATATATATATATATATATATATATATATATATATATATATATATATGGATTATATATATTATCGTAATATAAAACTTTATAAAAATCATTTTGTGAAACTAGTGCATCTGATACAATAATATACGAAATTACTGCTTTTAATCATAACATTTTGTTTAACTTTTACTCTTTGCCGTGTGTGTTAATTTGTTAATATATTTAAAGGGTATTTAAACACGTGATAGAATAATTCATGCGATTTATTGCAAGTATCTTCTGGTCGCCCTATGTTGTACGTCCATTGTGTTTGTGTCATTTAAAGGCCCGCAATGTCTTCATTAGATGTCTAATTATTTGTATAGTTTTTTTGTACACCTTTCACTCTTTTATACATTTATTTATTTATTTATAATTAGCTCAACAATCATGTCATTTTAATTATTTATTAATGAATGGTATACAAATTAACATATATTTTATTTGTTATTATTAATTACAACTTACACAAATAGTATATTGCTGTAGTCATTTATTAATAATTAACTACCATGTGTATTATTATATATATATTTATTCTGCCATCTCTGTTTAATTATTCTTTTTTTAATTCAGTTTCCTTACAACATCGATTTAGATATACGTACTCATATGTTTTACGTGTACTTTTATTATATTTATTTCCTGTATTGTTTTGATGTTGTCAACCCTACTTAACGGAGTTTATACTTCGGATTTTTAGTGTATAAATAAAGTGTATCATTATTATTTATTATTAAATACGGTCGTACAGTATTTCGCCTTGTATAATCAACTGACTGATTTGCACTATGACGTCAGTTTCTTCATACACTGACCACAGTACTCTCGGTCAAGGCGTGCAGGTCAAGTTGATTACAAAATATTCAGATAAGTGCACCGTCAGAAATGAGCACATTCGAGAGACCTAACAACGCCCGTCGTTTGTGAGGCCAGGGAACGACTCGCAGTCACGTTGAATTAAGTAACAAGGTCATTCCTGGTCAAGTGTAATCTCTTACATTGATGCCAAATTTAGTTTTACAACTCTGATGCCAACAATGGACTTATTATATGAACTTGCCACATTGTCGAATCAGAGGACGTCACGCGTGAATGAATTCCTGATAGGACCTTTGTCTTACAAATGTAACACAAACAATGGGCTTGTGATATGAAGATGTCACTTGGCGGAACCTGAGGACGTCACGCGTGAATGAATCCTTTCTCGGTGTCACAATAAAAATTATAAAAGTTGGCCCAGGTTTATTAGCGGTATACGAACATTTCTTATATTTTTAATAGCATATAGGAAATATGCATTACACTGCGTATTTTCTTAAAGCGATATGGACAGTTTGTGACTTTTTATTTTTATTGCAAAATCATGTTAATCAGGGTATAAGTTATAACTATTGGAGTGTCCTGACTGCCAATAAATGTTTTAACGAAGCAGAACTGATGTCGTAACGTTAACCGTCGAATGTTTATATGAATCCCGACGCTGTCACTCAAATCGACGCGTTGTCACTCAAATTCCGGAAGAGCGAGGTCGTGACCCGACGGGGGCGGAGCTACGTATGAAACGTATGAAGCTCGCAATCCATCATGGCGTTCGAAGTAACACTGCTTATCTTGTAAAAGTAACGTGGCATGACTAGTTATGCGGGAGGTAAAAAGCATAAGTTATTAAATAAAAATTGTTCTACCCTATAGGCATAACATTTTATTAGTCATATAGGCTAAATGGAAGTAAAATCACAAAGTGGGATACTAACATAAATTGTTGTCTTTATTGTTATGTTATGTCCTTACATGTGGAGTGACACCCACATGTTTGGAGTGACACCCTTTGACCTTTACCAACTGGGAGCCGTGCACCTGGGTCGGGCGTGGCAGTAAGTTAATTAGTTGTTAGTGGCTATACAGGTTTTCTAATAATAGGACGTCTCTTGTTTGGTCTTATGATGTGCACACAACATATTACTGCAAATATACACCATGTTTTTATAACAAATGTAACGCCCCTGGAAAAACACACCCACCCATATAAATCGCATTCACACGTAACAATTGACTTCATACAAGGCAATAAAAACAAGATAAAGTGTCATATAGTGTTATTACTTGAACAATGTTTTTTATTATTCTCATTTGTGTTTATATGGTAAATCCAAATGTAAAATCTTTTTTAATATAAGGCATAAAAAACACCTGCACAAAACACCATTAACAAATCATAATAATTAATAAAAACAATTATGCCAAGTTATTGTGTAAAACTGATTAAAACAATTTTTTACAATACAGATAACATGTATGTAATAGGGGCTGTAGGTGGGTCACGATACATGGCGAGACTCCGCGCGACTGGAGCTGATTGGGGACTGGACACAAGAATAATATTCTAACGATGGATGACAGTTGTAGCTTCCGACTGATGAATACTAGGAAAATCAGGTCTTATATATCTTGTGTTATACCTTTCTTATCTTAAATGTCCGATTTAATATTGAGTTTACCACACTATCATAAACATATAACGATTTACGTACTGCAGATAATAAACACGATTTTAGGCAGTATGTATCTTTTAGGGATTTGCATTTTACATTGCTGTACGTTGTGGTTTCGAAAGCACTTATATCTGACAAGTTATATAAATGCACATAGTCATAACACATGTACACGTTTGCTCCAAACAGATTGTACTGCGCGAAAAATGACACTTCATTATTAGTCAAGGTCGCCAAACACAGGTACTTGGCAACTTGCCGCTAACGCCATGGCAACCACCATAATAATCGATTAAAATTCATTATTTCCGTGATCATTGTCACAGGCAAAGTGTTCCACTGCTTCTGCTTGTAATAATCCTTCGGACAATATAACTGAAACACGCTATTTGAGAACAGTTCGATTATTACAAACAAAAACAAAACAAAGTCCTGTATGTTAACATGGAGAATATGGACTTCCTGCCCCCAAATGCCCCAGCCTCGTTTTCGCGCGCGAGACTTACACGCCCTATGATCAAGCGCACGCGCACGCGCACACGCACACGCACACGCACACGCACACGCACACGCACACGCACACGCACACGCACACGCACACGCACACGCACACGCACACGCACACGCACACGCACACGCACACGCACACGCACGCACGCACACGCACACGCACACGCACACGCACAGCACACGCCACGCACACGCACCCAGCTGCACATGCGCCGCGACAGCACCGCACGCGCTACGCGCACGGCACGCGCATCGAAATCTCACGCGCACGCGCATGCGCACAGCGCACGCGGCACGCGCCGCGCACGCGCACCAACGCACGAGCACGAAAAGCACGCGCACGCAGCGCACGCATCACGCGCACGTCACAGCGCACAAACACACCCGCAACTACGACACGACAACACATGACATGCAGACAAGCACACGCACACGCACACGCACGCACACGCACACGCACACGCACACGCACACGCACACGCACACGCACACGCACACGCACACGCACACGCACACGCACACGCACACACGCACACGCACACGCACACGCACACGCACACCACACACACACACACACACACACACACACACACACACACACACACTGCCTCACCCACGCACGCTCTTGGTAAATAATAGATTAGCGTTAACTTAGCAGCGATACAATAGCTGTATCGACAATAAGTTCAACTACAGAATCACGAAGGTCTGACATATTACCGGACGTCTGCATTATCCTTGATCTTAATACACGAATTGGGTTATGTTTCAAGGCTGTACTATGTATGGTAGAAGCATGTTTTCCTCGCCGTTTGGTTAGAATTGGGAGAACTGGGCTAGTTGTAACACGGGTAAGTTGTAATAGAGGGCTTGCAGACAATACCACGAATACTGGATTTCTTATCAAAGAAGCGCATACTCACTTCGATGGGAAACGGATAAGATCAGTATCGCGTTGCGATCACTGGTAGACTGATGCCAATAACATCATATAATTCACTCATTTACATGTAGGTAACTGCAGACTCAGAGAAATGCACCGTCACGGATGAGTGCCTCCGCGGCACACCTAAGACACGGTCATGTTTAAGGCCAAAGAACGACTCGCGCCAAGAGTGTATTCTGGTTCGTCTAACTGTCCTGTTGAAATAGGTAATGAGACAATTCATTGAACTAGTCTTTTGTATTATTACAGAGCTTTGTTGTACAACTCTGACACATACAATGGGGTTGTGATATAAAGGTGCCACTTGGCCGAACCACAGGACGTCACACATGAATGGTGACTTACTCATAAGTGGTATAGCAAAATCAGTCAGATTGCTATGGCATGTAACATATGCCATCGCATAAGCGTATAGAAAACTTTAGCTTAACCATTCGTCTGGGTATTTTCTAAAATTGCAAAACGATTTTAACAGAAATATTACAGAGGAAACTGAATAGATTAATAAAACTACCCGTTGATGGCGTTTACGGATCTAGTTTGTGTAAGAGTTATGATTCAAGCATGTCTATCATAGCAAGGATATTCTCACGTAACGTCGTCAAATAGCGTTCTGATAGGGCAACAATAAGTGGGGTTGCAGTATGATAGATTAGTATATCGCCAGTTCCATCACTTAATGTCGTCCCAGTCATTTTATCACGAAAATATGGCGTCTTAGACCACTTTTGAAGAAAACATCGATCCAACTTGCAGCAATCTGCGTCGTTGGTGTTGCAGGCGTGAGTTAACGCCGTGAGCGATAAAGGGTGATGTAGAATAATGGAACTAACGCGCTTATGTATATAAACTAAGCAAAATGTAGTTACAAGTATCCTTATATGTATTTATACCCTGGTAAAGCTTAATGTTTATAACGTACAACTATTCACTGGCAGAAACCTTAGCGTATTGGCTCAAGGGACGTACATACAAAGTAAGTGTCGACATGGCACATTTAATATTTTACTAACAACAGAACAATACACAATGATGATATAACTTGGCAGCCAGCACAAACGGTCATCAATAAAATACAATACATTTGTGTCAAATGCTTTACTGTGCTCAAAGGTGCTCATTGCTAGACAATAACTAAATGACAAAAGCAGAAGTAGCAATGGTGAGGGCGGTCTTGTATCCCCTGTTATTCCTATTTGTGTTGCCCTACATGGCGGTCATTCCGCCGTGAAGGTTATTCTTTTAAAGCCTAACGCAATAATTTCTTTCTACTGATGAATATTCTGTTTTTGTAAGCCAATCTTCCAACCCCCCTCCCCCCGATGATGTATCCACTTTGTATAACAAAGTCGTTTGCCACAACCAACATGACGCCACGATTAGACCACAGAGCCTTGAATGGCATCTAATATACATTGAATACATGTAACACTTAGGCAGGTCGTGTATTTCCTGTATTGTTATTATTTTTATTGCTCTTGATCTTGACCTTGTTATTGTTTTTGTTATTGTTCGTGTTCTTGTTCTTGTTCTTGTTCTTGTTCTACTTGTTGTTATTACTATTATCAACATTATATTATTTATTATATTATTTTTATTATATAATTATTATTATATATTTTTTATTATATAATTTTATTATATTATTTTTATTATATTATTATATCATGTTTATTTTAATTATCATTATCTGTGTTACTAGTTTATTCATCCTCCTTTACCTTAGGAGAAGAAGAAGTGTTACGGTGACAAATCAGTGATGACGTAGTCAGTGACCTCCAAATGCTGTCGATCCACATTCTGGCCGTCAAGGAGAACTTTCGTCCCTTTTCTACAGCGGCGATAATCCACCGTACAACTTGACACATCTATCAGGCTGTATGCTAGAAGTACTTGAAAAAATCTTTAGCCATGAACCCAACGTAGTCACGATCATTGTGATTGTTTAACTAGTAAATATCAATACACTGCATAGGTCTAATTCCATTAATGCGTCGGTTATGATATCGTCCCTCTGGAAGGGTTAGACAAACACTCATAGCTAAAACGAACTAAATAATTATGGTTATACGTCTCTATGTTAGTTCTATGAGACAGCACAGGTGCCAATAGGTCAAGACCAATATCGCTGGCACCGGAAATTACCATTTGAGTGCACAAACTTGACGCTATCAAAACGTTCACTAGTGTACGTAACTGATATCTCGCCGACGAGCAAATCACATGAACGATACCCTACACTGATGTCAACATCGGGCGCGATGGACAGCAGAGAGAGAAAGGGAGAGAGAGAGAGAGAGAGAGAGATGAGTGAGTGTGTGTGTGTGGTGTGCGTGTGCGTGTGCGTGTGCGTGTGCGTGTGCGTGTGCGTGTGCGTGTGCGTGTGCGTGTGCGTGTGCGTGTGCGTGTGCGTGTGCGTGTGCGTGTGCGTGTGCGTGTGCGTGTGCGTGTGCGTGTGCGTGTGCGTGGTCGTGTGCGTGTGCGTGTGCGTGTGCGTGTGCGTGTGCGTGTGCGTGTGCGTGTGCGTGTGCGTGTGCGTGTGCGTGTGCGTGTGCGTGTGCGTGTGCGTGTGCGTGTGCGTGTGCGTGTGCGTGTGCGTGTGCGTGTGCGTGTGCGTGTGCGTGTGCGTGTGCGTGTGCGTGTGCGTGTGCGTGTGCGTGCGTGCGTGTGCGTGTGCGTGTGCGTGTGCGTGTGCGTGTGCGTGTGCGTGTGCGTGTGCGTGTGCGTGTGCGTGTGCGTGTGCGTGTGCGTGTGCGTGTGCGTGTGCGTGTGCGTGTGCGTGTGCGTGTGCGTGTGCGTGTGCGTGTGCGTGTGCGTGTGCGTGTGCGTGTGCGTGTGCGTGTGCGTGTGCGTGTGCGTGTGCGTGTGCGTGTGCGTGTGCGTGTGCGTGTGCGTGTGCGTGTGCGTGTGCGTGTGCGTGTGCGTGTGCGTGTGCGTGTGCGTGTGCGTGTGCGTGTGCGTGTGCGTGTGCGTGCGCGTGCGCGTGCGCGTGCGCGTGCGCGTGCGCGTGCGCGTGCGCGTGCGCGTGCGCGTGCGTGCGTGCGCGTGTGCGTGTGCGTGTGCGTGCGCGTGTGCGTGCGCGTGCGCGTGCGCGTGCGCGTGCGCGTGCGCGTGCGCGTGCGCGTGCGTTCGTGCGTGCGTAATCTTACACAAACTAGATCCGTGAACGCTATCAACGGGTCATTAATGTCTATTCAGTTTCCTCTGTAATATTTCTGTTAAAACCGTTTTGTAATTTTACGTAACAACCACACGAATGGCTGAGCTAGAATTTTCTAGACACTTATGCGATGGCATACGTTACATGCCATAGCAATCTGACTGATGTTGCTATACTGCTTATGAGCAACAATCCATTCACGCGTGACGTCCTTTGGTTCGGCCAAGTGGCACCTTTATATCACAACCCCATTGTTTGTTGCACAGTTCTACAACAGAGCTCTGTAATAATACACTTATTTCAACAGGACAGTTAGACGAGCCAAAATACACTCTTGGCGCAAGTCGTTCTCTGGCCTTAAAATGACCACGTTTTAGGTCAGCCGCGAAGACACTCGTTATATATATATATATATATATATATATATATATATATATATATATATATGTGTGTGTGTGTATGTGTGTGTGTGTGTGTGTGTGTGTGTGTGTGTGTGTGTGTGTGTGTGTGTGTGTGTGTGTGTGTGTGTGTGTGTGTGTGTGTGTGTGTGTGTGTGTGTGTGTGTGTGTGTGTGTGTGTGTGTGTGTGTGTGTGTGTGTGTGTGTGTGTGTGTGTGTGTGTGTGTGTGTGTGTGTGTGTGTGTGTGTGTGTGTGTGTGTACATTATTTCTATCGTAAGAGATTATTCTAACACGATGACGTTGCAAGGAATAGTTGACACTCAATTCTCTATTGACATCCACGAAGAGATTCATCTAGATTATCGTCCCAATGTCGTTCTGTTACCGTATCGCCATCTATAGAGTGAATGCGCTCTGAAGTCCAGAATATAATGTTCAGTTACAAACGTTGCCAACTTCATGTGCCGCATACCTCTACTATGTATAAATACGAAAACATATATTAGGTTATATGTTTATAATATCTGAAGTTTTATTGATCGGGACAGTATTTTTAAACATACACGCTACTCTTAAAATGACAGTCAATGATAGTAGGTTTCATTATCTTCTATAATTCCATTGTTAGGAAAATTAGCAATTAATGTCCTTGACCGTGACCGACCGTCCCCAGAGCAGAGTTGACTCAGCGATTGGTGATTGTCACAGAAGTGTCGCAGGTACCAATGGGACAGTGCGGCACAAAACGTACTTGACCAATATCACAGCACATTTGCTTACCCATACAAAATAACTTAATCGGATTTATTTCCTTTTTCCTTCCAATGCTGCCTAATGTGAGAACCAGGACCCACTCTCCGTAACTGTAGCGAAGATCATGCCGTTTAATCTACAATGAAACTCCATTTCAATACGACCCAGTTCACAAAGACGTGCTATAACGCGTTCCGTGTCATTATGACCTACAGAAGACGTCGCGGTTTGTTATCATTTCATAAGTTCGCGCGAGATGTCGTCGCGATTTATGAAAGAGAAAACACCGTTGACCGAATACGCGGCATTTACGGCACGCGACGAGACGATTTTGTCAGAACGTGAAGACGGCAAAGGACAATAATGAAGGCTCTCTTCTGTGCCACGATTCTCACGATGATCTGTTATGCTGGTTAGTGAAGAATACTATATCATTAATTAAATTAAATTAAATATTGTCTCGTGTTTTATTTTTTATGCAGTCATACATGTCCGAGCGCGCGCGCGCATGCGTGGGTGCTGTGTGTAGGCATACAAGAAATAGTGATTTACAAGAATATATATATATATATATATATTTATATATATATATATATATATATTGTTAACAGTATTATTATATTATTAAACTAGAAAAAACATTTGATAATATGAATTAGGCATCATTATAATAAACACTAATGGACATTTAATTATATTCCAACTCACATGACTGTTGGGAAAATACCCTGTACTTACACATGTCAAAAAACTCAGAATATCGCTGCGTTGTACAAGAAAACAAAGACACTCGCCGGCGGCTTTAGAAAAAGCGAAATTCCAGTGAAAGATGTAAATGGAAATGTTATCACTGGTGTAGCAGAACAGACCCAGAGATGGAAATCACACTTCGAGACCATCCTCAACAAAGAACCGCCACACAATCTAGCAGATATTCCAGTCAGCGACGAAGATCTGGATATCAACACACACCCAGCATCTCCTGAAAAGTGAGGAAAGCAGTCAGTTTCATGAAGTCACGGAAAGCACCGGGAGTTGATGTGTGAGTGCAGATATGTTTAAGGCTGAAGGAGATATCGTAGTTAGGACCGTGACAGAGATCTTTGAAGGTATATGGGAGGAAGAAGAAATACCAAGTGATTGGAAGACGGGGCTGATTGTCAAACTACCGAAGAAAGGAGACCTTGGCATGTGCAACAACTGGAGAGGGATCACTCTGCTATTTGTCACTAGCAAAGTTGTCAGTAGGGTTATGCTTGACAGAATTTCGGCAGCCATTGACCCACTGATGCACAAATAACAGGCAAGTTTTAGGAAAGGAAAATGTTATGGGGACAATATTTTGTTGCGTTGTGGCAGATTATGAAACAGTGTCAGTAGTTGAACATGTCAGTCTACGCAAATTTCATTGATTTCGAAAAGGCTTTCGATAGCATTCACAGAGACTCTCTCTCTGGTGAATTCTCCAGTATTACGGATTCCCCCAAGAATGTGTGCATAACCTATTCAATTGAGATTTTAGGTCTAAGGTAAGTTATGGCCAATACATGACAGAGAATTTTGAAATAAAGACAGGCGTCAAACAAGGATGCATATTATCCCCCTTCCTCTACTGCCTTGGGATCGACTGTCATGAAAGAAACAACTTTAGGAACACAAAAGCTGGCATTAAGTGGACTTTCACAGAAACGCTGGATATTCTGTATTTCGCAGATGACATAGCTCTTCTGTCACACCGCTATGGCGACATCCGGAGCAAAGAGAGAACCTTCCAGAAATGCTGGAAAATAGGATTAAAACAACAGTCAAAGAATAGATCCCATAACGATCGAAGGACATATCATAGAAGCGGTGACCGAGTGTACCTATCCTGTGGCCAAGGTGACAAAAGATGGCAACTCAGAGTCTGACGTAAAGGCAAGTATCAGTGGGGCCAGAGGGGCATTTGTGGCATTAAGAATATCTGGAACACCAATACGATCAGCAACAGAACAAAGAATTCGTCTGTTCAAGAGTAACGTCTTGAGTGTCCTACTCAGAATCGTGGCATGTTACCAAAGCCATATGTCAGATGTTAGAAGTTTTTGAAAATAAGTGTCTCAGGAGAGTTCTGCGAATCTACTGGCTCAACAAAATTTCGAACAAGGAACTCCACGAAAGAACAGACATCCAAGAGAGCGCGGGGGAGACCAAAGGAGACTTGGAGAAGATCAGTGAAGCGGGAGATGAAAACACTCTGATGGAGTTGGGGTCAAGTCACGCAGTTGGCAGTGGATAGAAATCATTGGCGTTCTTCGGTTGCAGCCTTATGTGTGATCCCACACGTAACACGAAGAGGATTATGTAAGTCAGTATGCGTGCCATTGTCCTAGCATCCATAAACTGAACACGCTACTATCAAAATACTCGAAATGTGCCATAGACAGTAAAATCATTAAAAGGGGGTTTCCCGTTCCAGTGGCAAATGCTACAAAAACGAATTAATTAAACAATCTTAATGTTAGAACACATAATGGCTTTGTCTATACATTAACATTCAGTTTTAATACTTATTTACTTTTGTATGTATACATTTATTTAACTTATTTAATTATTTTACTTAACTAACTGGTTTAATTTTATTGTATTATCTTAAGCAAACTAAACTACTTGTATGGATTTGTGAACTATGCACGTAGGAATATACTCCAAACTGTGTAAATAGGACTATACTCCAAACTGTGTAAATGGGACTATACTCCAAACTGTGTAAATGGGACTATACTCGAAACTGTGTAAGTGGAACTATACTCCAAACTGTGTAAATAGGACTATACTCCAAACTGTGTAAATGGGACTATACTCCAGACTGTGTAAATGGGACTATACTCCAAACTGTGTAAATGGGACTATACTCGAAACTGTGTAAGTGGAACTATACTCCAAACTGTGTAAATGGGACTATACTCCAAACTGTGTAAATAGGACTATACTCCAAACTGTGTAAATGGGACTATACTCCAAACTGTGTAAATGGGACTATACTCCAAACTGTGTAAATGGGACTATACTCGAAACTGTGTAAGTGGAACTATACTCCAAACTGTGTAAGTGGGACTATACTCCAAACTGTGTAAATGGGACTATACTCCAGACTGTGTAAAATGGGACTATACTCCAAACTGTGTAAATGGGACTATACTCAAAACTGTGTAAGTGGGACTATACTCCAAACTGTGTAAGTGGGA
>JAODUO010000320.1:227500-232500 GCA_025642075.2 Ridgeia piscesae | reverse complement strand
AACTACTGTATGTACAACTAATGTATATACAACTACTGTATGTACAACTACACGTGGTACAACTACTGTATGTACAACTACTGAATGCACAACTATTGTATATACAACTACTGTATATACAAGTACTGTGTGTACAACTACTGTACATACAAGTACTGTAAGCATTTGAAATTTGCGATCGGTGTTTTGATTATAAAACGCATGCGAGTGCTTCGTTCCTGTATCTACGTTAGGCAATTGTTTTACTTATAACCGACACATGGAACCAAGTGTGACGGTTTTGTCGTCTCATTGCAGTGTGTGACCCATGTCTCAGCAACCCCTGTCAGAGCGGGGGCGCGTGTGACGCGGCGGCGGACAATTCGTCCTACACGTGCACGTGTACAAATAACAACTGCGGCGTCAACTGCGAACTTTGTAAGACCTCGTTTAATATACTTCTGTCATCGATGTGCAAACTGTCTTTATCGTGTGTGTGTGTGTGTGTGTGTGTGTGTGTGTGTGTGTGTGTGTGTGTGTGTGTGTGTGTGTGTGTGTGTGTGTGTGTGTGTGTGTGTGTGTGTGTGTGTGTGTGTGTGTGTGTGTGTGTGTGTGTGTGTGTGTGTGTGTGTGTGTGTGTGTGTGTGTGTGTGTGTGTGTGTGTGTGTGTGTGTGTGTGTGTGTGTGTGTGTGTGTGTGTGTGTGTGTGTGTGTGTGTGTGTGTGTGTGTGTGTGTGTGTGTGTGTGTGTGTGTGTGTGTGTGTGTGTGTGTGTGTGTGTGTGTGTGTGTGTGTGTGTGTGTGTGTGTGTGTGTGTGTGTTGTGTGTGTGTGTGTGTGTGTGTGTGTGTGTGTGTGTGTATGTGTGTGGTGTGTGCGTGCGTGTGTGTGTGTGTGGTGTGTGTGTGTGTGTGTGGTCCGTGTGTGTGTGTGTGTGTGTGTGCTGTGTGTGTGTGTTGTTAGTGTGTGTGTGTGTGTGTGTGTGTGTGTGTGTGTGTGTGTGTGTGTGTGTTGGTTGTGTGTGTGTGTGTGTTGTGTGTGTGTGTGTGTGTTTTGTGTGTTGTGTGTTTGTTTGTTTGTTTGTTTGTTTGTTTGTTTGTGTGTGTGTGTGTGTGTGTGTGTGTTTGCATATATATATATATATATATATATATATATATATATATATATATATATATATATATATATATATAAGTGCGTGTATTGTGTGCGTGTATGTGTGCGTGTTTGCATGTGTATTGGTGTATGCGTGACATGATTGTGGTATGTGCGGGAGTGTGCGTGCGTGCTTTAGTGTACGCATGTGCTTACAAGTGTGCAAACGTGTGGTGCTTTACGTGATTTTAGGCACCTTTTATTTGATAACGTAATTAAACCCTACATATTTGCCCAATATACTGAAAAAGTGTCCCACTTGTCGGCGAATGTGTGGCACCCGTTTCACACGTCTCCAAACTGTCGTATGCGTAATTTGTTGTTGAACGTTGTCATTTTTCACCCAGGCGCGTTGTTGACAGTTGTTGTTGTCACCTAATTATGACAGCTGTATTTGTTCAATATGATCGCGTTGAGGTCAGTGGTCACGTGGTGTGGTTACAGGGTGTGACCCGTGCCTCAGCAGCCCGTGTGAACACAGCGGTCAGTGTGTGGCCGACAATTCCAGCTACATTTGCAACTGCGTAGGCAACTACTGCGGCGTGAATTGCGAGTTAGGTGAGTCGCCGCGTCGGTTTAAATGCACGTATTTGGTCACGTGTCAGTGACGTCAGTTCGATTTAGTTCTCTCACTCTCCTCACTCTCCCTCCACTCTCTCCCGTCCCTCTCCCCTCTCTCTGCCCTCTCTTTCTCACGTCTCTCTCCCGTCTCTCTCTTCTCTCTTCCGTCTCTCTCCCGTCTCTCTCCCGTCCCTCTCTCCCCCCTCTCTCTGCCCTCTCTCTCACGTCTCTCTCCCTTCTCTCTTCCGTCTCTCTCCCGTCTCTCTCCCTTCTCTCTCCCGTCTCTCTCCCGTCTCTCTCCCGTCCCTCTCCCGTCTCCCTCCCCTATCTCCCTTCTCTCTCCCGTCTCTCTCCCGTCTCTCTCTCCCTTCTCTCTCCCGTCTCTCTCCCGTCTCTCTCCCGTCTCTCTCCCGTCTCTCTCCCGTCTCTCTCCCGTCTCTTGTCTCTGTCTTCACTCTGTGTTATTTTCTAAGAATTTCTTACTGAAAATTAATTAAATATTCTCAATGACATAGGTATCACCTCTAAATGAAATATTTCCTTAAACAGAACAAATCGAGGACTATTAATGATCTGTGTTGTTCCAGTGTGTGACCCGTGCAATAGTATCCCGTGTCAAAACGACGGCACCTGCAACTCGAGTCCTGACGTCTACGGCTACACCTGCACTTGTCACCCTAACTACAGCTACGACCACAACTGCCAGATCTGTAAGTGTGTCGGGAGTTGTGACGTCAACAGTCTCGTCGTTGTTCGTTTATTGAATGAAGACACACATTTGTCTATCAGCTCGGTGCACATCTGGGCAAACCCGTGAATGTTTCTCGAAACTATTCGATTGGTGGACACATACATTTAAAGTGACCAGATTGATGGCAAACAAACTTGTACCCATGACATGCGCACGCACGTACACAGTCACTCAGACACTCACTCACATGCGCGCACGTACGCACGCACGCATACAATTACGCACGCACACACAGACAGACAGACAGACAGACAGACAGCCACAGCCACAGCCACAGCCACAGCCACAGCCACAGCCACAGCCACAGCCACAGCCACAGCCACAGCCACAGCCACAGCCACAGCCACAGCCACAGCCACAGCCACACCCCCCACCCCACCCCCCACCCACACCCGCACCCGCACCCGCACCCCACCCCACCCCACCCGCACCCCACCCCACCCCACCCACCCCACCCCACCCCACCCCACCCCACCCCCACCCCACCCCACCCCACCCCACCCGCACCCCACCCCACCCCACCCCACCCCACCCCACCCCACCCCACCCCACCCCACCCCACCCCACCCCACCCCACCCCCACCCACCCCACCCCACCCCACCCCACCCCACCCCACCCCACCCCACCCCACCCCACCCACCCCCCACCCCACCCCACCCCACCCCACCCCACCCCACCCCACCCCACCCCCACCCCCCCACCCCACCCCACCCCACCCCCACCCCACCCCACCCCACCCCACCCCACCCCACCCCACCCCCCCACCCCACCCCACCCCACCCCACCCCACCCCACCCCACCCCACCCCACCCCACCCCACCCCACCCCACCCCACCCCACCCCACCCCCACCCCACCCCACCCCACCCCACCCCACCCCACCCCACCCCACCCCACCCCACCCCACCCCACCCCACCCCACCCCCCCACACCCCACACCCCCCCCAACACACCCACCCCCCCCCACCCCCCCCCACCCCCCCCCACCCACCCCCCCCCCCCCCCCCCCCCCCCCCCCCCGGGGGCCCGCCCGGGGCCCGCCCCCCGCCCCGCCCCGCCCGCCCCCCCGCCCCGCCCGCCCCCCGCCCGCCCGCCCGCCCGCCCGCCCGCCCGCCCGCCCGCACCCGCCAGGGCCCGCCGCCCCGCCCGCCCGCCCGGGCCCGCCTGCCCGCCCGCCCGCCCGCCCGCCCGCCCGCCCGCCCGCCCGCCCACCACCGCCCCCCAACGCCCAGGGCCCGCCCCGACCGCCCAGGGCACCGCCACGCCACGCCAGGGCCCGGGGGGGCCCGCACAGCCCCGGGGCACCGCCCGGGGCCCGGCCCGGGGCCCCGGGGCCCGCCCGCCACCCCCGGGGGCCCCGGGGGCCAGGGCCCGCCACGCCCGGGGGCACCGCACCCCCCGGGCACCCCCGCCCGCACAGCACGCCACGCCACCCCAACCCCAACGCACCGCCCGCCACGCCCGCCCCGGGCACCGCCCCCCCGGGGGCCACGCCCGGGCTGTGGCCCCAACGCCCGGCCGGCCCGGGGGCCCGGGGCCGGCCAGGGGCCCGGGGGCCACGCCCGGCACGCCCGGGGGCACCCCCAAGGGCCAGGGCACCGCCACGCCCCACGCACACGCCACGCCACGCCCCGGGGCACAGCCCAGCACACGCCCGGCAAGGGCCAAAAGGACAACGAAGACAAAGCCCAAAGCCCCAGCGCAACCCCGGCCCGGAAAACGGAAGAAAGGACACGAACCGCCAACCTTTTTCCCAACGGAAGAAGAAACCCCCCTTTCCGACCCCCAAACACCAACCACACCAAAGAAGGAAGGAACACGCAAGGGGCCCCAAAAGGGGCCCCGGGGGCCAGAACCCCGGGCCAGGGGACCGCCAACACCACCCCCTTGGCCAGAAAACGCCCCGGGAACGCACCGCCCGCACCAAGGGCACCCGCACACCCCAACGCCCGGGCCAGGGGAAAAACAGGGAACGCCAGCACACGCCCGGCCCGCCCCAGGCACAGGCTTCCGGCAAGGGCTGCGTGTCCGGGGCCAGGGGCCCGCCCCGCACAGGGGCAACACGCCCGCCCGCCCGGGGCACCGGGGCACCGCCCGACCGGCCCGGGGCCAGGCACCCGGCCACGCACACACGCCCGACCGGACCCCCAACGCACCGCCCGGGGCCCGCCCGGCCACGCCCGCCCCGGGCCCCACGCCCGGGCCCGCCCGCACAGGGGCCACCACCGGCACCGCCAGCCACGGCACCGCCTTGGCCCGCACAGGGCCCCCGGGGGGCCCGGCCCGGGGCCCGCCCGGGGGCCCGGGAAGGGGGGGGAACCCAGCACAGAAACCAGGGGCACCGAAGCACCCCACAGCAAAACCCCGCCCCCACACGCACACGCACACGCACACGCACACGCCCACGCACACGCACACGCAAACGCACACGCACACGCACACGCACACGCACACGCACACGCACACGCACACGCACACGCACCCCGCACACCCCCCAAAAACCCCAAACAAAAAAACCCCAAACACCCCAAAAAAACCAAAAAAAAAACCCCAACC
>JAODUO010000320.1:200000-220000 GCA_025642075.2 Ridgeia piscesae | reverse complement strand
AGGGACAGGGACAGGGACAGGGACAGGGACAGGGACAGGGACAGGGACAGGGACAGGACAGGGACAGGGACAGGGACAGGGACAGGGACAGGGACAGGGACAGGGACAGGGACAGGGACAGGGACAGGACAGGGACAGGGACAGGGACAGGGACAGGGGACAGGCAGGACAGGACAGGGACAGGGACAGGACAGGGACAGGGACAGGACAGGACAGGAGACAGGACAGGGACAGGACAGGGACAGGGACAGGGACAGGGACAGGACAGGGACAGGACAGGACAGGACAGGGACAGGGACAGGACAGGGACAGGGACAGGAGGACAGGGACAGGACAGGGACAGGGACAGGGACAGGGACAGGGACAGGGACAGGACAGGGACAGGGACAGGACAGGGACAGGGACAGGACAGGGACAGGACAGGACAGGACAGGGACAGGGACAGGGACAGGGACAGGGACAGGGACAGGGACAGGGACAGGGACAGGGACAGGGACAGGGACAGGGACAGGGACAGGGACAGGGACAGGGACAGGGACAGGACAGGGACAGGGACAGGGACAGGACAGGACAGGACAGGGACAGGGACAGGGACAGGGACAGGGACAGGGACAGGGACAGGGACAGGGACAGGGACAGGGACAGGGACAGGGACAGGGACAGGGACAGGGACAGGGACAGGACAGCACAGCACAGCCACAGCCACAGCCACAGCCACAGCCACAGCCACAGCCACAGCCACAGCCACAGCCACAGCCACAGCCACAGCCACAGCCACAGCCACAGCCACAGCCACAGCCACAGCCACAGCCACAGCCACAGGCACAGGCACAGCCACAGCCACAGCCACAGCCACAGCCACAGCCACAGCCACAGCCACAGCCACAGCCACAGCCACAGCCACAGCCACAGCCACAGCCACAGCCACAGCCACAGCCACAGCCACAGCCACAGCCACAGCCACAGCCACAGCCACAGCCACAGCCACAGCCACAGCCACAGCCACAGCCACAGCCACAGCCACAGCCACAGCCACAGCCACAGCCACAGCGGAGTCAACGTTGCTTTCCTCTTTTAAATCCAGTAACGATGCAGCATGCTAAACACGACACGGGTCTGTTCACAGTGTGCGACTTGGTGGATGTCAAGAACACGTCTCCGGCCGTCGAACTGGGGTCCAACTACACGCTCACTGGTGACGTCACCGGCGGTGGCGCGAACGTCACGTTTGTATGGAAGGACGCGGAGGGTCGCGACATCGGAACTGAAGCAGAGCACTCATTGATCAATGTCACTTTAGCCGACGCCGGGCTGTACATGTGAGTGGGGGTCATGTCCTTGACACGGGGCCACATTCTGGCTGTCTCTACTGTTCTCTATATGTTAGTCTTCCTTTATTCTGCCTAATAACTCCGATAATTTACCCTGTCTTAGCAACTGATATTCTCCCCCTTCTTACGTAGGTTAAGGGAAGGTTTTGTACACCGCTAGTGGAATTAAAATGCAATATCTCGCGATCTTTTGTTGGTGGTGTATAGTAATCGTTTCCCGTGGGAGATTACTGAAAGTAATTGCGTTACTATGACAGCCAGTCCCCGTAACGTCTTGTTCCGGTGTATTACGTTACTGACACCGTAACGTTTGCCATTTATTTTGTCACGTCACGCGGCATTTAAAAAACAAATGTTAGTTTTAAATCATGTTTAAAGTTACGATTGCGTCGTTCGCATAATCAACAGACCAATTTATATTCTGTTTTGTTTGAAAAAAATTCAAACCCCTCAACTGTGAAGAAGATTATCGCATAAAAATATGTTAAATGCATAATAGTTAGGGGAGACCGGGGCTAGTTGTAACAAAAAACAACATATTTCAGGATTGCGGGTAGGTTTCTTAACCGATCGAAACGTTTGTCATGCCAAAGGTTCCCCACATATCTCCCGAAAACAACTGGTGTATAATTAAATGCCTAGTTTATTACATAGTTGTGGCATAATTAGTTATATGAGGTGTCATAACGTGATACAAGTTACCCCTGTACAGTAGTACCTCTTTTCTTTTAAATTGGCGTAACTTTATGGCGTATAGACGGATTCACGTGATATTACACATGGCATGTTCAAATCTATTGATAAACATGCTGTCGTCTTGCTGAATAATTTGCATTAGCATTTTGTCTACAAACCCTCTGTTACAACTTACCCGTATTACAACTAGCCCCGGTCTCCCCTAATGCCTTCTGTCATAATGCTGTTGACGTTACTGTTACACAGACTGACAGCGGAAGACAATTGTACGCAGGAGGTCCGCGTCATTCTGTCGGTCTACACGAAATGGGGTAAGCATGTTATACTTTCCAGTTAAAGGGAGGGTGACAGCTTCTCTGCTCAGAATCGGCAGAACAACGGGATGTGCTGTCTGGAATGTGAGAGAGTGAAACATCAAAGGGTATTGCGGTTAAATCTGCTCGCCTCAGCCTTAAATCTGCTCGCCTCAGCATTGTTGTCAATCAATTTGGTTTTGAAACTGGACGGTTTGTTTACCATTTGAACGTGCTGCAGACGGAATCTTTGAAATTCCGAACATTGTTCCTAGCTTAATAGAGAATTAACTAAACACCAACTGGCAGGCAATAAACATTCAACGTGCATGTTATGCTCATAAGAACTATTAAATGAAAACATAAAACCTAGGAGCTATCGACATCGGTTTAATGTTGGTCTTGGATACTACTTCGAGTGTCTCGACGGCATCGGTTTCTCTGTAAAATGAACAATTAAATACGCCACTCTTAAAGGTGTTTAGTCAAATTGATTTTGGCTACTATTTTTTAATGAAACATTAAACCTACCTTATATCCTAATAACAAGCCGACTCGTTTGCACGATATTTATATTATGTCATTGTTTGCGTTAATTCATTTTCTGTTAAACATACCAGATTTTATACGATATCTAAGATAATAATTGCAGTATCTAAGATGGATGTGCAACACATTCGTGCTTATGTGTCTATGTTCAATACGTTGATGTTATATGTCCGTGTTTGCATTGATCACACTTACTCTAACTAATAATCTGACCTGGTTGAATGCAAACTATCGACCCGGTAATTAGCGTTGGCAAGTTAGCACATGCATGATGGCAGTGGTTAGATACTGTGTGTGCGTACGTACTGAACATCTATTCAAACTCAACATAGCTGATTCTAAAATTCAGAGATACAATGGAGAAAACGAACTGTAGAAACAGGTGCAGTTGTCTTGATCATCTAAAGAAACTGTTTTAGCTAAGCGGCGGCGTGGTAAAAACACGAGGCTTGCAGGCAGGAGAACCTGGAAACGAAACCTCAGCTGCCATTTCAAATATTATGCAAATTCGTTCACTCTGTTTTGCTCCAGTTAATTCTGCTCTATGAACAAATTTATGGCAATAGTAATCGGTTGACAATTTGTTACTAACAGCGTCCACGCATTGACTTCAGCGTGGCTTAATACGTCTCAATGAAGTCGAGATGTTATTCAATTGCACAGACTAGAATGAGGAGCGCTTTGAGCAATCATGACAACTGGATTCTCTGATATACAAGTATTTTCTTTGCTGCAAATTGATAACAACATAATTCTTCCTTACAGACACTGGGATCTGTTACGACAAAAACGGAAAGAGAAGCAGTGTTTACACCGTGAAAGACGGCAGCTCCTTCAACTTGGTGTGTGTCGTGCCACGGGTACCGACACCGGAAGTGACGTGGGAACGAGACAACGTCACGCTGACGACGGAATTCCTCCTCACCGAAGGCAGCAGCGTCGTTAGCTCGACCCTCGAACTATCGATGGACGAGTTTAATGAGGACGATAGCGGTACCTATCGTTGCGTCGCGTCCTACCTCGACGCCGAGGTCGCCGTGTGTGAGGTGCAACTATCCGCTGAAGGAAACGGTGAGATTTGGTCGGTCATTTCGGGTGGTTGGACCTCGGTTACGGAATGCACTGCCCATTGTTATCAAGTACTGCGGAAGTTTGTCGGAGTTCAGAAAGGCACTAAAGCGCACACGTTCAAAGCATATTATTGCTGGCATTTTTAATGTTCCATAACATTTGACGACGTCAGACAAACTATCTTACTTTTATACATATGTATTGTTTTGACTGTATGCGTCAAAATTAATTGTTGTATGTATGACATTCGCATATTCGCACATTTTTGTTCAGGCAATCGCGGACGTTTCATTGTTTTTGTACACACAGTTGAACTTAAATCTTCCATGTGAGCGAAAATATAAACTTTCTTTACCGACGTCATATAATTTATTTAAACGAACCAATCTAACAGTGTTACCTGTTAATCTCTTTACCACCTCGACAGGGCTTGCTTAAACTCACGTGTGACCTTCTTGATTTCAGGAACTGCAGTGGAGCCCAACAAAGGGATGTCGATATGGGTTCCTGTGGCCATCGGCGCTGGCGGTGGACTGGGCATTCTGGCCATCGCCGCCGGCTGCTGCCTCATGTACCTGGCCATCATGAGGAAGAAGAAACGTAAGGAGAAGAAGAAGAACAAAGTGGAACCGTTCGTGAAGGAAGAAGACGAGACAGCGTACTGATTGACCGTCCGATTTCTCACAGTATATTCCTCCAGTTGGGGGTATATCTGTTTCCAACCTGGCCACAATTGTCTCGTTCCAGTGATCTCAACTGAACTGCTTTATGCGAGTGATCGAAAAGCGGAAATGAACTTTTGTTTAGACGGTGATTACGTAAGCACCCAGATCTATGGCAAATGTATCTTCCAACTCCGTACGATCCCGGTATGGTGTGGTCCTCTGCGCGAATGTGTTGGTATCCCCACATAACCAGGCATTCAGGGGAGGTTTGCTCAGATTGCTACACTGGTGTAACTGGTTTTACTTGTAAATTTTTCGCATTCTATCTGCAATTAATATATACGTTTTTCATAAACGTCGGAGTAGAAATCACATCTGATTGGCACCTCTGCCGCTCCACTGTGCACTTGTAGATGTAATTGTCCCTGCTATCGTGCCGTTACAGCCAATTTTCAGTCATTTTGTCAAATACACCGGTTGCCATTTGTATCGCGTGCCAAACATGCACATTCCTAGTATTGTTGCTTTTATACTGTATGAATAGTATCACACTTAATTATATAAAATTTATTTCAGGTAGTTGTTGTTATTGTATCTTATTCTATCACATCGCGTCGCGTCGCGTCGCGTCGCGTCGCGTCGCGTCGCGTCGCGTCGCGTCGCGTCGCGTCGCGTCGCGCTCGCGTCGCGTCGCTCGCGTCCGTCGCTCTGCGTCGCGTCGCGTCGCGTCGCGTCGCGTCGCGTTCGCGTCGCGTCGCGTCGCGATCGCGTCGCGTCGCGTCGCGTCGCGTCGCGTCGCGTCGCGTCGCGTCGCGTCGCGTCGCTCGCGTCGCTCGCGTCGCGTCGCGTCGCGTCGCGTCGCGTCCGTCGCGTCGCGTCGCGTCGCGTCGCGTCGCGTCGCGTCGCGTCGCGTCGCGTCCCCGTCGCGTCGCTCGCTCGCGTCGCGTACGCATCCATCGCATCGCATCGCATCGCATCACGCATCGCATCCATCGCATCGCACGCACGCATCGCATCCACGCACCACGCCACCCACGCCACGCCCACGCCACGCCACGCCACGCACGCCACGCCACGCCCACCAGCAAGCCACACCACGCCACGACCACCGCACGCCACGCCACGCCACGCCACGCACGCACGCACACGCCACGCACAGCGCCACGCCACGCCACGCCACGCCACGCCACGCCACTGCACGCCAGCCAAGCACGCACAGCCAACGCCACGCACGCCACGTCACCGCCACGCACGCCACGCACGCCACGCCACGCGCGCACGCCACGCCACGCCATGTCGACCAACGCCACGCCACGCCAGACGCCAGCACGACACGCCACGCACGCCACGCCAGGCCAAGCATGCCAGCCACACGCAGACATCAGCCAGCACGCACACGCACACGCCTACACAGCAGCAACGCCAGCCACGCCACGACCACGCCACGCCACCACGCCACGACAAGCACGCCACGCACTACGCACGCCACGCCACGCACGCCACGCACACGCCACGCCACGCCACGCCACGCCACGCACGCACAGCACGCCACGCCACGCCACGCACGCCACGCCACGCCACGCCACGCCACACGCCACGCCACCACGCAGCACGCCACGCCACGCCACGCCACGCCACGCCACGCCACGCCACGCCACGCCACGCCACGCCACGCCACGCCACGCCACGCCACGCCACGCCACGCCACGCCACGCCACGCCACGCCACGCCACGCCACACCACACCACACCACACCACACCACACCACACCACACCACACCACACCACACCACCACCACACCACACCACACCACACCACACCACACCACACCACACACCAAACTGCATAATGTTGGTAGTAAATATTTTAAAGTGAGAACGAAAACATTGCACATAATATTATTTATTCCACCATTACTCGTTCGGATGTACAATTATACTGTGCCGGATTCGCCACAACTGAGCGGAGCGTGTGAGAACAGTCACAGCACAGCGCATGTCTTTGGGCAGCTAAAACCAGCAAGACGCGCTGACTATTTATATACTATATGACCTTTAACCTACTCGACCTTGACCTGTAGTTAATTAAATGGCAATGCACACATTTGCATTTAACAGCAAATCAACCGCCTACCAATGACGTAATATTAGTGTGTTAATATACAGTCACGTGACTGATAACTCCGCCTTTTGACGGTGGTGGCTGGTAATCACGGTTCGGTTCAATGACTGACAGTCATTGTTCACAAAACTTATAACACAATCTCGCAGTAGTACTTGATCAAAGACAATGTTGACACTCTCCCTAACCGAATTTTCCTTCTTCTATCGAAGTACGCGAGACGCCGTGTCGCTATGCTTCGATCTTGCGCATACTTTCCATTGTTGGTGCAACAATAACTGTTCACATCTAATGACACTGCAGTTTACACAGAGACGTGCTCTAAGGTGCTATAAATCAAACAATGTCAGGCAACGTTTACATGTGCCACTTAGCTTGGGTGTCCAATTGAATTGTACCGTTTATGTTCTATTTTTAACCCGATTCGCGAGACACCTTTCAGAGTGGACACAAGTATGTCACATAGGCTTACATTCTTGGTCAATCTTTCGTCTGTGATCACCCGTCCTTTACAAATAGCAGTTAAATTGTGTCATACTCCAGGTAATATATAATAATAATAATAATAATAATAATAATAATAATAATAATAATAATAATAATGATAATATAATAATAATATAATATATATATATAATATATATATAATAATAATAATGATAATGATGATATATGATGATAATAATGATATATAATATAATATATGATGATGATATAATAATATATATGATAATATGATAATAATATAATAATAATAATAATATAATAATAATAATAATAATATGATATGATAATGAATGAATGATATAATAATGATGATGAATATATGATGATAATGAATGATATAGATGATGATGATGATGATGAATAATGTGATGATGGAATGAATGATGATGATATATGATGATGATGATGATATGAATATATATATAATGAATGATATATGAATAATAATAATATATATAATATAATAATAATAAATAATAATAATAATATAATATAATAATAATAAAATATATAATATATAATAATAATAATAATAATAAAATAAAATAAAATAATAATAATAATAAAATAATAATAATAATAATAATAATAATAATAATAATAATAATAATAATAATAATAATAATAATAATAATAAAATAATAATAATAATAATAATAATAATAAAATAATAATAATAATAATAATAATAATAATAATAATAATAATAATAAAATAATAATAATAATAATAATAAAATAATAATAATAATAATATAATAAAATAATAATAATAATAATAATAAAATAATAATAATAATAAAATAATATAATAATAATAATAATAATATAATAATAAAATAATAATAATAATAATAATAATAATAATAATAATAATAATAATAATAATAATAATAATAATAATAATAATAATAATAATAATAATAATAATAATAATAATAATAATAATAATAATAATAATAATAATATATATATAATAATATATATAATATATATATTATATTTATTATTTATTATTAATAATAATAATAATAATAATAATAATAATAATAATAATAATAATAATAATAATAATAGTAATATAATAGTAATAATAATATAATAAGTAATAATAATATAATATAATAGTAATATAATAATAATAGTAATATAATACTATATATAATAGCATAGCAATAGCAATAATAATAATAATAATAATTGTAATAGTAATACAATGCAATAGATCAATGCAAAGCTGTGTCAATAGCTAAGGAGCATTCAATATAAAGTGAACAAATGAACTCGAACGACTCCATTGTAAGGAACAACAAATGACAACAACAGTGAACTAGGTCTGTAGACTGGTGGGGCGGCAAACTACGACATGTTACACTTTAACATGCGCCCATGAAACAACTATTGTTTTATCCAATTATGCTATACAACAGTGAGTACTTATGCATTTATCTGGCACTTTGAAATCTATTCGTGTTTTTTTTTATTTGTAACCAGTTCACACATTCACACATTCACTCATTCACTCATTCACTCATTCACTCATTTTCTATCCAATTTACTATCACATGATTTATCATTCATCTGCACTTTAATCCATTCGTCTTATTTACCAATTCACTCATTCACTCATTCACCATTCACTCATTCACCCATTCACCCATTCACCCATTCCCCCATTCACCCATTCACCCATTCACCCATTCACTCATTCACTCATTCACTCATTCACTCATTCACTCCCCCGAATTACCAATCAATCAAATAATATTTCGTGCGACTGTTGCATGCGCTGTCAGCCACACTGTGGCACGCGCGATACAACTGCTGTCTCACCATACAGTGAAATAGACGTATTCATTACCCCAATTACAGACTCACTCAACACGCGACAACTACGGTAGTTGACGAGATTTATATTGATATGTTCTCCCGAAAATAAACTCTGGCGTATATACTACGTCTAGTGTTGGTTGCACTGTGAATGCATTGATATTTCAAATGGGTTCACAGAGCATAGACATTTACTCAGAGCGGTCTACACAGTGCTCTTTGGTCGGGTTTATATATGTAAGTTTCTGACGCGTCTCTGGTCCACACATACAATTATTCCAACCTACACCTGGTCGTTTTCGATGACATGCAAACTGTCAAACGGCCAAACGTCCTGTATAATATGACCTTTTCAAAGTAACGACAATGCCCCGTTTTGACCGGTTATTACCGGAACCCGACACCACTTAGTAGAGTGTGACTGTACCGGATCCGGACTGTGCACAATCCCGACAAAAGCACTGCTGACAATCAACAGTTGTTGAAAACACCAGAGAAAATCAGTCGCGTTTGGCCAGACACGACGCCCGATTTAACGAGCCATCGCGTTAATGTGTCGACAACAAAGCCACGCTTTACGTACGGCCCGCTTGTCGGACCCTGGGGATATCAGCGCGTGCCAGGCAGGACGGGCGCATGGAGCCCTAGGCCTGGATGGGAAACAATAAAATATTGTTATGTCTGTCGTGAAACAATAGTGCCACTCGCATAATGCTCGTTGCTTCAGAGCTGTTACGGCTGTTTAACAAACATGACGTAATTTTTCGTTGTCATTTGCAAGGGAAACGTTCGCTAATATTCGTCAACGAAAACGTTTTAAAGCGGATTTCAGGAAGATGTTTATGATAATAACAAGATATTAAAATGTCATTTGTCGATAACGGGCTGTCATGCGTAAGCTGAGCGTGGGAATGTAATCGCTTGGTTTTGAACATTCGGGATTGCATCAGGACCATGGCCCGGACGTTTTCCTTCTTCCGTCTGTGTGTTATGCTTCATATGCACCTTGTGGCTTGTGACGCCAAGGCCTCGCTACGTCACATCCGGTCGGGCACACAAGGTTAGTACTGAAGCACATAAGGCTGTTTTAGATATCGTTGTGTTCGTTCGTGACTGTTGTCACTAAGAAGTCAGGTTGAATACAAAGAGATGTAAACCGTTATTGATTTCTGCAGCACCATATATTGACAATGATATCCAGTAGTTCTGGCCAGTAAAGCGGCTGCAAATTAAATAGAGTAGAAACGTATGATCGATAGCTTACAAATATTTAAATAAAAAGTTGTTCTGCTTTGTCAAGTCTCAGACCATCCTGTAATCTCACTCCCTGACGACAGTTTATAGGAGACAACATTTCACCCAGACACCGGTCCATGACCTGTAGTGAATTAAATGGCAATGCACATATTTGCATTTAACAGAAAATCAACCGCTAACAAATGACGTAATATTAGGGTATAGTATACAGTCACGTGACTGATAACTCCGCCTTTTGAGAGAACTCAGCGGTGGTGGCTGGTAATCACGGTTCGGTTCATTGTTACGTTTCACTGTTACGGATTCGTTGTTTCGTTACGGTTATGGTAACATACAGTTGAGTTGCGGTGGTTAAAACTACGCGCCATCTATGACGGCTAAAGTGCGTGACTGTCACGTTCTCCAAACAAAAGCATCAGCTTACTACCACCGGTCATCAAGGCCATAGCGACATTGTTTCTTTTGTTGCCTGACCAAATAGAGTAGAACCCGCTGTTAGCAGACATCGGGTTTGGTTCATTCAAAAGGGTCACGCTGACTTTATGTACGGAGTTAATCGCCATTGCATGAAAATCGACTTTAAGCACCTTTAGATACGCACACATTCATACATGATGAGAACTTTGGTCCAGTTCATTGATGCACTATACACGTAGTCTATGACGAATACAACGGTAGCACTGGGCCACTGTGGTTATCTACAGTCGAATACAACGGTAGCACTGGGCCACTGTGGTTATCTACAGTCGAATACAACGGTAGCACTGGGCCACTGTGGTTATCTACAGTCGAATACAACGGTAGCACTGGGCCACTGTGGTTATCTACAGTCGAATACAACGGTAGCACTGGGCCACTGTGGTTATCTACAGTCGAATACAACGGTAGCACTGGGCCACTGTCGTTATCTACAGTCGAATACAACGGTAGCACTGGGCCACTGTGGTTATCTACAGTCGAATACAACGGTAGCATTGGGCCACTGTGGTTATCTACAGTCGAATACAACGGTAGCACTGGGCCACTGTGGTTATCTACAGTCGAATACAACGGTAGCACTGGGCCACTGTGGTTATCTACAGTCGAATACAACGGTAGCACTGGGCCACTGTCGTTATCTACAGTTAATTCGCATTGCCAGCCCGGCTGCGTAACTTCGCCTGGAAGATAGTCTGGTAACAAATCTGCTTTGTTTATGTCACCCTTAAAACAAAGTCTGCTCGAAGCCGAAGGCATCACGGTTTGAATTAATTCACAGTAATATATAGTATACTACTAATAATACTAATTAATGTTTATAATGTACCTTTGTTTTTGACGACGAAACTAAGTTTAAAAAAATCTATATACACCAAAAATGTAGACAATATAAAAATTACATGAACAATTTACAAACAATTGTCATTTCAATTTATTTTATGGGTGACATGTTTCACTATAAGTTTAATTTTGAATAGTTTTTATAATACAGTATTATCTTATATTTAAACTTCGGCCTGAGAAACAATCAGCGTCACTACCGTCTGGCATCTGGGGTGAGGCCGCCCTGGCGGTAACATTGGCAGAGTAGTAAATTCCCAGGCGGGTGTGAGTGGCTAAACGTGCTGCCACCTGACGGCGTCTGGGCAACCGAAGCTAGCTCATAACATGCTAATTAATACGTGAATAAAAATATACACTCCATATCAGAGACAGATACATATTCGGTTACGTCGATCGTAAATTCGGGACTTATTGACTTGTCATGTGTAATATATTTTAAATAGCTTACCACAAATATACATTTTAACATAAGCATGATAGCTCTATGCAACGTAATTGTGAAGCTGTTGTGAAATTTGCTTTGGTGACAGCCAAGTATTAAATTTCAGATTTGAATATTGGAAAAGGTACAATGAAAACCTCCGAACTCAACAACATAATTTTGACACAAACCGTGTAATAGTTGTAACACTTGCAGTTGTCAAAGTTGGCAGATAATCGACTATACCGCCATTTCTTTTAAATGACTTCCATTTCTTTAAAAACAAAACCTAAATTCTTACACACAAAAAATGCTGTTCACGTGGCTCTTATTGGTGATAAGTATTCAAGAAGTCGCTATTCCCGCATGTATGACATTCATAAAAAAAACGTTACCTCTGACACGGGATCTCACGATATTCAAATTAGTTACATCACAAAACAGATTACTGCGTTATCGAGATAATCCACATTTATAATTCAGCGACAAAACAATACCTCCAGTTGCAGAATCCGGCGACACAACTAACTACCCAGAATACATGATCAACCAATGTTACGGGGGAATCTTCAATTTCGACTGCGGACCCGGGAACATGATTCGCATCATCCGGGACATCTTCGGACACAGCGCCAACGCCACCTGCCGGTACACGAGCGGAGACTGTACGACGATAGACCGGAAGTCTCACAGGTAACTGGCCACATAGAGAGTTGTTCGTCTCCTCTCTACTGTGCATCAAATGTGAGTCTGGCTTTGATCATGATCTTCAACTTCTCAACTTCTCTTGGAAGCATTCAGCCATGCTGCAATTAATGCACAAAGATTGTATTCAATTTCTGACTGTTGTTCCTCACTTTTCTTCTAGTGTGGCTTTACAAACCGTCTCCAATCGATTCTGTCTTGCTGCTAAGCCGTCAAAAATTCTCTTTGCGCAATCTTCCCAGCGCTATCTAGGTCGTCCTCTTTTCAGGTTTTGCTCTTACTCTCCTGACACCGCTGTCTTTGTCAACTGCTCTTTACCTGTTTGTTCCAATGTACTCACGTAATAAGCTTATGATCAATATAATTGAATGTGTATATTATTGGGAATATAATATTTGTCCGCCAATACGTCCTTGTCTAAATCAAATACGACGATTCCTTGCTAAAGTTATGCTCGGTTGTGAAATGTATGTTTCTATGTGTTGACCCCCGCTCCAACATGACCACGGTATGCCTCTGTATTTATGACTAACTATGAATTATGCTGCTGATATTGCTTACTTAAACCCGTACGCGTTGCTAACGTTTACACGGTCGACTCACGACTGATTCCATTTATTTACATACATTTACATACTCCTCCTTTACGCTAAATATATTCCTATATATAATTTACATGGTTCATTCATTACTATTAATTTGCGTTCTCACAATTGTGCACTGTCGTCATTCTAACAAGACCGACATAACAGCAGCAAGGCCTCCAGTGAATGTCATCGTAACTCCTTCCCCAGCCTCATCGAGCGGTTCTGTACGGGCCGACGTGGCTGCTCTTACTACCCGGCGGAGAGACGACCGTGTCGCGGTCATTACTCCACCTACCAGCAGGTCGTCTACCAATGCATCCCAGGTACGGACATATCCCGCCAGGGGTCGACACTAGTCACGCTAGGTGGCGTCCTGCGTCCAGAAGGATATATTATTTAGTATCGCTTAACCGGCTATCGTTACCTGCGTAACTGCGACGAGACGATGGTCTGGTGACATAGTCGGCTGTTGAATGTTATCCGTGTGAGGGGATAAAACGTTGCCACCTCACGGAGCCTGGTTAATCGTGGCTAATCCTGCCGTAATCCCTGCTTCATAAACAACTACAAAGTTGTATTTTTTGCGTGAATATGTGAACGTTTAATGTTGAATATTTTTAACAGTATAATATTATCTTATAAAAGTATATTCTTATTTTAGTTTTTTAATTCATAGTTGGCCTCAGAGCCAATTAGCGTCTAGAGACCCTAATGTGGGGTAAGGCCGCCCTGGTGACAACGTTGGCAGGGCAGTAAAACCCCAGGCGGACGTGCGAGGTTAAAAGTGCTGCCTTCTCACGGAGCCTCGGTAATCGAGACTATATATTACTATTAAGCTTCTATTTCACGCTTTGTCGTTCTGTGTGCCACCAGGTAGCGCGCCATAGCATATCAGGTAGCGTGGCTTGTCCAGTCAGGTAGCGTCTTATATCATATCAGGTAGAAAACGTGAAGGTCCAATGCCTATTTTTTGATTCACGATTCGCCAGTACCAAAACTGAGAATATCACTCTAGTTTGCATCCCCGAATGTGTTTTGCGCTATAACTACTAAAAACGTTACACTATTGGAGTTGGGATATTTGGATCGAAGGGAATATGACAAAATCAACATATGATATGGCATAATCGTAGAGGAAACGAGTGTTCGACCCTTAACAAGGTCAAGCATCGGGGGCATCTGACAAGGTATTAATTGTACCCGGCATAGGCCTACGCAATTGTCTTTTGCTTCCCCTTAAAGGGGTACTCCAGTCAGTGAGAGGTTCACAGAATTAACTTACATATGTATATTATATTGGTTGTGTCTAGTAAATGTGCACAACGATCGTTAATAAACAATTAACTATAGTTTAATGGTATCAAAAACATGCTATCTTAGATTCAGGGCGCTACCATCTTGAGACTTATGCGCCAGTGACGTAAGCCAAATCGTTTACGTCACTGGCGCATTGTTGAAATAGGCAAGAATTGGCGGAATCTTCGCTAATAATTGTGATAGTGACGTAAGCAATCCGCGACGTACTCGATACATCAAATACCATTGGACAGACATAGGATGTTCGAACGTGCATGCGCCAGTGACGTAAGCGATTTACGTCACTGGCGCATAAGTCTCAAGAAGGCAGCGCCCTGAATCCAACATGGAATGTTTCTGGTATAATTATACTATAATTAATTGCTTATTAACGATCGTTGTACACAATTACTAGGCACAATCTATATATTATACAGATGTAAGTAAATTGTGTGAATCTCTAACTGACTGGAGTATCCCTTTAACAAGACAGGATTATTAGGCTGCGTTAACGTACCTATGAACAGGCGTCGTTCTTGTCCGATGTGCTCCAGACGACGCAGTCTCGGACATCTGCTCATCAACCAGCTATATGACGTCAGACACGTACATCGCCTCGCCGAACTTCCCCGACAACTACCCGCCCAATCTGTCGTGCAGCTGCGTGGTGGTGGCGCCACTCAGCGGCGTCGACGTGCTGCTCGAGATGGTACATTTGGCTATCCGCTACAGCGCCCCCTTTTCGGGACTGGGTGCGCATCGGGAGCAGAAGGACGTGCGGGACGGAGGCGGGAGAGACCGTCCGGGGGAGAGTAGCGCGTGTGGAGTTCCATAGCGACAAAGATGGCGGGCAACGCGGCTTCTGGCTCCGCGTTAAAGGTAACCGTCGGTCGATGATTGTGTCAGACCATTCTCGCGCGCCAGGGGTCGCTGCGGCTGATTTCGTCAGTACCAGCTCTTCTCTACCCCTGGCACATCCCTATCAAAAACTCCTCTTTTAACGTCAGCCAATGAAATCGTCCACGAGGAGTGTGGACAGCCTCGGGTTATGTGATCTAATATTTTGAGGGATTTGAGCCACACCCTGCTCGTGATACGTGCAATATTTAAGGCGTGAATGGGTCATTACATTGGGATTTCCACAAATCATATCTTCAAATTTGGGTGTGTATTTGCGGTGTTCCCACAGCTGACGCAGTAGCGACTGGCGAAGTCTATTGCTATAACTGTATAATTCGACTACTCACTCCCCAGCTTTACGGAGACGATCAGCCAGGGGTAGTAGCCTAGCGCAGCGACCCCTGGCTTCTGAGGACGTGTCAGACAGGCACATGGCGCTGTAGTCATCGTCCCATTTGAACGTTTTAGACTTACGAAACCAATAAGGTTTGAGTTAATGTGTGGTGATGTGAGAAGGAGAGATTGGCGGACTAAAGGACTGGCGGACTGACGGAAAAACGAATGGGCGGACGGGGAGAGGGAATCGGGAAATGGGGAGAAAGAGTATATGAGAAAATTTAAAGTGGGCTTGTTACGGTGTCTTCCTGCAATCCACAGCCACCACCCACGGGTGTATCTTGCAGGCGGACGCAACTAATTTGAGCAGTAAATAAATAAATATTATTATAATATATATATATATATATATATATATATATATATTATATATATATATATATATAATATATATATATATATATATATATATTTTTTATATTATATATATATATATATATATATATATATATATATATATATATATATATATATATATATTGTGTGCTTATGTTACCGGTTCGTCTGCTATAAAACACACCAGATTTATTTAAAATAAAAATGTAACTGAAACTAAGCAAAGGTTACTACTCAAATACACACAGCTATTGTGTCTGTGATGATATTATACTGTTCCAGCGTCGGCGCCTGGAGGGAAACTTATCGTTCGGTGCGGAGCGAACAGAGAAATGTACTCTGATAAACACGTCGCACCCCTGTCGAGACGATTTCCGGAAAACGTCAACCACCGTGCCTTTAAAAAGAGCTACACAGAGCAGACGACTTCACGATTCAATAACCGAGGCGTTGACACGTTACGCGTGAACTTTGATCGACGCGCGTACGTCGAACGTGCCGAGAGAAAGCAATTGCAAAGGTCAGGAGTTCTCCGAAATGTCAACCGCCTGTACAAGTCTAACTCGGCCGAGCCTCAACAACGCAAACGTAATTTTCCTCGTGGGCGCTTTCTGGCTGAACGACGGGACAAGCAACGTTTGCAGTTTGGGCATTTTGACGCAACGCACATGAGGAAAATGGCAAAGGTACTTCCACGAGATGTACCACAAAGATTTTCTTTGGAGAACTTGGTGAATCGTCAACAGGGGACATTCGATGGCCTTGCAAGAACACAAGACGCCGATAAGACGATATATGGTGACACGTCACAAGGATTCGGTATCTTTGGCAATGGCACAACCTCAGGCGATGCAATGTTTGTTTATCGACCCAACACGACAATACCATCAAACGTATCAGGCGCCACACATAGCATGGAGGCAGAAAGAAGTCAGATGCTGAACTCGGCAAGAACTTATGACGTAATGTCAAGAAAAAACGACCTGACGACGACGACAGTTCCAGACAAACTGACGCACGATATTTCCACAATGGCACATGATACATCAACAATGACGTACGATATGACATACGGTACATCCACAATGACAGACGACGTGACATACAGTACGTCCACAATAACAGACAACATGACTAATAATACGTCCACAATGACAGACGACATGACTAATGATACGTCCATATTGACAGACGACATGACTAATGATACGTCCACAATGACAGACGAAATGACTCCTGATATGTCCACAATGACAGGCGAAGCGACACACGGTGGCTTTACAATGAACAAAGAAGTGACACACGCAGTAACAGACGAAGTGACACAAAATAATACCAAATACACAGTTGATGTGACACATATGACCGCCACACGTACAGGTGAAATGAAACATAACATATCCACGATTACGGCAACATTGACACAATCTACCGTACTTTACGACTGGCAAAATTACAATCGCCAATAGTTCAACCACCAAAGAAGACACATCCACGGATCAAGATATGACACCATGGCCTGTGACGTCAAACACCCCTCCCATGGGCGCTTACGAATTGATACTAGCAACAAAACAGAACCAGCAAACTCCAATGTTAGCTCAACAACTGTACAAAATGCGGAACGTAATGACGTCATGACAATGACGTCACAAACAGGGAAGACCATCATTGGGCAACTTGACGAAACCGACATCTTGCAAACAACGTCTACAAGTATTCCTATAACGACTCGACGGGATGAAATAGTAGAACACACTGGAAATCAAAATGAAATACAACAGACGCAACCAACATTTGATTTCGTCACTGTCGCAATCAGTGACAGAATAGGGGCCACAACGGTGAAATACCTGATGCTGTTAGTTCGGACGTATCTACATCGATGGTGCATAGTCACACATCTGACACTCATCCGCCATTAGCCGATTCCAGTAACTATTCCACTACCTACAGTACACCCACAAGCATCCCATCTGATCAGAATATGGCGCCAAAGTCACGTTACGCAAACCAAGCGCAAAACTCCAGTGGGAGTACCCCAAACACGACAAAGAACGCAAATCAATACACGCCGATTCTCCCATCACTTCTGCCAAACGCCACCATCAGCACAAACACGACGAAAGGTTTTGATCACATAACGAAAACCATAACAGATTCTGGGAGAATACCCTATAGCGCTGGGGATGATGTACCGCTAGACGGTGTATTAAGTCGAAACGTGTCAGGTTCACGAGAACCTACCGACGGAGTGACCCGACCGACAACTGGTCAGAAGGCAGTTGGATGCAAAGGACGACGGAAGCCTGGACGACGACGTAAGGTGGCGCCAGGTGTAGAAGTGGTCCGTCCAGCCAGCCACGGAGAAGGTATTCGGAGCGGATGTAAACCCGGTCAAATAACGCGATATACATACATCCTCATTTATTTGCACTTTAACATGTCGACGTGTTTTTTATATCCATATCCACGTCTCATTAGTTTAATGTCGTCGTCTTTGTAGTTTGTCGGATTGTAGGTGGCGTGCTTGGCTTATCAGTCCGATCTTTCATCGGGATAGCTTCATAAATTACATCATATATCATTAGACTTGGGGTTGTGCGTTTTTTTTGTAAGATTTCAATAGCTTTAGTCATTCGTGCATGGGCGTTTTTAAAGTATCATACGTCTGTTGTTTATCATTCCAGCTCGTAACAATATTACTGCCAAAACAAATTACGTGTTTTACGAACAATATAACTAACGTTTGTAACAAAGCCGGATTGTAGAACACTGGTAATTATTTTGGACTACCTCGGTGATACAGTACCTTTCTTTCAGTGAAATTGGCATCGTCGTCCGAAGGGAATCAGTTGCTGACACTGGGTAAGACACGGTAATGCCTATGCATACAATATACTGTACGCAATTATTTGATTTCCTCTCATAAGCTGTCATATTATGAACTGTGCCATGACTTCTATATTATTCCAATTTGCAAAGAGAGTGCATCACAACAGCATGCCTACTGAGAAGACGAACTAAGGTGTGTTTGTTCCGTAGTGTTTTGCTAATAAAAACGGATCGAATGGTTTATTATTGATTAGTGATTGATTGATTAATTAATTGATAAATTGATCGATCGAATGGTTGATTGGTCGATTGCTTGATTAGTTTGATTGATTGATTGATTGTTTGATTGATTGATTGATTAATTGATTCATTCATTCATTCATTCATTCATTCATTCATTCATTCATTCATTCATTCATTCATTCATTCATTCATTCATTGATAGGCTGATTGATTGCTTGCTTGCTTGGCTGGCTGGCTGGCTGGCTGGCTGGCTGGCTGGCTCTGGCTGGCTGGCTGGCTGGCTGGCTGGCTGGCTGGCTGGCTGGCTGGCTGGCTGGCTGGCTGGCTGGCTGGCTGGCTGGCTGGCTGGCTGGCTGGCTGGCTGACTGACTGACTGACTGACTGACTGACTGACTGACTGACTGACTGACTGACTGACTGACTGACTGACTGACTGACTGACTGACTGACTGACTGACTGACTGACTGACCGATTGACTGATTGAAATACCTTTGCCCCTATAAATACAGATGCTATTTGATAATTCGACAGTTTTCCTGTCCATTTGCTAGCGGCGGTACCTGTCTCGTGTGTTGACCTAATGGATGATCTGTTTGTCAGGTCTCGTGGTTATGATCACCGTCACCGCCGCCGGCGT
>JAODUO010000320.1:187500-195000 GCA_025642075.2 Ridgeia piscesae | reverse complement strand
TGTTGTGTGTTGTATGTATGTATGTATGTATGTATGTATGTATGTATGTATGTATGTATGTATGTATGTATGTATGTATGTATGTATGTATGTATGAATGTATGTATGTATGTATGTATGTATGTATGTATGTATGTATGTACTATGTATGTATGTACTATGCATGTATGTACTATGTATGTATGTACTATGTATGTATGTACTATGTATGTGTGAGTGCGCGCGCTCGCGCTCGCGCGTATGTGTTAGTTCCGTAAAACCACAACTGTATTGGCATGCACCGTGTATTCACGTTATACACGTTGCAGTCGGTATCGTGGAGGGGATTCTGCGATACAGGACAGCGATTTACATTTTCGGTTGGAGCAACTATAATCCAAGATAAATAAACTTTGGTTTATCGGGGACGCTATTACTATAATATAATAGGAGCGTGCGTGCGTGCGTGCGTGTGCGTGCGTGCGTGCGTGTGTGCGTGTGTGTATGTGTACGTTCGTGTGCACGATCGTGGTACAACAATAGTCGCAAGGGACCGAGTGATGAGCGACTACTAAACTGAATGGTGGGCTGCCTGTGCAGATCATACAATGTAGTCTTGACAGTTGGTGTCAAGCAATTAATTAAACGAGCTCACCTCAGACAACGCCAACAAAATGACACCTGGTCACACGCCTGCAGTCACGGACGTACGGCTGTGTTACGACCTTATTGCCCCCAGGAGACGAGCTCCACGCGGAGTGGTGACGGGCCGAAAATCCAACCTTCTAGATACGTCATCATTCATCATCGTGCAGCCGTAGTGTCCCGTGGTTGGGCGAAGACCTCAGCATGTTGTTTCCACATCTATCTTGCTTATTTACTAGCTAACTAACTAACTAACTAACTAACTAACTAACTAACTAACTAACTAACTAACTATACTAACTTACTTACTTACTAACTACTTACTTACTTACTTACTTACTTACTTACTTACTTACTTACTTACTTACTTACTTACTTACTTACTTACTTACTTACTTACTTTTTACATCCGTCACCTATACTCCAATCGTTGCCAGTGCATTAGGGTCATTGTTCATGTTCCAAAAATCCTAAATATAGGATACTTGAACTAAGTACACCCATTTCCCATAAATACCTTACTTACTTACTTACTTACTTACTTACTTACTTACTTACTTACTTACTTACTCAGCCTCTTCATCCCCAGTGGGACATAAGGCTACAACAATGTTCCTCCACAGGGTCCTGTCCTTTGTTGCGGTCTGAGCCTCGCCCCACGAGAGCCCGATCTCTTCTAGCTCCTCCATTACTGTCTTTCGCCATGTTGTCTTTGGTTGTCCTGGCTTCCTTCTTCCGGGTGGCGTCCATCTTAGGGCAACTTTGGGGATACTTTCTTTAGGCATTCTCAGGACGTGTTCTAGCCATCTCAGTCGTCTGCGTTTAATTTCCAGGACAGCATTGTTGCAACCCGTCTTCTTGTGGTGTTCCACGTTAGATATTTTAGTGCGGTATTGATACTCATCACTTGTGTCCTGGTTGTGCTGATGGTAAGCCCAGCTTGCATTGCATAGCTGTCTAATCTATCAGTTGTTCCTGCAGATGGTCAAGTTTTACTGATAAGTCATCGGCAAAGTCAATGTCTTCTAACTGGGAGAAGAGAGTCCACTGGATACCCCTGGGGTTATCTGATGTAGTTTTCCGCATAAACTATCTTGCGCTATCCTGTATCAGGTGATACGCTCCCAGCAGTCATCTAGTTCGTCTCTCCATCGTCTTGCCGGTCTGGCTCTAGATTCTTTCCCTTCATATGATTTGGCGTGTGGCGATACGTGATGTCCATCGGTTGTCTCGTATTCTGCTGACGTGTCCAGCCCAGACCTGTCCACTCTAGATATGTAGGCTGTCCACCAGTAGTGTTAGGGTCCATGCTACACGAATGTTGGCTATAAATACTATTTTTGTTTGTAATTCTATGTGTATATATCTATAATTGAATATAATGTTTTATACAAATGTTTGAAATTGTTACTGGGCTTATTATCAGTGTGGTCATGAAAAATATAAATTATGTCTTCTGCTGATGGGTTAAAAACGACATCGTTTGTTCAGTTATTCTAGGTCAATCAGGTGTTTATTAGTTGATTCAATTATACTCCAGTGTAAGTGTGTGAGTGTAAGAATGAACCCAGTTCAAGGGGGATTTGTAGGTAATAATGACAATAACATCAACGTAATAATTAGATAATAATCATGTAAGGTTTGCGCTGAAATCCTAGGAAACCAATATCATGAGCACACTAGGACAAATCGATTGGTGTTCTCAAAATTGGTTAGCATGAAGGCGGTCAACTTGTTGATATAGACTGTGTCAGGTGCTGTTGTGTTCGTCTGGTCTAGCCTAATATTAAATGCGTTTCTCCGTAATAATTTTCAAAAAGTAATTATGTGTTTACACTATATTTGTTTTGTTTACACTGTGAACGTTTCTCCATAATATTAAATGCGTTTCTCCATAATAATTTTCAAAAAGTAATTATGTGTTTACACTATATTTGTTTTGTTTACACTGTGAACGTTTCTCCATAATAATTATTTTCAAAAGTAATTATGTGTTTATATTATGTTTGTTTTGTTTACACTGTGAACATATCTCGTGTTCCAATTTCAAAATCACGACAACGTCTAGGAGTTACCACACGAGGAAGGCACAGCTAATTCATCCGAGCTGGGACTCTTTAACACACAGCGCCCTCACACGGATGGTATAAAAACAAAAAACAGATACCGTAGTAAACGACGAGCCGTCCGAGATTGAGCGAGATCCGTTCGCGTTTGGTTACACGGGCGGAGTGTCCCAGCTTCTATCTAATAGCTCTGGGGAAAGATAGCCTCTGTTTGATGTTGTGTTTTGTTTGTGACGTCACATTGAAACAATTGCAGTGACGTACACAGTGACACAGTGCTATGGCCACATGATGGCGCTGCAGTGCGACGAGACAAGCCACATTAGGATACTAGAGGACGTGTTCAAAGTGGCGCCATCTATCGACCTTCACGATGTGCACACATCGTGCAGTCACAAGTCGGCCGGATGTTCTCTGGCGCCTCCTAGTGGTGTTGTGCGGCGCTACTGCGAAGGACGACGTGTACGTTGGAAGTATTCCATTTACTAGGACATGTTTTCGCCTTTTCTGGGGTGCATATTTCAATATTTCCACAGTGCAAAACACGAATTCATGATAAAGTAATATAAGAAAACAATCGTTAGTAACACTGAGCAAAATGACTGATTGCGTCACTACTAGGACATTAACTATAATGTAACCTACATTTACATGAGTCTCACACTTCAGACGTCTTATAACATCTGATATTCTGTATGAAGAAACAAGGTTTAAACCGGGCAAATCCCCACTTAAGGTAGGCGTCTACACCTCAAGTATGCCCATAATATACTTCAAATCCGAACGCAGGATTATTGGGGAAAATTAGGCGCCGACGATATATTATTATATAAGAATATTCCATCTCCAATGGGACAAGACTGATATATATATATATATATATATATATATATATATATATATATATATATATAATATTATATATATATATATATATATATATATTATAATATAATATATATAATATATATATATATATATATATATATATATATATATATATATATATATATATATATATATATATATATATATATATATATATATATATATGAAAACTAGCCATAGCAACCAAATGATCAACCCTAAATTTGTGAAAGATGTCGGTTTTTGAAGTTGTAAAATTGCAGGATCTACGCTATCTATTTCCATGCGAGCACTGGGAGCGCTAGAGGCCTTAAATGTTGACAGCCCTATAGAAAGTGTGGAAATATACACTGTAAATATAATAAGTCAACACATGCTCTGCCTCATTCATGGTTTGTCCGCCAGGTGTGTCGCCACATACAAGTGGCGCGCGAATACTGCGGCGACAATATGACGAACTACGAACTCGTTACATACGAGTGCGTTGCTGGTAAGTAAAACAACAACTACATCATCAAACTAAATGTTGTCACCGTAAATGATGTAAATACGAACATTTGATTCCATGATCAATTGGCTAAATGACTTGCAATGTCTTAAGTGTCCATGTATTCGTAATTTTTCTACAGCTACTGATCCGTGATTAGTTGGTTTCTTGGTTGTTAGGAAGGTTGGTTGGTTTGACTCGTCAAATATATTCTTTGAATTGCGAAGTCTTTTATCGCCTTCTTTAATGATGATGTTGATAATAATAATAATAATAATAATAATAATAATAATAATAATAATAATAATAATAATAATAATAATAATAATAATAATAATAATAATAATAATAATAATAACATTTATTATTGATCCCTCGCGTTTTCGGTTAAACCCTCTCTGCAATTCGTCACGTCTTCTGCTGTTTCTACCACCTTCATCTGTTCATGATAATATTATATCTGCACTTATAAAACTTTTCTTGCCACTGTTTCTCTCGCTTAGGTTCACATTTCCTCCCCCCACCTACCGTCCTCTTTTTAAAACAAATTTACCACGATTTTACTTGCAACATTAATGCCGAGATGCATTTAAAAAGTCAGATTATGCTATTGTTATCAACCCTGTCGTTTGTCTTGACTCCAGCAATCAGTCTGCCAAAACTATTTTCTTTTCTTCTATGTCTTGATCATATTTAGTCGCATAGGCTCACAATCTTACGTTTTGAAGATGTCGACATCAAAGACATCTGCAGACAATCCAGTTTCGACAGCGCCTCAGGTTACCTAGCAACAACCAACTTCCCAAGCGAGTATCCGCCCAACCTGCACTGCGCATGCTCGCTCACAACAATCCAAGACGACGACAGCGACGTTTCCGCAATGGTACAACTCGAAGTTGTGCACTTCGTCGTCAAATATGATGTGCCGTGCAACGATTGGTTAGAGATCGTGACGCCGAATGACAAATGGCGGGTCTGTGGCGCTTATCGGTCAACCGTGAAGACTGCCGCTGTAAATATCACGTTTCACAGCGACCAGGACACTGGACACGAGGGAGTGTGGATGCGATACAGTGGTAAGTCAGCTGACTGTTTTCTCGTGCTAGGTTCCGTGAGTCTTGCTGTATTTAGAACAGCTATTGCATTATCCTTATAGAGTTGTGTACCGTATATCAGTACATACAGTCTGATGTTAAACCGGTACTCTTATACAGTTTTGAAATCGGGTTTCAATAATAAGAACTGGTATTCCATAATGTATGTTACACCGCCAACTAACAGACATTCAACACACCCTGGCGTTGTGCCATCTGCTCTTCCGGAGCAGAAGGCATTATTTCCTAGTCCCAATGATGACCTTAATGGCAAGGTTCCATTGAAATGCTTGACAGTTTGAAAACTTTAAACGTCTTAAATATGATAGTTGATAGTGTTCTGTTTGATCAGTGTCGTCTGTTGTATAATAGTATGATATATATATATATATATATATATATATATATATATATATATATATATATATATATAATATATCATAGATACAGCAACATATGAACATTTGAACATTTGAACATTTGAACATTTGAACATTTGAACATTTGAACATTTGAACATTTGAAGATTTAAACATTAAATCAACACAAACTTCGAGACCTGTGCATGTTGTCATTGTTTACCGCCCACCGACCACCTCCATCCAGTCGTTCCTTGACGAATTCGCAACGTTCGTAAACGAAATAGTTCTTACACGGCAAGACATCCTCATTGTCGGTGACTTTAATCTTCACTCTAAACTTAATAGTGCTCCTGGTGTAAAGGTATCGAATGACATTTTAGCAGAAAACAACTTAAAACAACATGTCCCAGAACCCACACATATGAAGAGACACTTGTTAGACTTGGTAATAACACGCTCATCCAGTTCAATCGTGTCGTCAACAACCCCAGCAGCATATCAGACCACTACAGTGTCGTTTTCCGTCGATCGTCTGCCAGCCCAGTGTCTGCTCGTGCCGTGAAACAGCTGCGTGATTTTCGTGGACTTGATCTGGTTCGCTTCGAAACTGACCTTTCTGCGCGTCTTATGTCGGTAGATACAACTCTAGATGTGAATACCATGGTTGGCTAGTATGAGCATGCGGCCTTATCAACCATTGATTTGCATGCCCCAATGACTATAAAAATGTAGGCTTGCCGACGCAACGAACCGTGGTACAATGACGACATCCATCAAGCCAAACAACGAAATTCGAAGTGCACCGCCAGATTATTTTAGCATCGAACGGCGGTCAACAACATGATCAAGCGAGCGAAGCGTGCTCAATAGGAGTCAGTGTTGTCATCACTTGACCAGCGAACACGCTTTCGTTTGGCTAACACTCTGCTAAAGCCATCGGGAATTATTCTTCCACAATCCAGTAACACTGAAGCACTGTGCAATGACTTCGCAACCTTGTTTGTAGAGAAATCACAAGGTATTTGAATGTATATACGCACAACGCTGACCAATGACGAAGACTATTCTGGTTATGCTATCAACTTTGGCAGCCAACGTTTGTCAAACGAACTCAGTCGACTGCTACCTACGAGTGAACAGGAAATAGAGAACATCATCAGACTATGCCCTCCAAAGACATGCAGCCTGGACTCTTGCCCCACTGATCTGTTGACGAAAACAGTGGCAACAGTGAATAACAGCTTTAGGCAAGGACTACGGTATGCGTGAAATCATCATTATTGTTATAATGATTCCGGACGTACTTGGAAGACCGCACCCACTACGTCAGGATCGACCTGATAACATCCGCGACTATTCCGCTACAGTGAGGTGTGTCACAGGGCTCGGTCCTTGAGCCAGTTGTGTTCAGTTTATACACCACCCCAATGCAGCGGATATTCAAAAGACATGGCACAAAATACCACGAATATGGTGACGACATTCAATTATATGCGTCGTACAATCCCGCTACACCAGGCGACCAAGTGGAAACTGCGAGGCGACTCACAGACTGTATTGTGGAAGTCAGGCGATGGATGGCGGTGCGCATGCTGAAATTAAACGACGAAAAACTAAGACGATGATCTTTACATTAAAACATCATCTCAAGACGTACGGAGGTTGCTCCTTGACTATTGGAAACGATACGGTTTCACCATCACACCGCACAAGGAATTTGGGAGTTCACATGGACCAACATCAGACAATGACAGATCATGTGACTGCTGTGTGTGCCGCGTGTAACTACCATCTATACAGACTGTCATCAATACGGGACTACCTAACAGCAGAAGCCGCGAAAAGTGCGATCAACGCACTCGTCACCTTTCGCCTCGACTACTGTAACTCCCTCTTACATAGTATACATACCATACCGTTATCACAGACAACGTGTCCAGAACAATGCAGCCAGACTAATAACACGCACCAGTACACACGACCACATCACACCAGTGTTG
>JAODUO010000320.1:135000-182500 GCA_025642075.2 Ridgeia piscesae | reverse complement strand
AGCCAGCAAAACCATTGGCACGACACTCTCTACAGTGGATGAACTTTACTAAACATATATGATGAAAAAGACAAGGGACATCTTAAAGGACACTTCTCACCCATTGCACGAATTCTACTATGTTGCACAATCTGGTTGTAGGTACATTTCCGAAAGAACACGCACGAATCGTTATCGAAACACATTTCTTCCAACTTCTGTTAGGCTGCTAAACGCGAAATCGGGGAGGGGCAATTATCGGGGAGGATGGGGGGATACAATGGGGCGCACTACTATTATAAGCAATGTCACAACTAATGTCGTTGTGTTATGTGAATATTTACCACAAGAATTTCCTCTTTGGGGGACTATTAAATGTTATTGTATTGTATTGTATTGTATTGTATTGTATTGTATTGTATTGTATTGTATTGTATTGTATTGTATTGTATTGTATTGTATTGTATTGTATTCACTGGCTTCATTTGCCGAAAGCCAATTATCCAGAGGCATATTCTACGAAGCCAACGGCATTGGCTTGTAGTCTACTAAATTCACGACGTGTTTCATAAATGCGAAATTTATATCTAGTTACTAACACACGTGTTAGTAAACATATTTTTATAATCTATTTTAATGAGCTAATTCCCAACAAAGCTTAGTGGTGACAAAAATAGTCTAGTTTATAGTATTGACTCGTCTTAGACATAGGCCTATTCCGCTTTTACAGAAAGAAGTCTAAACGGCGAGGCAATTCAACCGACAGACTACAACAGCGCGTTAACTCAATGCGTCTCTACAACAGCATCTCGCTCCCGTCCACCGTCAACTACAGCAGCGTCAGCCGCGGACAGTGTTCCGTGGTCAGTCACGTTCAACAACCTGATGATGTGTGTATCGACAGTGACGCCATCTGTCAGACAATGTCACAACCATCCTACGCGGATTGTAGCAGCGTCCTCTATGCGCAGATCACGACGACTTTTATGGCCACCGAAAGTAACCCAGGTGGATCGTTGTCACTGGAACGTTCGATGTACTTTTAGCAACTCGATGTACTTGAATAAGTGATTAATGCGTGATTACGACCATAACCTAGAAAACAATAAAAAAATTGAATCAATATTTATTTATTACAGCTGTATACTAATTTAATTTTAAAATATTTATTTTATATAAATATTTACTTATTTTATAAGTATATAACTAAATTGTGTAACCTTGTCACCACCGCCATAACCAATGTGAATACATGGAATATGACTCTGCGACTGGTTATGTAATTATGTACCTCAAGAAAATGTTGTTCTTTGAAAAAAATTAATAAAGTATTAATTATATTATAACATTACTTACGCGCGAATGCAAGACCACCAAAAAATTTTGTAAACGTTTACTAAAATATACTAAATGTAGCTGTGCTTCTAAATTATTAGACTCTTGACAAAATTTAATTCTTACAGCTCCAATAATAATAAAAATATGGCCTGAGATATGATCTTGTTAATTTTGATCACAAAGTTACCACCCAAGTATATTTTCTCAGCAGATAATTCATCATGATATACACACAAAATTGTGCAACTTTATAGACTTGATCAATAAGATCTTACACAACCAATTCTCTGAATCCTAAGCTTAACATCTGCGGAATAGACAACATAATACAAACATAATAAAACATTTATTGACAACAAGATCATAAGAACATTGTACAGGTTTATATTAAATTATCTGTGTACATGCCACCTACATAATGTGAACCAGTGAAATATCTAGTTAGCAGTTTTAACGATCTATTACTGATTACGCTAATTATGTAGAAATTATCTATAGTAGTTGTGTACTTGGTGGACCGTGTACTTATCATTTTTAAAGGCCCAACCAGCACATTGTCAGACCAGAAAAAACAAGCATTACAACAAATGGACCAAAACTGTATTTTTAACATACATGTTGTAATTCAGTAGAGATGACGAAGACATGTATAATGAATCCTGTTACGTTATCAGTTGGTCAGAGTAAAGGATTGTAAATGTATCCCAAAGTCCATTTGATCCAAGAAATCCTCCACAGAAATGCTGAGCTGTAGCAGATACCTACAAGGTAGCATAACTCTCAATGTGCCAGTCAATGAAGAGCCACACGTACTACCATACCATTGATAAAAACACCATGCGTCTTTTCTTTATTTTTAGTGGCTTGTACAGCACCCGTCAGTGGATTGAAACATACCAATTCTTGTTCAAAACCAGATTTCTATTTGCACCCTTCATGTCAGACAGATTTCTTCATTTGTTGCAAGCTACACACATCTTAAACCACCCATACAAACTGTAAAAGCTACACTCCAACAAAGCAGTCATGTTCTCAAAACTAAAACAAGATGACCACCATAACTGCATTGAAATCGCCTTAGTGTCTAGCTACCTGTCTATGGTTAGCTTAACAATCTTCACCGTAAAGTGACATTATCTGCGTATGCCACACCAATGCCATGGTCACAAATACATTTCAACATAGTCAAATCGTATCAACTTCAAATTTATTTAACTGTCAAGATATTTGTCCATAACAAACTGGACCCAATTTGATGACCAACCATCAGATTGTACAACTTAAATAAAGAAAACATTCAGAAGGAGCAATTTCACTAATATCTTTCATCTTTGTGGTTACGTAAGATCGATTTTGCTCTTTAAAACCAGTTTCACTATTCAGCAATTTTGTATACAGAATACGTTGAATGTGATATGCATTTTTTTCTGTTGATGGATTGTGTTTCTTACGAGATGTTAGCAAAAAGCTCCTGGATGTAATATTGTTATAAACTCACACAAACATAGAGGGAAAACAAACTTGTTGAGCGAAACCCTGGTGAAAAGGACGGTGGAAGGAATGTGATTCAGGGCCGAGATTCTCCAAGGAAGGAAGGTTCATGCGGCCACAGGTCAACACAACACACAAACACCTGCTCTCAGCAGTAATATACAATTATTTGTATATTATTGTTTATACGAAACTAACGAAAATGCCTCATGTTGGGATACTCTTCAGCTAATTTCAAGGAGTCCCATCACATTTCTACTCCATTTTCTTCAGTGACTTTTTCTGTCAGCTATCACCATTCTGGTTCCTTTAACGAAATCATAATTCAAAGTCCATCGAGTGTAATTAATTACCTTTTAAAAGAACATTGACAACCTTATGAATACACCATTACTGTTATCCTAAAAAGACTACCGGTACGTCGATCTAATAAAGAGTTGACAGCAGCCTGAGGCCGGAGTAAGAGACCTACTGGGGTACACAAAATAACTGCCACATAAGATTTATCCAGAACTGATGTCAAATCGAAACTGGTACAACTCAAGAATGAACGCTAACACGGTTTCCAGTGTGTCTGTTTGGTGAAGAATCTGGTCCTACAACAGCAACTGCGGTGACATGGTAAATGTATCAAACGGGGGAGTCACGCAGTCAGGCCACGTGTGATTGTTCTCGGGTGAACAAAGCAACCAAAAACCCAACTCGATGATGCTGCACCATTGGTGGATGGACGTCATGTGTGGCATTCTGGGAAGATGCGTGTGACAATATCTGCTGCATCTTCTTACAGCCTTGTGTCAACGATGCTACATCGCTGGTTGGCATCTCGTGAATGCTGAGGCACTGCATTCTGGGAAGATGCATGTGACAATGTTTGCTGCATCTTCTTATCTCGTCGTTCCAACGATGTAGCATTGCTTGTGGGTGTCACTTAAATGCTAAGGCGTGGCATTCTGGGAAGATGCGCGTATGACGGAATCTACTGCATCTTCTCACAGGCCTGTATCAATGATGCTGCATTGCTTGGTGGGTGTCACTGAGGCACGGCATTCTGGGAAAGCACATATGACAATGTCTAGCGTGACTTCTTACTACCCCGCGTCGTCCATGCCGTCCACAGTGCCCACGCAAAACCGAGACCGAAACCATGCACCTGCAGAATGACAGCCAGGAACATGTTCCACAGAACCACCATGGGGAACCCGCGGAACTTCACAGTTGCCTCTTTTGTCCTCCAGTACAGAATCATGTCATCACACTGGTCAAAGATGCCGTAGAGAGCCGGCAGGACGCCGAATATAAGCGTGCCAAGGAAATATTGTTGGATCATGATGGGTTTGCTTCGTCGGAGGGCCAGAAAGCCCACCACGGCCGGGAGAACACTTAGCAGCCAGTAGTACTCCCACACTTGTGCCCGTGGGAACTGCATTCGTTGTAGGAGCCGCGGCGGTCGGACGCCCACGCCAACGAAGATGCTTGTCGATAGTCGAAGAAGCATCATGACCAACAATGAGAAGTGTAGATACAGCACACATCGTAGTCGCCACTTGTTCGTTGCACTGAAACACACGGTGAGATATCATCAATGCCAATCTTCTAATAGCAAAGTTTCACAGCTACGCACAGGAAAATATTGGCAGATAAAGCCATGTCTGGACGCATTTATTGGGTATCTCAATTACATTTTAGGGAGCGTTCTTGCATTCTTGTGCACAGGAATGTTGTAACACTTAGACTACATTTTATGTCATGGTATTATTTGTATTGATTATGATGTTTTTTATTTAGTATCACAGATTCAAGATAGGAACAATGATTCCAAAGGTTGGGTTGCCGGATACCCAACTAAAGTTCTTCAGTAATGAGAATGAGTATGTATTGTGATATGTACAGGTAATGAGTATTTCATCCCAGACTCAAGTAACGAGGAAAAGTAGAACAGGTAAGGTCTTATATAACGCAGTATTTATCAAATCCTCAGGATTGATCAAAGCGCTTTCACTTTACTTCCCTGGCAGACCTGTTCAATCAGACACCATCTCAACTTCTCTGGGAAGCAACCAGCCATATGCTGCAATTAACATGCGAAGGCTGCTCGTACACATATCCATCACTTGTCTATAGGTAGTCTATATAGTAGCCAGGTACTCATTTGTACAGCTGAGTGAACTGGAGCAATGTAGAGTGAAACAACTTGCCCAAGGTTTTAACACCGCAGCCCAGGATTTGAACACGGGTCCTCTTAGTCAAGAGTCAAAAGCTCTACCCCTGAGCTACTGCGCTCCAGCACTTGAAAGTACTGATTGTAAATACTGGAGAGCGAAAGTGGCAAAGAGTACAAATAACAAGTACTATGGCCTCACCCATCACCATGGTGATTGTAGATATTGGCTGTGACAGTGTGAGTGTCAATGACACTGGGTGACTGACACGGACAGTGTGACGGTGTTATTGACATTGAGTGATCGACAGGTGTCAACTGGCGATAGAAACATCGAATAATTAAGTAGTACACAGAATTCGTTGCAATCTCTTCTGAAATGGCCATAACTGGATATAGAGCAACAATAAAACGTACGTAATCAACCAAAAGAACAGAAAATTTGTCACAGATGGCGTCGGACAACGAGCCGACCTGCCACCGGCTGCTGCAACGTTTGCAACTGACTGCAGTTTTACGGGAACTAACCTTATTACATAGTGATCAGCGACTCGTTCGCGATGCTGATAATCTCTGCCGTCGCTGCCTGCGACGCGAGAACCACCTCTCGAAGACATCGTTGTCTTAGTTTCGAAAATGGCAGGCTGACGCGCTAAAACGCGAGGAATCTGACAAGGGTCGGAAACTCCGAAAATGGTAGCTCAACCGACTTCCGCCGGCTGTTTTTGGAACGGAAACTGTGCACCGCCTGCCGGAACATTCTTTAGTGATCGATTCTGTGAATAGTAGTTATTATATATCCGCTACGCGTCGCCACTATTCTGCTCGGCTATCGTGGCAGTGATGCGCACGCGTGACCTAATTATTTGCTATATCGAGTACTTTCCGGGAAATCCCCTAAAATAGCAAGATATCCTCGATATAAAAATAATTGTTTAATTAGCTGATATCGCAATGTAGTTATCAATTTGCGTGACCCTACATCATTTACCTTAACAGTTTTGCATAACTTCATGCAATTTGTAATGGCAATATTGCGATAAATTCTGGCGCCAAGAGTAAAAGAGGAGTAATGACATCATTCTCGACTCAAGTTCTGTCAGTCGGACTTGGATTCAATTCGATCTGGTGCTTGTAATGAACTTGCTTGATAACTTGTATACGCCGTAATGACGCCGATTATTAGTGATACTATTGAAGTATGAAACAATTGGTGACAATCTGCAATACCCGCTGTTAGGACGCGCGTGGACTTGCGTGGCCTTCGGGAGTCGGCTCGGGGGGTATCCGGCTCGGGAGCAGGCCCAGGCTGTCTCGGTCCCGTCTCGGAAAACCACAGATACGTTTAGCTTTGGCATAATTCTCCTCAGTACTGTACACAAAATGCTCTCGTGCGAAGACTGCCTTTGCTAAATTTCGAGACAGACGGAGGTAACATATCCTCTAGGAATTGTTAATGCCTTTAAAATGTCCAAACTTGACAATCACAATGGGTGAACAGTAGATTATCGTGAATTTTCAGACGTATCCAGTGATTTATTTATTTAGTCACTATTCTTTAGTCTGTGTGGACTGGAGTGTAGGACAAGAAATGTAAATATTCATTGAGGTAAATTAATGAAAACAAACACGGAAACAATGGAAAGTGTTTAACTTGTTTCGCATCGAAACGGATCTATGTGTGTGTGAAATTGTGATTGCGTTTGTGAGTTAAAATTCCAATGATGACTGAACACTGCCCAAGGCAATGACACAATGGCTACTGGAAGTAATTTGCAGCAAAATTACGATGACATTGAAGAGCGTGACTTAGGTGGTCAAAAAGCTTTCCTGTACTTTGAACTTCTCCAGAAATTCGGACTTGTTAATCATGGTTGGTCACCCGCTGGTGCACTGAGCAGGATTAGGCCAGAACAGAATATAGGTAGGGGAGAAACAATTGCAATACCACTGTCAAGTGACACACAGCGAGAGAACGCATGTGTAGCCGGTCCGACTGACGAGTCTTCAGACACTGAGTTAGTAGTAAATAAACATCACAAGGATACACCTGGACCAAGCAGTGACTTGCTGCCTGATGTTGTGATTCTGACTTCCGGCTTGGCCACTGGTCCATGTGGATGGCATAAACGAGGGATTGCGATGTCGAAAAATAAAAAACCCACAATGAAGAGAACTGTCAGCTTCGATGAAGGAACCAGATACAGGTTGACAAAAGAAGAAAATGTAGATATTGGTGACAAAGATGAAGGGTTAACTGCAGCCAGGAGAAGGGTACGTTCAAGTGGGTATGGCACTGGGGGTAGTAGGGAGAGTGATGTTGATCCTGTTGAAATTCCTGATGACGTATTCCCGCAAAGTCCTGCACCAGGTTGCACATGTACATTACCCTCTGTCCAAGAACGTTTGGGTACTCAGTTGCCAAGCGCAGCTGGACGTGGAGCGGTCAAGACTCATACAGAATGTGTGTCAAGTTCTGGTGATGATATTTCGGAAGATGGGGAGGGCTCATTGGTTGAGACAGGTAGTGACGTCGGAAATAGCTTGAACTCTTCACAGTCATCTTTCATGTTACCAGATTTTAAACTATTAGGAACAAACTTACAACCAGTGGAAGCTACCCCAATGCAGCAATCTGAATCTCTCGGAGTAGACCCAGTCGTAGCACCAGGAAAAACACATCGTGGATTTGATGACATGGCAGAAATTCTGCTTGAAACAATAGCTCCTGACCCCATACCAGACGAAAATGATCAGCTGTTGGCACGGCTCAGAAGGGAATTTGAAGAGGAGAACATCGGACAGATGATCTGTATAAAAGAGGATGAAATCACTCGTATGATGAATGAAGGTGCTTCTCTTGATCAGATGGAAAATGCGATTGCAAATCAGCTGCCATCTGAAGTTCACCTGCCAGGTAAGCATTGCAGGCACTGGTGAGTGAATCTGTTCTTTATTTATTTGTCTTCTACAGGTCCAAGTGTCACCTTACTCCTTCATCCCTGTCTCTGTCTTTTAAATTAATGAAATCCCCCCTCCCTCCTTACTGCCCCAATCTCTCTCTCTCTCTCTATCTCTCTCTCTCTTCTCTCTCTCTCTCTCTCTCTCTCTCTCTCTCTCTTCTCATCATATATATATATATATATATATATATATATATCTCATCTCTATATCTTATATATATATATATATATTCTCACTCTCTCTATCACTCTCACTCTCTCTCTCTCTCTCTATATATATATATATATATATATATACATATATATAATGAGATAGTGAACTCCTTTTTACAATGAACTGCTTTTATCATTTATTTATTATTATTGCTGTGATATGTACATTTTATTCATTTTGTTCACATACAGTTCTTAGAACCAGTTGTTGTTGTTGTCTGTTACTGTACTTTATTTATCAGTTCTTTTTATCTCTCGAGTGTCAAACATCACGAGAATTTCATGTGAGGGATAAATAAATATATTTTGATTTCATCTGATTTGATTTGATTTTTGATTTCATCTGATGAGTGAACTTTTTTAATAAAGTAAGTTATGATCTGCCTTTATACTAAATACTATGAATATTTGTGCTAGTTTTTGTTAACACATTTGTTTACTATTATAGTAATACATGTTATACTATATGTTGTAATATTTGGAAAAATAACATCTATCTAGCTGTGTTGTGTCACTTGTGTGTATGCATGTCTCTGTATGTGTGTGTGTTGTGCGTGCGTGTATGCTTGTGTATGCATATGTGTGTGCATATGTGTGTTTACAAGTAAACACTGACAAACCTAATTTTATTACTAGATATATAAACCATACAATTTCTTCAGTTTCAACAGATAATCCTGCTGTGGTCTCATGTGTTGATGAGGTATGTCTTTGCACGCTTTTTAAATAGTTAAAAATAAAACATGTCTCAATGTTTTTCAGTTGACACCTTCAGTGGTGTGCATTTTCAAATTGGTCATTGGAAGGGTAGATAAATTTGTTAAAAACTCTTGGGAACTGTTTTGAAGTTTGGGTTTATATTTCAAAACTATGGCAAGGACGCTGATGTTACAATGTATGCTTTTAGTTTTGGTTTCTGGAAGTATTTGCGAATGACGAGTACATCAGATAGTAACACTTCATTGTTTTATTATTAATTAATAATAAGTAAATTGTAATAAATTCCTTCATGTTGTACTACAATTTTAGGAGATTACCCGTAGACTGCAGATGGCAGCACAGTGCGACATCCACGATTGTGATTTCCCACCTTGCAGACAAGTGCGTGAGAGACTGAGAATATCAGCTTAGTTCTTTTCTTTCAGATTTGACATGCCAAAAATAATACGTAATTTTCACATTCACATTGGTTGATTGATTGATTGATAATGTTTCTTAAATTAAAAAAAATTCTTCAAATAAGCTTGCTATATTCTGTAAACTCCACTAACCATCAAAGTAGTTACAATGGGCTGTTATGGATAGTTATGAAATTAGCATAATTTGCAGAATATCTTAGTACTGTGTGTCTGTCACAGCCAATTAGGTATTATAAATTGCAAAACTGCAAAATTAAGTTATACTTGTTTATTTTTTTTATATATTCATTAGTTTCTGATTTATTGCTAAATTTTGAGCAAACTTTAAATTTGTGACATTTTGAGAAACAAAGACATTTTGAATTTTACTATAATATTATCTGTTGTATTTAATCTCTGGGTTTGTATTATTTATTTTAATCTAGGAAAATAAACTGAACATTGAAAGATCAGATTTTTTTTTATTATATATGCTAATTTATGCAAAAATAATTTATGACACATGGCATATGCAGCTATTTTTAGCTCTTGTGCAGAATAGGCCTGTGCCATTAAATAACTGATTCGTGTGGCTGGTGTGTTATATCACTGCGTGGGTCAAGTTTGTGTATTGTGCAATTCCACTGATATGTAATATTGTGTCATTTGCCAACTAAAATTGTTTGAACAGTGGAGGACTGTGACTACATTGAACCGACACTGCACTTTTCTGTATATTAAATCGTATCAAAATATTATGAATTTATTACTAAAAGAACAGTTACATAGCAATATGTTTAGCGTTTATATCCTGATGTTGATGCTTTAGGGTAGGCAAGAGTTGGCTGCACTTGAGAAGTACCTCGGTGAATCGCAGGCAAACCCGTCTTGCAACGAAAATGAGAGGAAGATGTTGCGCTACCTCGTGAGGCATGCGGAACACTGTGAATATGAACTTCGATGCACAGTGCCGTGGTGCCAGTTCATCCATGAATTTTGCCACGTTCATCGGTATTTACTATGACTTTGTTCAGTCGCTGTTTGTCCTATTGTACAAGGCGTTTAGATCATGTTTGTTTGTACAGGGCCTTATCTTGTTCTATGCACATAACACCCGAACTGAACTATATCTGCATTGGTTACCAATCCAAGAAAGAATAATGTTAAAATTCTCCTGATTACATTCAAGGCACTTCATAGACTTGCACCACAATATATATATATATATATATATATATCCGAGCTTCTTGTTGAATATTCTCACACACTCTGTCTCACTCTGTTCAAATTTGGCTGGTCTCCTTAAAGTGCCACACACACGCTTCAAGTCATTCGGAGATAGGCTTTTGCCAAACTGAGGAACAATTTGCTGCAGTCAGTCAGACACTACCTCGTTGTTTAAGACCAAGCTTAAGATACATCTTTTAAGAATAGATTTTAATATTTAAATGAGTGACATACAGCTACACACCTTTTGTTCAGCACTTTGAACAGAACACACTGAATATACCACTTTATAAGACATTATTATTATGCCACTTCTCTTTAGCAGCTCCTCTTCCCATCCTACTCTATTCCCGACAGATCCTCTAAGCATTATATCCCAGAAGTTAGCTGAGTGAAATTTGTAAAGACAGTTCATCCACCCTTGAGATCAGATCCTCCATTGCCAAGATAAAGAGCACCGTGGCTCAGGGGGTGGAGCTTCAGACTCTTGAGTCTTGACTAAGAGGATTCAGGCTCAAATCCTGTGCTGTGGAATAATACCTGGCTATAGACAGTTGTGGATATTTGTACGAGCAATCGTTGTGCATTAATTGCAGCATGGCTGGACGCTTCCCAGAGAAGTTGAGATGGTGTCTGATTGAACAGGTGTGCCAGGAAGTAAAGTGTAAAGCGCTTTGAGCAATCCTGAGGACTGGATACTGTATAAGAACTTACCTTTACCTTGACTTCTGGGAATCCAAATGAACCATTCTTATGAACTGGTGAATCTATGGCATAGTCAGATCTGCTTTGCAAATCCACCAAAATGTTCTAGCCTGCAGTAGCAGAGGGTGAACTTATATTAAAGTGACATGATCAGTTCGTGGCTTTTTATTTTTATTGCAAAATCATGTTAATCAGTATAAGTTATAACTATTGTAGCGTCCTGACCGCCAATGCATGTTTTATCGAAACAGAACTGACTTCGTAATGTTAAACGTTGAATGTTTATAAGAATCCTGACGCTGTCACTCAAATCGCCGCGAGTGACCCACCCTTTGACCTTTACCAACTGGGAGCCGTGCACATGGCTGGGTGTGGCGTTAGTGGCGTCAACTTGTGTTCACGTGATACTGCATCGCGTGATCATGCATTTCCTTCTGGGCTTTTAGCCACGCCTACAACGGTTTCAAAAACTCCTCGTGGTCGATGTGTACACAGAGTTAAGCGCCCTTACTGCGTCCATTTTCAACCCCTAAATGGTACATGGAAACATATTTTGACTGTCTTTATGCTATAATAGGTATAATTTATATCGTATAACATGATTTTGCAATAAAAATAAAAGAATTTAGCAGCAAAGAAATATGTCGAGGGAGGGAGGAGGGAGGGAGGGAGGGAGGGAGGGAGGGAGGGAGGGAGGGAGGGAGGGAGGGAGGGAGGGAGGGAGGGAGGGAGGGAGGGAGGGAGGGAGGGAGGGAGGGAGGGAGGGAGGGAGGGAGGAGAGGGAGGGAGGGAGGAGGGAGGGAGGGAGGGAGGGAGGGAGGGAGGGAGGGAGGGAGGGAGGGAGGAGGGAGGGAGGGAGGGAGGGAGGGAGGGAGGGAGGGAGGGAGGGAGGAGAGGGAGGGAGGGAGGGAGGAGGAGGGAGGAGGGAGGGAGAGGGAGGAGGAGGAGGGAGGGAGGGAGGGAGGGAGAGGGAGGGAGGGAGGGAGGGAGGGAGGGAGGGAGGGAGGGAGGGAGGGAGGGTACTGAGACTGAAGTCACCAGCAGCATCTCTGACATGCAAATATAAAATATACCACGTGACTTCCCATCTTCTCCTCCTTTCCCCTGTCATTCCATCATTCCCTGGCACTTTGATGTTTCTCAAACATCTCTGCTTTGTTTGTTTGTTTGTTTTTCTTACCAGGGGGCCTACCTATAATCATCGTCCCATCGATGTCTCGGACAACGTTTTACTGTTTCTTCTTACTTTTTAGTTCATTGTTTAATTGTGATGTACTAAGTGTGTTTATTTACCTTTACCAACCTTTTGGATGCCATCTTGAAACATGACAGGAGTTGACACACAGTCATGGAAATTATTAAAGGAATATGAAAGGAATGCGGTCTGTTCCTAATTTTTTTAATTAACTAGAACATAACATAATTTTATATTCATAAGATTAAAAATATGTTGAAGGTGTAATTTATTCGATAAGCCTGATACATTGTTTGCAATTATATTTTTGTAAACAGAAGCTAACAGATCATAGCATCTTTATTGAACATTTAACAGATTCTGACTCATTTCAGATCGGACAGTGACGGAAGGTTGAAGACACTGCGACAATTATTGTACCAGGAATATTTCAGTGGCTGCCATGACTCTATCAACCTGTCTTCAGAATCGTGTGAGGTCATACAGGTATTGTGACAGGGACCTATGACACTTCACCTGCTCCAACCTGTGGTTGACGTTGTGTGACGTTAGAAAGCAAGAGGTTCATTTGATGTCAACGTTTGATTATTAAAGTAATGACTCTATGTATTCGGATGTATAAAATTTATTACAATATCGGCTTTCTGAAAACATTTAATGCACAAAAATGATTACTTTTGGCATGTGAAGACACATAAAAATAATAGGTGTACAAAACACACCGATACAACACATAAAATAAAAGTTTTTGTAAGTTCTTAGGATGTCAAAAACACAATGGGTCATTATATTTGGATTCCCACCAGTCGTGTGTTCATCTTCAAATTTCTGCAGGTGTTTGCACTGTTCTCACGGCTGACGCAGTAGTGACTGGCGAAGTCAATTGCTGTAATTGTATAGTTCAACTCAGCTCGCTCCCCAGTTTTACAGAGACATTTGGCCAGGGGTAGTTACGACCCCTGGCTTGCGAGGATGGTGCATATCACAGGCATTGGAACCTAGGCTTGTGTCCATCAGTAACTAGACTGGGTGCTGGAGAAAGGATTAGCCCCAATATTTAGGGAAGATGGTGATGTAGATGAAAGTTTTTTGGAAAACCAAATAATTTGTAACGGTCAAAGCTCTACACATCCTTCTCATCTTCAGTGTCTTAAACTGAGCCAGAAGTGGGGGGGGGGGGCAAAAACTGTGTTCATCTGCCCCCACCACCTCACTCACCACCCCATCCACCATGCCAGCACACCTGCCACCCCACCCAGCTAAAACTACACCTGAAATGGCATTTTTCATGTTTTGTCCACATTCCCCTTTAAGAGATTTCATGTACATTTGTTGCCATAGTGCTTGAAATTGTTTATAATTTGTTTGGACAGTACAACTGGGAACAAATCTGTTTAAGTTGATTGAATGTTGTGTCAATTTGCTTTTACAACAAAAATACATCAAGGACAGAAAAAGTTTGTGTGAATATTCTTTAGCTTTATTCGTGCAATTGATCTGGGGCCAGGTCTTTGTCAACTAGACGAGTATTTCCAAAATTGTTCACCAAGTTGAAATGTATTAAATAAAGATTTTTCAGTAGTTTTCCTTTAGACTAAATTTGATGGTTCATTAGTTTTAGACAAATAGTTGTGTATTAAAGCTCCTCTGCCCAGATTTGGGAGAGGAGTAAGTTGTACCAGGAAGTCTGTTGTCTAGAACATGGGAAAGTTAAACATCAAAGAGGATTGCAAGTTCAGTTTGCTCGCCTCTGCATTATTGCCAATAATTTTTGTTCTGAAACTGGATGTTTTGTTTACCATTTGAACATGTTGCAGGCGGAATCTTTCATATTATTCCAAGCTTAATAAAGTAGCTAAACATAAATTGGCAGACAATTAACCTCCAACATGCATGTTGTAGTCGTAACAACGTAATACTAAATGAATAAATTAAACCTAGGAGTTTGCTCGCTTGCTTGAAAGACACTTAATTGCTTGAGAATTGCATTTGATTGTGTGAGTAATGGATGTTATGTGGTCCTTTTAATACGCTTAATTCGTGATTAGTTGCAGGGCGACTCATCTCCAGACCGACTCAACTGCGAAGTGTTGTCCCGACTAGCCCCATATAGAGACGTCCTTCTTGTGATTGAACTAATCACAAGTCCACAACTTAGTTCGAAGTATTGCATCACCAGGAAGGTAGAGTTGGCTTTGCCCCTCTGTGATAACACTCACCTGGAGATGAATTTCTATGGCTGTCTAATAGTCGAGTTTAAACTATTAAAATCTCATCTTATAACAAATATCTTTCAATCTGTTTATCGTATAATTTATGGAACTATAATATTCAACGTTACTGTAGAGTTATAGTAACAGTGGCAGGGACAGGTTAATAGAGACTTGAAGTCTCAATAATTTTAGAACACACCTGGCTATAGGCACTGGTGGAAATCTGCATATGAATAATATTTAACTGTTAACAGCAGCATGTCATTATGCTTCCCAGAGAAGTTAAACTGGTATTTGATTGAGCAGGTCTGCCAAAGACTGTGGCACTTTGCTCTTGTTCTTGGACACAGAGTTGTGTAAGAACTTACCTGTTGTAGTTGCAACACATTGAAGACAGCCAGGTTGACTTGCTACGGAAGCTCAATCATCCGCACATAGTCACACACAACTGGCTGCACAGGAATGTCAACTTAAAAACTGCGATTCTCTGCACACAGTTTCACGGTTAGAACTGTTCCATATTAGTGTGAAATATAGTTGATCCTGTTAAGGTTTCCTCGCCTATGTGGTTTGTTCACTTATCGCTTATGAGACTCTTAGATTCATCTTCATAAAAGTATAACTACCCATGGGTGGGTGGGTGGATGGATGAATGGATGGGTGCGTGGGTGGATAGATAGATGGATGGATGGCTTGGTTAAATTCTTTGCTTGATTGAATGAATGATTAAATTAATAATAGATCGGTCTGTTAATAGATTGTTTGCATGGTTTGATTAAATGGTTTAAGTGAAATGTGATAAATTTATTAACCGATCAATTACTTGATTGGTTGACACTAGTGACACTGTGCTACAGGTGACTCTGTGTGTCACTGGCTGAAAACGAGACACCCCGGGGGGTGTTGCTCTGTCCGTCTCATTCAGACTGTCTTGTCACACGTCCTGTCTGCTGTCACCTACCTCCACAGTGTCAACGTACTCTACCTCGCGTGGACAGGTAAGTGCTCACTCTCACCTGTCACCCGTCATGTGGGGACCGTTTCACTAAGATAAAAAGCTCTTAAGGAAATTTCATCCTTAAACAAAACTTTTTATATTTAATGTGTTTTTTCTCAAAACACAAATCTCCACTGTCATATTACAGAGGACACTATTTCCATGACACACCAGGGACAGTGTCCTACTGGCGTGTCACGGTGTTGACATTTTTTCAGATATTCAAGATCACTGTTAAAGATCAAAATTGGTCTTAAAGTGCAAAACTGGGTTTAACAGTTTGTTACATTGTTATTGAAATGGTCCCTCGTCCCACTGTCACGGACGTCATCTTTAACCTGACGCTGTCTGTCTCTTATTTTTGAATTAATAGTCTACGACTAGGAATAAGTTTTGGTGTTCAATAAACATTGACATTTTTATATTTAAATTGTGGAATGCTCGGAATGTTTACAAAACAGTGAAATGCTAAAGACATTGTGATACTGCTGATGTTGGCAGCTAAGTTAGCTCTTGCATTCAAAATGACTGATTCAGCAAACTTCTTGCTAATCATTGCTTACCCTGGGTATTCTGGGTAATGAAACAGTGAACTTCACATTAAATCGTTATCTTGTAATTAACATAATTTTTACACATTGTATAATTATATATTATAAAAAAAATTGTTTCATTGCACACACACACACACACACACACACAACACACACACACACACACACACACACACACACACACACACACACACACACACACACACACACACACACACACACATTTACTGTCATTTATTTTAATATAGCTCATGGGGTGTATTAGATAAATGGATTACACTTAAATGCTCCCTGATTCCAACAAACTATTACTACATTACTCGCTAACACAGAAGAACACGTGAACATGAAATATAATTATTATGTATATACTTCAATAGTACTATTAATTGGTTATATAATTATTCCACTTTATTGTGTTGTTGTTGGATGTAAATATATGTGATTAGAATACATCTAAAGATTACGGTAGGGTGGGTATTGAACAGTGCCATAGTCTGGAGACAGTATTATTATTAGTGTGGCTATATTCTAAAACAAAATCTAAAAAATACCTCATACAAATAGATGAACAAATTGGACGTTTTGAAAAGCCCAAAGCTTCTTTCTCCATCCACCACCTGAAGTCAACACAGTGCGCGGCAGTCTTGTTGAACAAAGGGACACTTTGTCTCACTTGTTTATGTATGTTTTAGGGTCTGACGTGGCGTTGGGATGGACCAGTCATGACGTCATACAAGCCAAGCTATGTGACTTCTCTCACGCAGTCTCCATGGAGCAGAGGTTGGACAAAGATGATGAGGAAGCCATCAGACAACGCCTCTTGCCAGCCATTGTACCTCCCGAGGTCCTTACTCCTCCTCTTCTTCTGTCCATCATCATCATCATTGTTGTCATGTTGCATCAATGTTTTCAAGCTTTACTGATTTCACCTTATAATTTAACAAGATTTAACAAGACTGTCATCTAGAGAATCACCTTATAATTTAACAAGATTTAACAAGATTGCCACCTAGAGAATCACCTTATAATTTAACAAGATTTAACAAGACTGCCACCTAGAGAATCACCTTATAATTTAACAAGATTTAACAAGACTGCCACCTAGAGAATCACCTTATAATTTAACAAGATTTAACAAGACTGCCACCTAGAGAATCACCTTATAATTTAACAAGATTGCCACCTAGAGAATCACCTTATAATTTAACAAGATTTAACAAGATTGCCACCTAGAGAATCAACTCTAGATGGCAGGTGGACAAGGAAGCCCTTTGGCTTATCGAGAGTCCACGTTATCTAAGTGTACCCCGCATTCTTAGGTATATGTCTAGTGACCACACAATCAGCTGTTAATGATAATATTTTTTATTTGATGTTGCGCCACATACGTAACTGTTCTCGGCACTTCACGTCATATTAATTATATATATATATATATATATATATATATATAATAGGATAATTTTATACAATAAGAAGGATACTAATATCATAAAATAAATAATTAAAATATATATGTATGTATAACTAAAATTATTACAGTATTAATCAAAGTAGCATTTCTAAACAATGAAATAATATTCCACTGTGCTAAAACCCATTAACATATAACTATGTCTGTTGTAGAGGTCATTGTCACTGGACCACTCTGACCAGTGGGGACTGGGGTGTCTTCTCTATGAAGTAGCACTTGGCCACAAGGTGCACTGTGCCTCTGTGCACGAAGACCCAGAAACGCAGAGAATGGCAAGTGTCATAAGCCACAAATAAAACAACTCTAATGCGTAAAATCATAATCTTCACGACCTGGTCAGATTTGTTTCATACACAGAATATCCGTGAGCATAATTAATTGTAGCCGTTGTTTCACAGTTTATATTTATTTGGGACTTATACTTGCTCACATTTCTGTTGGTGCTTGTTTTTATCCGGTATTATTTTGTAAATTCTTTTAGCTATTTCTGTTATAGTTGTAAACGAATTCATATAGTGCCACATACATAACTGTTCTCAGCGCTTCACGACATATTACTATTAATATATATGTCAAGGACGAGAACTCGAGCGGTCAGTTTACCATTCGTCTTTATTGTACCAAACGAGACAAAACAAAACCCTGTAACAACCATAAATCACAGTGAGCACAGGCATCATTACATACAGTACAATATACAACAACATCATGTAAGAAGATACATCTCTGCATATACTACATAAGTTCAATACTTAAGCCAACATGCCAACACTGGCAATTAACTGAATAAATAACGCAATACCTACGTATTGCATTAAGTAATTAATACTGCATGACTTTGGTGGCAATAATCAAACTCTTACTTAGTCTAAGACAAGTACATATTTACGTACGCAAATGGCAAATATAATATAGAAATGCAAGACTAAATCACGATATGTACGTGCCCACAGTCAGACGTCAGGACTATACTCTTAGGCTTCTTGCTTCCAAAGCATTCATGAAGCAATCACCCTGCAGAACAAAAATTATTATGTTTCTACATCGCTCATAATAAAAAACATCTACCACATTAATTACATCAGTGCTGACCCCTAGTGATCATCCTGGTGCCAAACACCCAGATTTGTACAACTACAAGTCAACAGTTTGCACTCATTAATGTCAAACTACAGTGTCTTAATTTGTGATCCATCACCAACAACCATGCTGTGACACTAAACACGTTCTCTCACAATACACATTATATCGGCAAGTACTAGCACTTAACCATAACAACACTGGTTACCATTTCTCGATCGACCCACGTGGATAGTGACGATTTGACTTAACATTTGATTAATACATTAATACAACGATTTGTCGTGTCTTCCATAGAAAAACAACCTCAGTGTTCAACATACACTCTACACGGCCTGCTGCTGCATGGTTCAGTATACATGACAATCATAATGGTTAGCTGTGGCATCATTGCCAGGTAGTTACCAGCCCATATCAGAGGATTTTACATGTGGGAATATGAAGGGAAATTAAACTACTGCAATAACTATGTAAGCATTAATAACTGTCCATAATTATCAAGGCACAATAATGGCTCACATGTTTAACAAGATTTAACAAGATTTAACAAGATTTAACAAGATTGCTACCTAGAGATTCAACTCTAGATGGCAGGTGGACTAGGAAGCCATTTGGCTTATCGAGAGTCCAACCTATCTATCTAAGTATACCCCGCCCGTCTTAGGTATATGTCGATTTTATTTTTAAATATATTAACACTACTAGCACCTACACAATCAGCTGATAATCTGTTCCATTCGTTTACTGTTCTTTATGAAAATGTTCTAATATCTAGTCTACACTGCTTCTTTGCTAATGTAACTCGATGTCCTCTAGTCCTTCTCTCTTCCTTGACTGTGAAAAAAAATATTTCTGTCAATATTTTCATATCCATTCAATATTTTAAACACCTCAATCTGATCTCCTCTCAATCTTCTGGTTTCTAGTGTTGTTAAACCACATTCCTTTAGACGCATTTCATAACTAATATTCATGAGTTTTGGTATAATTTTGGTTGCTCTCCTTTGAACTCTTTCTAGCATATCAATATCCTTCTTGCGATATGGCCTCCATGCTTGTATACAATATTCTAAGTGAGGCCTAACTATTGTTTTATACAGCGGTATTATTAGTTCTTTTTCTTTGTACACTATATTTCGCCTAATTAATCCAAGAATTTGGTTTCCCTTCGCTGCTGCAATTCCACACTGCTCTGATACCTTCATGTCAGCACTAATAGTTAACCCTAAGTCCTTTTCCTTTAAGGTAGTATTTAGTACAGTACCACCCATTGTATATTGTGCATCTTCATGCCCATGTCCTGTGTGAAGGCACTTACACTTTCCAAAATTAAACAGCATTTGCCACTTCTCAGACCATTCTATCAACTTATTAAGATCATCTTGTAAATGGTGTCTATCTGCATCATTTTTAATTTTCCTAAACACTTTTGTGTCGTCCGCAAACTTCTACACCTTGCTTGTTATGTCATCATCCAAATCATTGATATATCTTAAGAATAAAATAGGTCCAAGTACTGATCCCTGCGGTACTCCACTCAAAACTGCTTTCCAGTTTGAAATCTCCCCATCAACTACTACTCTTTGTCTTCTATCAATAAGCCATTTTTCTATCCAGTTGATCATTCCATTTCCTATGCCATGGGCCTTTAGTTTAAGTAGTAGTCTTTGGTGTGGCACTTTGTCAAAGGCTTTTTTAAAAATCTAAGTAGATTATATCTACTGGTGATCCCTCATCTACCCACTTTGTGACATCTTCCAAAAAACATAACATATTTGTTAAGCATGACCTCGCTTTTAAAAACCCATGTTGAGATGGGTTTATCAATTTATTTTTAACAAGAAAATCAACCAGGTGATCTTTAATTAGTCTTTCTAATAGTTTGCAAATCACCGATGTTAAACTCACTGGTCTATAGTTTTCTGACTTGTTTCTCGAACCTTTTTTAAATAATGGTATAATGTTTGCTTCTTTCCATTCTAACGGAACTATTCCCTCCTCTGTTTCAGCACCCATGGCTCAAATGTTATTATACAATTGCAGTAATTAAACTCGCCAAAGCAACTTCCCACTGAAAACACAGCCTCGTGGTTCGGCTCATTGCTTGCTCTCCCACTCTCCCCCAAATCCCGCTATCATCCCGCCGATCAAACTGCAGTGACACCTATTGTCACTGCTAATTAACACTAAACATTAATCACCAGGTGGAGTCAGCGATTACTGAACCAAATAAATACACAAAATACATACAATATGATAGCGTCATGGCGGTCCATGACATATATAAAAAAGGATAATGTTATACAAAAAGAATTTAGTTGACATTGCCATCAGTGTTTGTCAATTCTTGAAACCTTGGCATCTCAGCCATCCATGTTCATGTTTAAAAAACCTCTCTAGGACTACAGACATCTGAATAATATTTATTTAAACATTCACTGCCATGTAACTAACCCACATCAATAAACTGCTCTGTGTGTGTGTATATATATATATATATATATATATATATATATATATGGCATACATGAATTAAATGGATACATATCTTTAAACAGGCCGCTGAAGAAATGCCAGACTTGAGTGATTTGGACAGAGTGGACCCAACAGTGGCTTCAGTGATCAAGGACTGTCTCAAGGTGAGTATATTTTTAGGCCCCAGTCTTTGTGAGTAAGCCATCTCTTTCTAAATCTGATGTCTCAAGACGAAACTATAGTACTTAAATACATGATTCACCACAGCACACTAGGTGTTAAGTCGCACAGACTTATTCGGCAAAATGTGACAAAAACGTTCTCTAGATCATACCATATAATTTTTTATATTGTCAGAAATGCTTGACATATAAAATCGTTTTTCAATGTCCAGTTTGTTTTTCTCAAAAAATAACACAAAATGAATAAAACGCATGCATACAAAGCTGTAATCAAGAGAGTTCTCATCTTTCCAATCACAGTTTGGTTTCGTTCTATCACGATCTATGAAATGTTCAGGTTGAATAGAGTCGTAAAAACTCCTTACAAAATAATCAGCAGAGACCTTCCTGGCAGTTTTGATTTATTTTGTTTCCTAAATATATAATTAATTTGAGTGTACTCAATTTTAAAATTGTTGTTTGTTCAATCTGCGCTCTATGCAAGTGTGTTGCCATGGATACAGACATACTTATACAACCCTTATGCATTTATATTAATTTATTCATGTATTTATTTATTTTATTTAAAGTAGTAGTATATTTTATAATAATCGTTTGGTGCATGTGAGTGTATTGTCATGTGAACACACTTGTACGACGACCCAACATTACAACACATTCGAATGTTTTATTGTAATTGCAATGAAAACACATGGCAATAAAACTGATATTATCTTGTCTTATCTGATATCAACTGCAATAACAAAGCAGGTCAATAAATCTGATCATATTAGTGAACGTACAGATTAAGAAACAATAGATAGTTTGAGTCAAAATAACCTTGATTGGATAAGTGGCATACATCGACCTGGCTGGCTGTAGTTCTCACCACAAATCATTATCATCTGTTTCATCTGCAGATGTCTCCTGGAGAAAGACCAACCATTGACCAACTACAGCAGCTTCGTCTGGATATCTGATCTAGACTGACATATCACAAATATGATACAAACCTACCACAGATAACTCTTTCAAATACTGCTACATTACGGTGGTAAACTAAGACTAAGGGCTGGTTTCATGAAGCAACTAAGAACGTTCGTAACCATGGTGTTATTAGTATAAAAATTTTTAATAAATAAACATGGGAGTTTTGTAGACTCGAGGCATAATTGCATGCTTTTAGAAATGCTTCTTGAAACCACCCCCAGATTAGTAATTATTGTTAGGTACTAACGACTTTGAGTCTAGCGTATTTACAACTGGCAGTACCTCCTGAAATGTGCACGACATTTGCGACTTGTGCATAAGTTGCTTTTGCCTGAAATCTCTTGACCGGTGAAATGACAAATGCTGGAGGTGTTGTTTATATAGGTAGTATCTCACCAGTATTATTACTCGTAGCAACAAAATAGACAATGCACATATCTGAGGAGTTTGTTTATTTATGCGTAATTGCTGAAAAGGCTAATAACATTGACATGAACACTGCTGCCTTCCAATTAAAAACTTAAGCAGTCACGTTTGTAGTTTTAGAAAAATGAAAACAATATCGTAAATGAGGACTTGAATTATTTATTGCAATGGCACGACCTGTTATATTTGATATCCTAGCACATCTAGTTGCCATTATTCTGTCATGGACAATTCTAAATGTGATATAACACGCAATACACTGTGTTCTATTTTTGTATCTATGCACTGTAGTGCTGTCTATTTATGAGCATGTGTGTCAGATGTATGGCCATGTAATGGTAACAGACTTGCACAACCCCAGATCATAGCAGCGACTCTTAAACGGCAAATAATCATGGGATACAATAATGACCAACCAAGCAAGATATGAGGTTGTAATACCACAATATAATCATGAAGAAAGTCTGTGAAGATGTTTCTTGCCCAGAGAAAAGTAAGCTGTTTCTGGTGATGTCAAAGTCCACAGAATATGCAGGCATATTGAGTGTTATCAAGGCATGGGAAATATTTGTAAGTATTTATGTGAATACAAAAATCAATCAATTCCAATAGAAAATTTACTAAATTACAACCTTCTGTGATACTTGTACAATGATGCTCATATTTGTGTGATCTTTAGATTGTGGCTCAACTTTTGTTTTATTATTTCAGGGCAACTGTCTTTACATATGTCAGAGTTACAAAGATATGTTATTCAAGATTGTTTTGTTGGTGTACGTAAAATGCATGCATGGTTACTGTGTTATTCTGTTTGATATTGTTGAAATATGATTCAATGTTACAATGTGGTCATTAAAACCATTAGTTTAATAATATGAGTTACATACATACATAAGTATGTATGTTCATACGTATACACGCACACGCACGCACGCACGCACAAAACCAGTACTGTTAAGTTTATGCCATGCTGAAGTGAAACATGGTGAATGATGTTATATATTTTATTTACGAAGTTGGTTACGCGTGTGGAGAGAAACTCGGTCATCTTCATTGAATCTGTCGTTTTAATATGTTCATAGTATCCAGTATTGTTGCTCATGTTGAATACAATTATATGTTGCACGTATTGTTATCTTCACTATGTCTATGACTAAGTCTACGGATGTATGTGGTGTGTGTTTTGTATCCACTAATGACATTAGTGGATACAAAACACACATCACAAACGTTAGTAATGTTTGTCCAATTATGTCATCTGACATCGTGCCATACAACGTTACAAAACATCGTTCGTGTAACTAGCTGCACGACACCGATTATTGTTGCCAATGTGTAAGTACGATGGTTGTAAACGAGATTGGTCAAACTAGGCCGACTTTCGGCTGACAGTTTGAAGACCAGTCTGCAGTCGGCAGCTCTTGTATCCATCGTGACATTTCGTCAAAGGTTCAAAGCCCAATTCAGGACCGGTGTCGCGCTTACATTTTTCTGGTCGTTAAAAACGTTCCAATTGACGTTTCTGCGCATGCGCAATAAATGTAAAATCATCAATGTCCAGCGAAACAACAAAGCATTTTCGGTATAAATGCCACAAGCTGTTCGTTAACTTTACTCTGATGATTACTGTGAAGAGTTTCTTAAAATGTCGTTTAATGCAATAAAATGTTACGTTTTTTATAAATCACTGTCACGGATTACGGCGCACTTCTGTCATGTGATTTACGCTTGCTATCAAAAATATGCCTCAAAACAAAACAAAATCCTAACGAACAACCCGTAGTATTTATATCATAAACGCTTTGTCTTTTCGCTGTACATTGGTGATTTTAGGGTAATATTTTGATCGTTTTACCTGTCATGTTAGTTCTAGCCTGTCTGTCATGCAGACTTGTTTAATTAAAGCTTGGTAACAAAAGGTTAAACATGCGAGAATATCAAAATATATTCAACATGTGAAGGGCATTTTTAACTTAGTTGAACTTACAGATTGTTGTTTTGAATGGATGTCACCATTTCTATCTCTCCGACAAGTCAATAAAGTGTGTGCGTTGTTGAAGGACATACATTAAGAGTATATTTAGCAATGTTGCACCACTTGCTTTAATCCATACGTCATTCGTGTATATTAGTAACGTTTATATTTGTAATAAGTGTCTTACAGTTAGTATTAAAGGGAACCAAAAGGGAAATATTAAGTGCTATGCACGTGAAAGAGCTAATACAAAGCAACCATTCTGAACGGTAATAACATTTTTAACGTCAGTGGTTTATTAGTAAAATAATTCCAAAGTGGATAATTTTACTGAAATCATCGGCTTCATAGAAGCGTCCATGATGCGCCTCTTCCTGTTGTCTGACCGTGGTCTGACCACTCAGCACGCAGAACCGGCCTTAAAGTCACGTGTCCGATTGCGTGCGTCAATGCTATCGCCGTTGTAAACACAATGTTGTAAGATACGCGAACTTCGAAGAAGGACATCCGTTCGAAGAACGTTGCTTCGAATAGGATGTTTCTCACCGTATATACTGGGTCAAGATCCGCAGAAACGTCGGCGACGTCGAGTTTTCAAGTATGGAGCTGTGCAAACGATATTAGCGCGATATTTAATCACCAACGATAGTCGTCGAAACGGGTTACCGGTCGAATCCTTCCGTCGCCGTAGCCAAGTCATCAAAGCGCGCAAGAAGGTTAGTAAATATTATTAAGTCTTCTGTATCTAAATTATTTAAATCTTGTACCATTAGACACATTGCGATGTCTGTCGAGATGACTTATGTACATACTGATATTGTTCGTAAACGTCCACCACAGTTAACGTTCTAGAAGGTATGTACACGGGATCATGGAGCCGCTAACTAGGTCCAAGCGAGTTAGGCCGTCCGATATTGTTATTCATTATTATTTGTTTTATTTTATCCTACTTTGAATGGTATATATCACGTTTGCATGAACAGAGGCATAAAAATAAGGTAAAGCTACATGTCAATAACACAAAAAACAGCTGAATGCAAGCCAGATCTTCGAGTTTCGTAGCTACGCATGCAGTTCCTATTTTCAGGTTGACCGCTCTGAAAGTGCCAACATGACTGCTATATTTTTCAGTAAACATATTATTCAAACATAAAAAAATAGCATTGCGAATGTTGTTTTCAATCATTCATGTTATTTGTTCAGTGAGAGAACAAATTACAAATTATGTGTGCTGTATCAGTTCAGATACTCATACAACATTGATACTAGGACATGTTACAGGCTTACAGTAAAGGATGAATAATTAGCTATGATGAGACATAACTTATGTACTGTAAAAAAATCACTTTGCAAATTTGCAATATTATTGCCTTTATTGGTAGTTTCTTGAAATATTGGGGACACACTGAGCAAACAAGAAGAAATATTAACAGACTAGCATAATATACTAGATGGAACGTGGACTTGTAGATATCCCACAAGATCACTCTATCCAATACAACACTAGATCTTCGGGTAAACACTCGGTAAACATTTGGAACCAGTTTCTTCTCCACCACAATGAGTGGAATTCTCTACCCTCAACCATTGTGTCGTGCAAATCACTAATGTAATTCAAAAAAAATTAATCCAATGGTTTAGCAAGTAAGTCAGATGATCCACCATGCACATTAGCGTGATGTCTCAATATGACATTTTGCCAGTTAACAATATACCAGAGATGGAGTGAGTACAATACAAATGTACTCGAGTACGAGTACGATTACTTTGAACATGCATGAGTACGAGTACTCAGAAAACAAATGTACTCGAGTACGAGTACGATTACTTTACAATATACTCGAGTACGAGTACGATTACTTTACAATGTAATCATGATTACTTTAATGAATATCCTGTTTCTAACATAAAGGCGACTTTCATGGAATCCCTAGGTGTCATTCTTGTTCTGTTGTTGTGTCACTAATGTTCTAACTGATTACTGCTATCCACTATCCAGGTGTTATTATTATTAATAATTAGACGACTTTCTCAGGTATTGGATGAATCATTTAACGCTGGATTAATAACTTAATTTATGGTTTCTGAATCAAATACAAATATGAGGCATTTAAAAATTTCAAATACACATGATCAAATACATTACAATAACAACACTTCAAAACCAGGGGGGCATATTCAAAAGAGTATCCAATTCAAATATGTAGTATATCAGATGGGTCCAGACATGGGGTCAAATACATTTGTATTTGAAAGTATTTAAATACTTTTTAAAATATTTGTATTTGATGTTTAGGAATTAAAAGTATTTGTATTTAAATACTTTCCTAAAGTATTTGACTTTTTCAAATATTTTTTCAAATACATTGTCAGTATCAACATTTCTTTTTCACTGTCACATGTAATGCCTGCCAAACTGATTTAATGCACTGCAACTTCACCCAACAGTGCTAATTACTGATGAAGACACTTAACAGCAGGCTTCCCCCATGGCCCTGCAGTGACCACAACTTGTGATTGCTCAGAGCCAGAGGATGGATTAATACCTAACAGTGACCATAGGTCAATATCCCCTTTTGTTCTTTAGTCAGGCTTCAATTTGGCACCAGTTTATTCTGGTTTCTTGGCTGACTTTGAAGTTGAGCCTTCCTCACAACATTAGCAATGATTAGCAGTGTCTCTTCTGAGGGCAACATAGGCATTATATTATTATGGACCTCCTGGCTTAACATACAAACAATATATTTTGGCCTTTACGTCTTTCAGTCAGATGTCACTGTGATGCAGTTAGCAATAACAATACTCCCTAGCACTGGTCTGCCTGTCATCATATGAGCAAAACACTAATTATGCCTATAAACTAGATGTCTCAATATATGTGTTGCTTTTCTTATATTTACATAGTAATACAAAATGAAAAGTATTTGAAAAATATATGAAAAAGTATTTGAGATACTTTTCAATGTATTCGTATTTAAATACAAAGTATTTGTAATCCCTCAAGAATATTTGTATTTAAATATAAATTTCAATGTATTTGACCCCATGTCTGGATGGGACAAACACAGAATAGTTGTGGATTTAGACAGGTTTACAGTTTGCACTTAATTAAACATAATACTAGACAGGGATTTAGCAGCTAACCGCCCAGACCCAGTCAGGATTCTGGATGTTGGAAATATGACCAGTCATTCACACCATACTGACAGAGCAAACAGTACAGGTGGGGCATATGGCCTGGCTTCTAAAATTACAAAGCAAGATGTTAGGGGATGCTTATCTCCTGCAGTGCTTCCCAGGGACTGTCACAATATAACTTGTACTTTGTACTAAACAGGAGGGTGAGGTGATGTGGCTTCTCTGGGAAGAGAAGGTATTAATTAGGGAAATCTGACTGAATATTTATTTAACTGAAATGCTCAACAGTAATAGAAAATTAATACCTTGATTATTATTACATTTATTAGATTACTTCTAATATTGCCATTTTATCTGTCTAATATATTTGCTTGCAACTGTTCATATGAAAAATATGTAATCGTGAGAAGTAATCGTGAGTACGATTACTTTGGTAATGTACTCGAGTACGAGTACGATTACTTTCCTTCGTACTCGTACGAGTATGAGTACACGAGTACGATTACTCCATCTCTGCAATATACATTGTCATAGATATTCCTGTTCGTTTAATATTTTGAGGTGCCAACATTTGTGTTTATTGGATAATATAAATTAAAGCACTTAATATAAGATACAACATGACACAAACAATGTAGCGATAAATGCTATTGTCATTTTGTGAGAGGAATGTCATAGTGGAGTGAAATGTTTGTAAGACGCAGTATTATTTTACCAATTATGTATTCAATACCACATTTACCAACATTAGGAAATTGCATGACTGAGCACTGTCAACTCTAGTGCATAAACACTAAGTGATCATGTAATCAGTTATCAAACCTTAGTTTATGTAATATGTATCACCACACAAACATACACACATCTCTATTCAATGAAGACAGCAGCTGGAGCAGCATCACCATCTATCTATCTGTGCAATAATAAAGGCAACTCAGTATCTGTCACTCCTGTCAGCTGTCAAATTAAGATCTTAGTGAGTGTATGTCATCTGCCAGAAAACTTCTGTACTCTATCCATGACCCGTTCCATCCTTACAGTCCCATTTGCTTTCTTGATAAATGTATCTAGCCTAATCCTGTCCTGGTTGTTGATATTGTCACTTCCAACACACTGCACCAAAGTAAAGGACACTGTTCACTATTACACTGTAACATATATGCTGCTTATTTGGCGCAGATTGAATGATCTTTTTTCATATAAAAACATAGTAAATTCAAACAGTCAATATTTAGCACTACAGCATGTCCTGTTTATTTATAGGGATGAAACCATGGCTCTAGCAAGAATGTCCGGCCAAGTAGTTCTAGCGAACCCTGACAACATGGCTGTTTTCTGGTCAGGACGCAAGCAATTGGAGCTGCAGAAGACACTACAGCTGTATGTTTACCTGCAGATCCACCAGCCCATGGCAGACAGAAAGAGAGAATGGTGAATTACATCTTTGTCAGAACTCTGGCCGCTGCCCACAATGACTGTCCATGTCGGAATTGCAGTCCTTGGTACAGATATGCCCAAGCTAATGAAACAAGATCTGCTGGTGTCAAGAGTCAGTTGATTTGTTCATAATCAATCCAACTGCTTATTTACAAATCAACTGATCATTTGTAAGGGCAGCAGTCAACAAGTGCTGAGTGTTATCCCATATCTTGTTCTCCGCTGAGAGCACAGAAGTTCCATCTTATGGCTGGTATACACTGGTATGACTCTCTGTACCCTTCGACCAAGCCTGCCATGGATCCACCAGGTAAAACTCTCTGTATATGGCCGACTTGGACACCTGAAATAAAATAAGGCCTAAATAAATATATCAACTATGTACAGTGGCGCAGTGGTTTAAAGCTTTGGACTCGGCTTCAGACTCTCAACTACGAGAACGAAACCATGTGGTGCTGTGTCGAACCTTGGGCAAGTCTGTTCACCCGTCATTGCTCCAATTCACTCAGCTGTGTAAACAAGTAACTGGCTATAGACGATGGTGGATATTTGTACACAAACCGTCTTGATTAATTAATTACAGCTTGGCTGGATGCTTCCCACAGTCATGAGATGGTGTTTAATTAAGTAGGTCTGCCAGGGAGTAAAGTGTAAAGCACTTTGACAAGGACAATGCTAAGCAGACATTGGGTCAAATACATTGACATTTATTTAAATACAAATACTCTTGAGGGATCCAAATACTTTTTATTCCTAAACATCAATTACAGATACTTAAAAAGTATTTAAATACTTTCAAATACAAATGTATTTGCCCCCATGTTTGAGGATTGGATACCGCACTATATAAGAACTGTGTTGACAGGTGACATATGAAAATGGAGGTAACTCAATCTATTATCATTGTAGAATACATGTTGTGTTTTTATAAAATCATTGGAACGTTTTTTTAGTTCTGACATAGTGGACAACTGGGCATGCTACTCGAAATGTTCTAGAATGATCCTAAATCAGTTACTGTTAAACATTAATTGTTGGGTATATTTCTACTATAGAATAATGTGTGGTGTTTTCATTGTATGAAATATCATTTGTATTATATAAATGTTGTATCATGTTAGTTTGCTTGGTGTTCTGGTTGCTCTAATGTTATTTTCATTGTCAATAAATTGTGAGCAACACATTTCACTGTTTATAATACATGAACATATACTTACATTTTTGTTGGCAGATACATGTGAAAGTTGTCTAACCGGTTACATTTGGAAGCACTGTCTGCTCCAAACACAGAATATAAAATCCATGGCCATTTGTAATATATCATGGCACAGCTGAAACAGAACCAGATGTTTAAATTAGTTTTTCATGAATTAGAAATATTAGTAGCACAATGTGGAACCTGACGGCTACTATTATGGTTACCTCGCCACTATTATGGTTACCTCGACAACAAAGTTACATTGCAATTAAGATCACCGCAGAATATACATAAATATATCCACATATGTTATAGTTTAGAATATTTGTTCTGCTAGTTGTGTTACTTTTACCCAGTTCAAATTGTTATATTTAATAGAGACATTCCACTGTACATATATTTCAGCTAAAAAACAACTATTATTCAGCATGAAGTCGATTTCATAAAGAACATGGGTGGTGATTTTCTTTCTTTATTTAGCCCTCCAGAATTATGCTCCAAACTTTCCCTTTAAATATACCACGCCTATTAAAAGAACAATCAATATTGACACCACATAGTTAGATAATTAATCTTTCCCCTATATGGCTATAGTTCTACTGGTGTGTTCTATTTATATCTATGATTGACACACATCTGTTTCATAGCCGCACAGGTCATGCTATATCAATAATACAAAAGCATGCCACAGTCGCTACTGTTAATATAATAATGTCCAGTATTTGAAAAACAACAATTAATCTGCATTTTTGTCACAGTTGTGGACAATTTGGAAATTGATTCCTGAAAACAGTTTTAAGCTAGGGCGAAGGACCGAGCCTGTCACTCTGTGTGGGTGTCAGGCTGACATAAATCGGAGAGCCATGACCCCATATGATATTTGTTTCAAATTGGGAAACCTCACGTTGTGTATAACATATCCGACACTACACCACTGATTTGGAGAATAATACACGGCATGGCTGTGACTAAGAAGAAACTCGCCGAATCCCGGGATCGAATGCGAGGCCATCAAAATACCTGTCAGTGTTTCGAAGTTTCAGCGAGTTTCGACCACTTGTCAATGTCGCCTCGGCTTGTTACTCGCCTCTGCATTTCGGCTTCCGGCGGGTCTTCTTTACCAGGTTTACCAGCGCGTTCAGTTCTATCTTGAAAATGTTGGCCCTTATCGTTGCAACCGAAATTCAGCTATTTCTGAACGAAAATCATGTTCGCTTCCCTACCGGGTACACGAAGCGGATGTAAACATCGCGACGCGCCACCTGGCGATTATTTTAACGGAATTTTAAATACAGATTTGCCCGATCTGAGGCTCAATGCGCCAAACATTAGCCACGTCACACATCAGTCAAAATGGCGCGACTTTTTTTTTTCACTTTACTTTATTGTCCTTAAAAAAGGATATGCATTTTACAACTCATGATCACATCTAAAATATATGGGATGGTCTCAACAAAATGCAAATGAATTTCCAGATGTATACACTACAAGAACAATTCAACTGGGTGACATCAATATGACTCATTTAGCATTCAACATTCTAATGGCCACCGGCACAAAACTCCTGCTGTAGCGACATGTTTTACATTTTATACAACGGTATCTCCTTTGAGACGGAAGTACATGGAAGAACGTAGAGAGCGGGTGATCAGACTCAGTAGCGACAGCACGAGCTTTCTTCAAAATTGCATGGTCGATTATTTCGGAGAGCTTTGGTGTAGGTAAACCAATGATCTTGGCAGAAACATGTGAGATTTTCAGAAGCCTGTTACGGTTTTTCACAGAAAGAGCAGGGTAGTAACAAATGCTGCAGTAGGTTAAGAGAGGCTCAATTATGCTACGGTAAAGGCGTAGAAGAAGTAGTGGATCAACATAGAAAGCTCGTAACTTTCGAAGAACGTGCAGTCGCTGCTGAGACTTCTTTTGCACGGCTGTAACATGCTCTGTAAATGACAATTTTTCATCTAATATAACACCGAGGTATTTGAATGAATCAACCTGTTCCACAGGTTCACCGTTGATGACAATAGGACTAATGACAGTTCTATTACGACGGAAGTCGATGCACATTTCTTTCGTTTTGGAAACATTCAGATGCAGAATTTTTTTACTGCACCAACTAGAGAAACGTACCACTGAAGAAAGATATGACTGGTATGAGGCAAAATCATTCAAAAGAGCGAGCATGGCTGTATCATCAGAAAACCTCACAAATTGGGTAGATGAATCAACACTACGACAGTCATTTGTATACAAGGTGTACAAAAATGGACTCAGAACACAACCCTGAGGCGCACCTGTGTTGCTAACAAGCACTGATGACTTTATGTCACCCACTCGAACACACTGCGGGCGATTACTTAAGAAATTGAAAACCCAGTGAACAAGTGCGGCTGGAACTTCTAGTTTCTGTAGTTTATCAATCATGACATGCCTTTGTATTGTGTTAAATGCTGAACTGAAATCTATAAATAAGATTCGAGGATAGTTGCCAGCTGTCTCCATGTGTTCAAATAGTTACGAACTTTGATAGAAAAGGTGTTCAGATTTTTTTTTACTAATAAACCACTGACTTTAAAAATGTGATTACCATTCAGAATAGTTCGTTTTTATTAACTCTTTCACGTGCATAGCATGTAACTTTTCCCTTTTGGTTCCCTTTAAATATTACTGCACGACCAGTCTGTTTGGATTTTTTTTTTTTTTTGGCAATCACTCGTATTTAGCCGTACATCGGAGTTTAACCAGTTGATAGTGTGTTTTACTTGCCGTTCAATCTGTCGATGAGGACAGGGTATGTCGGTTCGTCTGTTGTACGATGGTAATAACTTTTTTATATTTTCGATGTGGTAATAATTGTTGATTTTAGAGATATTTAAATAAAAAAATACTTACTGTTTTACGCAAACGTCGATTTACACATGTGACAATAATAAAACTGCTGACACAAGATTGTTGAATTTGCTTATTTTTAAACATCTTATGTGCTAATTAAACGTATCTCACTTTACGTACGACGTGGGTTTCAGGTATGTAATCGCAATGACATTAACCCATTGTTTCTCTACAACACAAATGAACATATACATACATACGTACGTAGGGGAATGTCGCACAAAGTGGGCCCTCTGCTAAAAATAGCACACGTTTCCCAAATGTTAATAAACTAACATTATATTTTCAGAAACATTTCAGTTCCAACCTTTATCTAATAACATGTGAACTTGGGATGCAATTTGTTTTTATGTTTACAAAGGGCATCTGAAAATATCACCAAGAAACGCGTCTTTAAAAATATAGTAGATATACACGGAACACGGTATTCCGATTGATTGTTTTTAACATTTTAAATTGATTTCGGTATGTTTGAGTTACGAAATCACCTACGTACATAACGAATACGTCACGTACAGAACGGTGTATCCTGGACTATCACAATGCTAAATAAAAGACGATTGAACGATAATATGCCACTGGTAAATACACTGCAATGTATGTTGTTTTTCCCCCATGGTAACTGTGGTATTATTGCAATTTTATGATGTTGGTGTAAAAAGGGGTTGTATCTATGGGTTACAATACCACAAATAAAACCAGTATTGTTTATTACCCCAACATATATCACATATTGTCATTTCATTGTCTAAGCCCATCACAAATGAGTATCAGGTGTTAGAATACGTGGTAAATGTCATAAAAACACAATAAAGATTAATAACTATTTCGAGAAAATAACACGTCACGTACAGAACGAAAACATGCTGTCTTAGTAATTATAACAAACAATTAAAAACAGATTTAGTCTTAAGATTTCTTCATTATGTTAAAAGAATACTTAGAAAGAAAATATACAAATTTGTGTTATTGTTATTATATGCATACATGTAACTGGAAGGTGAGGGTGTAATATGTACAGGAAAAAGATTTAAAAAATTGGTTATGAAAGAAACCCGCAAAAATATAAGTAATACTCTCAGTCCGCAGAAATCACAAAAAGTTTACACCATACATAATCCAGATTTCATATTGAGTAAGCCATTTGAATAAACCCATAACTGTCCATATTTATAACGTTTTTCAGCAGGCACCTGAACATCGTTTCGTACGTGACTATTTGGTACAAAAACATATCCACATCAATGTGGAATGAAAAAGAAAGAAAAACGTTCCTGGCTTTCGGGTATTATTCAAAGGTGTCCCCTGGCGGCTTAGTAAAAACATTTAGTCGTACGACTGCAAAAAAAACAGACAATCAGGCGGTGGCCCACTGTGGTTGAGGGGCCCACTTTGTGCGACCTTCCCCTACGGGTGCATTAGCGGGTCGAGAGGGCGGCGTCTCGGGGGGGGGGCACAAACACAACCCGCACAAGCACCGGAACTATGACACAATTCCGTTCTCCTGTGATAACAAGACCGGTGAGTGGTTTGAAGAATGTTCGTCGGAACAATAATAGCTCGCTATCAGCTCATGATAAGGGGAGAATGGGTTCAAAATAAAATTCCAGATTATTAATTTGTCTTAATGATCGCTAAGCTATTATTATATTTTATACATCTTTTTTGTTTTTTATGTGGAATTTCATTACATATTCGCGCATGCATGTTCCGCGCCCGAAAGCAATTTTAATTTAGCCGGCGCTATATAAGTACGCTTATTATTATTATTGTTCTATACATATTATATGTATTGCATATAAAATGATATATATATATATATATATATATATATATATATATATATATATATATATATATATATATATATATATACAACCGATGTTATGAGCGCCGTATTACCGGAAATGACGTAACTGTCGGTTACGATATTTCCGCCCGCGCAATTCTATCGCCAAAAAGGCTGCTTTCTTGTTTAACTCGGAATACGACCTACGACGCACAAATAAAACTATTTGTGTCTTTCTTGGAGCGCCATGAAACGCCACAATCGACAGGTGAGTTTATATGTTATTCAACGGTACTTTACGGCTGAACCCACTCTAGGCTCCATATATCAGTTTTCATCACCCTTGGCACCCATGTCTCTCATGTGATATTGAAGTTGCTTTACACTTGTAACTGAATGTTTTGTATAGTGGCTACCCAAACGTTTCCAGGGAGTTTACACACACGCACGCACGCACGCACGCATGCACGCACGCATGCACGCACGCACGCACGCACACACACACACTCACACACAATATATATATATATATATATATATATATATATATATATATATATATATATATACTGTATATATTCGGACGTATTATGCTTATAAACATATACGCAGATTCAGGTGATGGCTTAGGGGCACGTACCCCCTAGAGACCTAGGGGGCACGTACCTCCTAGAACATATAGACCTTCAGAATTCTCGCTCGCTGTGCGTGCTTAAGCCTAACGTGCCTCTATCCATTGCAATGGTCCCAATGGTTATTATATCATGCTTTCCTAAACCTATTTAATGTTCCCCCATCGCGAATCCCGATCATCATCTCACGTCAGGGGTCTCTGCGGCTGATTACGTCAGTACCAGCTCTTCTCTACCCCGGCCACATCCCTTCCAAACACTCCAGTTTTAACGTCAGCCAATTATATGATATAACATTTTGCGTGATTTCAGCCACAAACTGCTCGTGTTACTTGCCATGTGTAGGATGTGAATGGGTCATTATTTTGGGATTCCCACCAGTTACGTATCAAATTGGCGCGGGTATTTGCGCCCTTCCCACGGTTGACGCAGTAGCGACTGGGGAAGTCAACTGCTATAATTTTGTAGTTCCACTCCGCTCACTTCGCGGTTTACGGATATGACAGCCAGCGGTACAGTAGCCCAACGCAGTGACCCCGGGCTTGCGAGTATGGACACGATGGTAGTAAGGAGTATTAAACACGTAAACAAGCTATAGATATTCCAACCTTTATGTTCTCGGTGTTAACCTGCACTCTTTGGACTGGTAATCACGTGACATCTGCTGTCGCATTGTGTTTTTTCTGTTAATCTACATTGAAGGATGTGTTGCTTGTAACAGCGACGGCACATGTAGGCGTTTCTTGACCCATAACATTAATTAACCATCTGCACATCACATGACATGTGACATTAGTATTATCACGTGATATTACACAGCCAGTTAGTGGTTCTACGTTCTACAACCTAGAATTTAGGTTGGTCGTACAGTTGTTCCTGACTGGTAGACAGTCTACGCATTCAGTGGCAATTGAAGGCGTCTCTTACATTATCTACCTGGAAATGTGTAAAATACAATAGTGTTTTAGCCAGTAACCGTTGGCGCAATGATCGCTGTGTCAGACTGCCGCAGCCAATAAGTATATGTTGCAATCAGAACGCCTTCGGTACTCAATCCGATGTCGTCTGTCGTAGTTTATTTCTCTACGTTACTTCTTGCCTGGCCGAATGAACAGGATCTGCCCAATTATGTTTGTCCGTATAAACGAAGGTAGGAAAGAATCTGCATTGATACCTCTACACGGAATAAGCAATAGGCACCAGGAAGACCAGCGGCCCACGACAATTTTCGAAACGTTTTTGTTGATTGAATATTCCCGAAACCCAGCTACCAAGACATCATTTCACCAACGTCAGCATCAGCGTCAATTAATACTCCATTTGTTATTTATCCAAAGTGTTTAACAAGCTAGAAATAATTCGGACGTAGGCACTGTATGTTTGACTGTTCAACACACAGTGTATGTAGGCGTTACTGCATAACTTACTTCTAAGGAGAACCATCTTCAACAACACCCACTCACCGCCGTCTTCAGATGTCCGGATCCGAAAGAGATTCGTGCTGAAGCGGTTACCGCTTAAACGCCCCCGTGTCAGCCAGCTCGTTGTTCATTTCCTTCCGGCGCCAATGAACAGTTTAGTTTTCCCTGCTTTTATACTACCCTATTTTTGACTCGTCCCTGTATGTATATAGAACCCACGAAAGTGCTGGGTGCTTAGGTTCTACGAATGTACTTCAACCACTGTGTCCACAGACGGAAGCTCCGAGATCACTAACACATTCACCAGGGGTCGCTAACTACCTGCTATACGCCGTTTCCCAAGAGGCCCTTCGAGGATTATTGTCCATCGAGTGACGTGAGGTTCTCACACATACTCGGCTCCATTATCATTCTATGGAAGCTGTGAGTTAGAGCATACAGTATGTCCAACACATTACCCGCTAAACAAGAGGAGTTAGAGCATAGAATAAGTGCAACACATTACCCGCTAAACAAGAGGTGTTAGAACATAGAATATGTCCAATACATTACCCGCTAAACAAGAGGAGTTAGAGTATAGAATAAGTGCAACACATTACCCGCTAAACTAGAGGTGTTAGAACATAGAATATGTGCAATACATTACCCGCTAAACTAGAGGAGTTAGAGCATAGAGTATGTGCAACACATTACCCGCTAAACAAGAGGAGTTAGAGTATAGAATAAGTGCAACACATTACCCGCTAAACTAGAGGTGTTAGAACATAGAATATGTGCAATACATTACCCACTAAACTAGAGGAGTTAGAGCATAGAGTATGTGCAACACATTATCCGCTAAACAAGAGGAGTTAGAGTATAGAATAAGTGCAACACATTACCCGCGAAACTAGAGGAGTTAGAGCATAGAATAAGTGCAACACATTCCCCCGCTAAACTAGAGGAGTTAGAGTATAGAGTATGTGCAACACATTACCCGCTAAACTAGAGGAGTTTGAGTATAGAATAAATGCAACACAGTACCCGCTAAACAAGATGAGTTACACCATAGAGTATGTGCAAACGTTGCCCGCTAAACTAGAGGAGTTAGAGCATAGAATAAGTGCACCACATTACCCGCTAAACTAGAGGAGTTAGAGCATAGAATAAGTGCAACACATTACCCGCTAAACTAGAGGAGTTAGAGCATAGAATAAGTGCACCACATTACCCGCTAAACTAGAGGAGTTAGAGCATAGAATAAGTGCACCATATTACCCGCTAAACTAGAGGAGTTAGAGCATAGAATAAGTGCACCACATTACCCGCTAAACTAGAAGAGTTAGAGCATAGAATAAGTGCAACACATTACCCGCTAAACTAGAATACCAATCGCATCACACATACCTGAATTTGTATTAATTCATCACGTATGTTTTATTCGCCCACATCCTTTGATACATTGGGTGCATCGGTGAGTTCTCCAAGCAAATGTACCACTTCATGGTGAAAAATGAATTACACACACTTGAGGCGAACATTTATCAAGACAATTTCTTCACATGCTTTCTCACTGCAAGCACCAGGCCCAGTGAATTATTGTGCCATTATGTCAACGCGTTTTTCAGTGGAGTCGGAAAATTCATCAATCAAGTGTCGATTTTTTTTCATACACACTAAACCTGCGGTCTTTTTCAGTTTCGATTTGATTCGTGATATATGAGCTAAACAAGCAGATTAGAATAAGGGATATATCTTGATTAGAAAATGCAGGATGTCAACAATCGATTGGGAAAGAAATTATATCGGTCTGCCATCATGAAACATACTGAACATACACACTTGCGTACATGTGCGGTCTACAACGATTGTCTACGGTGTATGTTTTAGATGACTAAACTACTGTAATAATAATAATACCCTATTTACTGGTCGACCTCCATATCGACACTAATGCGTCACAACTAACTGTACAAAGCCCGTCTTCGGCATTTGTTGCAGTACCTGCAAACTGACGTGTTATCATTCCAGAGATCAGCATTATGAAATTCCTACACCAAGACTAATAGGTTCCCAATAGGCCTCGTAAGCCACATTGTTCAAGCGTATTTCAGCCGCAGAATGGGACGTCACTAATTCAATTGTGTTCAAGTAATTGGGAACAACATGTAGCCATAGAACGTCGCATAATTGTGGTACGGCGCATTGTGCAATCCATACCGGTCCGGAAGTTCCACCCACAGTCGGTCCCCTCGCTGCAAGGTCAAGATGGCGACGTTTCCGGCGGAACCCTTGTCCCTCGGTACGCCCTTGCACGTGCATCCGGCGCTGTCATATGCCGACAGGAGGCGCGTGGAGTTTCTCACCAGGTGGAGTAGCGTGCTCTGGCCATCATAGCTTACCCCGTTGAAGCCGACCATGTACGTGGCGTTTTTCGGCGCCGTGAACACGCCGGAAGTGACGTCATAGTGACCGCCCAAGTTCGATAACACGACGTTGAACTTGACGACGCGGTATTCGGACGTCTTCGACATGTCGGTGTCCATAGTGACGGAAAACGCGACGCTGTCCGCTATGGTCACGTGACGTCTGCCCGGCTTTCCCGGTAAGCCTCTCTGTCCCTTCTGTCCGGGCGGTCCTGGGGGTATGACGGGGAGGCAAGAGTAGATATGATTTGGTTACGGCGATGGCAGGAGTAATAATTAGTCTAACGCGAATTCTATGAACTTTAACAAATCCAAACAAATTGCTGGTGATTATTTCATCTGCACATAAAGGTCACTATCAAATAACATAAAATTTGATTTTGTCATTTGTCCGCCGGACAAACAAGTTGAAAAACCATTTCGAGTGGCTTACAATTACATTTGTCTAGCATGTCAATTGGTTACATCAAGATAACCCTTCCCGTATCATCGGTTAGATCACTTTACTCTCTGAACCGAGAGAACAGTTTGTAAAGGCATCAAACGGCCAACTTGTTACGAGTCCGCATACCGTACATTAAGCAACTCTGAACCACCATAGAAGATGATAATCAGAAACCAATTACGTGTTTCGTGAAACCGACTGCAAATGTGTGGTATGTATAGAACTCAGTGACATAGGCAGTATTAGGTTAACATCTTGAAACTCTTCTAAAATTCCCTGCAGGCAACAACAATTACGAGATGCATGATGACATGCACAGCGTCATCTTTCCCGCGCTCTCACCTATTTTATGAACCTCGAAACATATTACAGATGAAAGATGTATATTATAGTTTTCCAAAACAACGGTTGCATTAAATGTTGACGCTTGCGTACTGTACACACACCTGGCTCTCACCTGCTGATCCATAAACAATAACAAGTGCCCGTGCGGGAGAATAAAGAGCAAACGTTGAAAGGGAAACCGTACCTGATTCACCGTCGATCCCATTCCTTCCCGCCACTCCCGGCGCGCCCGTGGCTCCCCTCACTCCCTGGGGACCCTGCACCCCTTGTATTCCCTGGATCCCCTGCACTCCCAAGGGACCGGGCGGTCCCGCAACACCAGACGGTCCCCCGACGCACCGAGTACACTGAGACATCGTCTTGTCGACGTACTTGTTCGTCTTCAACTTGTTCTTGCTCAACTTTGCTTCAGCCGATGTCGGCTTCAGCAGAAGGAGAGAGGCCACGAGCAGGACTCGCAGACACATCATGGCTTGGCTGGCACAGAACGGCGAGTGTGTGTCACAGGTCAACATCTGCGTGGTCACGGCGTGTTTGTTCCACCGGTAACGTCCTGCAATTTACAGTTGACCGGTTCAATCCACTCCATTGACCGGTTCAGTAAACGTCCGGCGATTTACAGTTGACCGGTTCAGTGTAATCCCCTCCGTGAGCACCTCTCGTAGCAGACAGAACAGAACGACAGCACGTCTTTTTCTGTGGGTCATGTTGACGATGTGACTGTCTATGTTGATGAACAACTAAATGTGATGTACCTTACTATACAAGGATCCAGGGCCGTGATTATCCAGCGAACCGAAAGTTCCCAGTGCGACACGAATCGACGTGAAATATAATTGGTTGTATCGAAGTGCATCGATACAACATCTCTTCATTGACTGATGTCGGAGGAAGATATCGCACTCGGGACCACCGTGAAGATTCGCAATTAGCTGTAAATTGCGGGCAGAGACACCGGTCAATTAACCAAACCGGGCCACAGCTGTATCCACGTTTGAACTGGCAACTTTCATTACCCAATAGTAATCTATTCGGTTTCCACATCCCTGAGTTCTGCCTGAGTTAATCTGTAGACTTTCGACGTGGCCTTGTCGAAGGTCACTCATGCATATAGCAAAGTTTACATTTTCGTCTACAAGTAGTTCGTCAATATTTGCAAATCTTATAACAATTTCTTAATGTACAATACACGTTTTCTTACCTGTGTTTTTAATAATATAATAATTTATCCATCTGCAATGGCTGACGGAAATACATGTGACATGCAAAAAGCAAAACATTTGGTGGCTAACGAAAGTGTCATTTATGTGATCAACAAAAGCATATACCATTGATATTGTGGTTGACGGCGACAAACAACAGATAGGTTTACTGTTTCACCATTATCGTTGTAATTTAGGAGTGGGGTATATACATCATAATCGGCAAAGAAGGGTTAGATTTATATAAACACGACAGCAGACAAACAGGTTACTTAGCGTTAAATATTCAATTAAATGTCGTTTTGTAATCAACGCACTCTACATTCCCCCAATTTCTTCAGCTATATAAATTCATGATTAATAAATGACAATTACTTAGGAAAGTCAATTCATATGAAGTTTGCTAGATGCCAGTGTATTGATTACTAAACGACATTTGTGTGTGTGTGTGTGTGTGCGTGCGTGCGTGCGTGCGTGCGTGCGTGTGTGTGTGTGTGTGTGAGAGAGAGTGCGTGCGTGCGTACGTGCGTGCGTACGTGCGTGTGTGTGTGTGCTTGCGTGCGTGCGTGCGTATATGTGTGCGTGCGTGCGTGTGTGCATGCGTGCGTGCGTGCGTGCGTGCGTGCATGTGTGTATATGTCTACCTTGTATATGACTACGCCAATAATTACAATTACATCTGACATGCAATAGAAGGTTAGCTCCAACAACACCAGACCACTTGCCGCTGGGTGCGTATACATGTAGATCTACGTCACCACATACCCATCTGTGTTATAACAGTTATTTCATTTCCTATATCTACAGTGGTATTTCGTTATTGGTGATTGTTGACAACGCGCCTCGTTGCTTTATCTTTGTCAAGGTGGCCCAATGACCACCTACTTGTATATGTAAACACATTTCTCCTCTTTTTTAAAGATCTAAGTATGGATATCAAAGCATAACAACAGTTGTCATTTAAAGCACACTTCGGTCAGAAAGTAAGACTTGATAGCATTGTGAATGATATATCTGCATTGGGCAATAATCTGGATAGTAAATCATTGACGTGTGTGTGTGCGTGTGTGCGTGCGTGCGTGCGTGCGTGCGTTCGTGCGTTTGTGCATGTATCAATGTATACATTAATTCATATATATATATATATATATATATATATATATATATATATATATATATATATATATATATATATATATATATACTTGTCGTAACATAAATGTTGTTGTTCTTCTTCTCGAGAGAGAAAACTTATAATGGTAATTATTGTTATTAAACAAAGCGTAACAGGATATTTCGTCATAATTGTTTTATTTTCACAACATCCAACTGGACAGAGTTTTCAATAAAACAATGTATACCAAGCGGCCTCATACACAATATTGCCCGCGGGATGTCATTATATACAATAAATAACAGTTTATAAACATAATAAGCATTAATAATTAATAAATATACATCGAATTCATGCGCACGCTGCCTGTTGCATCCTAGGACATGCAGTGCAATATAAAGTACGGGACTTGTAAACAATATGACACGTGCACATTTACGCGTCCACTTTGTGATTCCTTAGATCACAACAAACCTGGTTTCAATGTTACCTCTTGCAGCACACAAACCTGTGTAAGCGTCAGTCTAATACGTTCCGATTTTCATGCACCTTTCGCCGGTGCATTGCCGTGGTAAATTTTCCGTTGACAGTTTTTTTGTTTAGCGAAAATTTTACATTCTGTTCATATTCTGAATAGTTAATGTAAACCATCCATTATCTTCTGTATAAATAAATATCCGAATGTGCGCTTTTTTCGTTTCAAAGTTGAGATAATGTGGACAAATTAGGCCACAATGATTTTGACAGTCAGGTGTATGTGTGCACACTCTTAGTTCATATTTTCCATTTTCGAACAGAATGCATTTCTACTTGGAAAAGAAAAATTATGTTTCCCTATCAAAGTTGCTCTGGGACGCTTCAAGAAACGCATCTATCAGAAAGATAGTCGCTTTCGTCTTTCGGATCATTTCAAAACTCAATCAACAGTGCATGAAACACCACATCACGTTGTTGAAACCGTTTTCCGAAACAGATTTCACCACAAGAGTAATCAGACACAATACGATTGATACGTGGTGTCTGCTTCAGAGGCAAAACAGATGTTGGTCTGGCTTTTACACAGAGGAGTTTAGGTTGAACTAAGAAAATGTGTCTTTCAGGTAACTTAACTCTGTGTCATTCGCAAGGTGGCGCCACTAACGCTTCTCCTTTTAGTTTTCCATAACAGCAAAATTTATTATAGTTATTCGATACTGTGCATATTAGTAATGACAACGACACATTGTACAGCTACTTTAAAATACAAATACTGGTGAGACGAAAAATAGGCGGAATAACGTGAAGATGCCATTCCTAAAAAGGGACACCAACACATAGTCCTATTTGGTATTTCGGTTGACTATTATTCGGAATTTGGCTTAACAACTGTTTATATCGACAGAACGCTGAGAAACAGTTTCCATTTTACCGTAACACAAGATGAGTTTCCATACGTCCGATTTGCCCCACGCTTACAACGGCAGAGGAAGTTATATCACAGTACAAGTAGCGACACATGTCGGCTAACGTTGCAACTGCAGTGTATAACGAAATTAATTGTTTATTATTATCGTATGTCCTCCACATTCGGTGGATGCGAAACGACAGGTGAATGTTTCCAGTCCTTTACTTAGGCACCATGTTGATGAATGCCTACAAAATGATGCAATCTATTCTGCGTTTTTCTTTAATTCTTTAGTATCAAATTCTTAAGACTACAAAGTTGAATGTTGTGTTTTGTTACCACACCATTCGGAATTTTGACGTTTCGACCCGTAGCATGTTCAAATGGTAACGAAAATATTATATTTCTACTCTATTGGTCACATTGCCACCAAGACGTGCTGCGTTGACCCCAGAACCATTTTATGTTCAACGAGTTCCCAATTCCCGATGTTCAACACCGCAACATTCCTATCACGCCAGACCGACTCCCTTTAAAATAACCACCAAGTATTATTTTCTTTCACGCACACGTGTTTCTTTCGAGACACGAGTCTCCCGACAGTCTGTCGACAAACTGGATGAGTAACTCCGAGAAAACTAGACCTACCCTGGATCAGACGTCTGACTTACGCGTGTGGGTTCCAGTCGCCGAAATACTCCGGAATGTCAGGCGCAGGCGCATTTGGTGTTCCGGCTCTAACGCCGGCGTCGCTACAGCTCTGAAGCAGGGCCGGCGTCATCACACGCAAATACACTTTACACATTCAGCGGTGTTGTCTATCCAATTGTACATGCGTCTGAAGCAGGTGTGAATTATACCCTATCTGTCACGCGGGTCATCTTTATATGAAACTATCCCGTCAGTAACTGTAAACACTACGATCAATCACGTGACTCATCCAACGCAGAGCGCCAAACCTATAGCGTACCTTTGTAAAGTTAATTATTGTGTCGTCGGTGATGAAACTGTGGCATAGGTTTATATCGCATTCACTTGTCGCCGTGTTTAATCTACAGTACCCTGATTTGTAATTGTATCACACTTCCGGTGTTTCGTCGGTTTAAATGATTATTGCGTCTTGGAATGCCACCTAGCGATGGCCGCTCCACATCCCATCATGCCAAGCGGCTGCGTGCCGACATAAATTAACATAAATACAATATATTATTTACATATAAACAGGAGACAATGTCCGAGTGTTGGTCACGCTAATGGCCACTACTTCCGTGTCTGTGGCCGAGCGAGCCGCGTCGTTGAGTCGAGGTATGTAGTTTGTGTCGTCATCGGCTGTCGACCAATCAGAACCAGTACATGTCTTTGCTGCTGTCCTGTCCTGGCGCGCCCGTTGCCGCTGGAAACAGATAGAAATTTAAAAATAAACTTATATTAAGATTGTATACATTTTGGAGTCGTTTTAATACTCAAATACACACGCAGCCATTATTAAAAAGAATATATATATATATATATATATATATATATATATATATATATATATATATATTTATATATATATATATATATATATATATATATATATATATATATATATATATATATAAATGCGTATAATAACTTTTATTATATTGTCATATGTTTATTTTTCAATGGAAATAAAGGATTATGTTCGTTCAACCCAGTACACACACAATTTTTCTTAAAACCCTGGCGACTCACTCTTTGGCGTACGGAGTGACTCTGTAGACAGCGATGCGATTATAGCATTTATTATAATATCATGTAATACAATCGCGAATCTAAAATATTCACCTTAAAATACAAAATTAGAACAAGAAAAATCTATATTCTAGAACAAATTTCCGCACTTTTGAAAGACACAATAAAGAGAACTAATTATTAGTATACATTATTATAGCCTGTAATTGTAATTTGTGTGAATAATGCGTCCATGTGGTTTATACAAACGGACGCATTATTTCCAAGGCCATAGGAGGAACTGTTGACAACAGTGGGAAAGGGGAAACTCCAGTAGGAGGACCTTTCAACAAGCTAGGGCAGCCTAGCCAAGACTGCTCCCCAGGGCGCAGTAGGCGGAAGACGATTACGAGGAAGACAGAGGAAGCATTGGGCGGAAAACATTCAAAAAAGGACCGGACTGGACATTGCTTCAACACTGGCCCTTGCCAGAAATAGCCAGAGATAAAGAGCTATCGGAAAAGCTTCCGTTTCAGGAGTGATATGAAATAAGATTAGGTTATATGTGTTACAGCCAGAATAACAAATTGAATATTTAGCTCCGCAAAATTACTATAACAGGAGTATTTACTGTATCGCTGTTAATAAAATTATTGTAATTATTATCATGGTTATTTATCGCAATTATCACTTGCTTCAGTGGAATATTCATTATAACTAGTATAATTATTGATATCACTTGTCATTATTATTTATGTCATCTTTATTTTCATCTTTACAATTATCGTTATATTTGTTGTCTTTATCTACAGTGCCATTGTATTATCGTCATTTCGTTATTATCGTCATTTTTTTATTATCGTTGTTGTTGTTGTTATCACTCGTATCATTACTATGATTATCCTTATTATATTAGTATCATTGGAATAATTACTTTCATTGTTATCGTTCTTAGCATTATTATCAACGTCCTTTTTATCATTCATAATCGATATAATTTGGTTTTCATTGGCATCGTTATTAACATTACTATCATTAATGTCATTGCTATAAATATATCATTAATATAATGATATAATTATTATAAGTATCATCACTTTTACCATGACTGTAGCTACTCTAAACACTCTTATTCTTTTTATTATCATTATGATAAAGCGCAATGGCTCATTATTGTAGAGCGCAGTGGCTCAGTGGTACAGCTTCGGACTTTCGACTACGAGAACCCGGGTTCGAATCCTGTGCTGTGGTGTTAAAACCTTTTTTTCACTCTACACTGCTGTAGTTCACTCAGCTGTATAAATAAGTACCTGGCTATAGACAGTGGTGGATGTGTGTACGAGCAGCCTTTCGCACATTAGTTGTAGCATATGGCTGGATGTTTCCCAGAGCAGTTGAGATGGTATTTGATTGAACAGGTCTGCCAGGGAAATAAAGTGTAAAGCGCTTTGAGCAGTTCTAAGGACTGGATACTGCGCTATATAAAAACTTACCTTTTTATCATCATTAGCTTTAACACCATTACGAATACGAATACATTTATTTCAGGTAAAAACATATACAATTGGTATATACATTAGCACATCTAAGTAGCATATAAAAGATCAAATATGTTAAAAAAATGAATAGATAAAAAATTAATAAGGTTATAAGTTAGAT
>JAODUO010000320.1:107500-127500 GCA_025642075.2 Ridgeia piscesae | reverse complement strand
TGGCGGTGTAGTACACACAATTGGGCAAACATTCGATTGCCCAAATATTTTGTCTAGCCCGATAGCCATCGAGTGTGGTTACAGTGGGTTGCAGATCAAAAGAAATACCTATCAAGTGTGTGTATTATCTGAGTACATTCAAAGTCGTAAAGTATGCGATATTTGTTCTATATGTCTACTTTATTTCAAAACAGTAAAGATTGTTGTCATCGTCTGTGTACGCGATTAAAAGTAAATAATAGTTTCATCGCCAGCATGCGTGATCATTTTGAAAGCGTTTGTCGCAACGTAATTTTAAAATAAGAAAATCAGTTTGTTGTGATTGTTATACGTACACAACATGCTTTTTCCAAATATGAGTGTACGCTATGACTTAAACAATCATTTCATTGCGCTGTACGCGCGTCATTTTGAAAGAGATGATCGCGTCGTAACTAGTGCCGTCATAATGGGGTAACCGGACAGATTCCCCTCAGGACAGAATCCTCTCAGGACAGAATCGCCTCAGTCAAAATCCCCTCGGACAATATCCCTTTAATTCACTTATGGTTAGGGTCAGGTTTAGGTTTAGTTTTTACGTCCTGAGGGGATTTTGTCCTGGATTCCATAATGGGATATGCGTGTTTATACAACCGTAACTGTACATAGTAGATAGAACACTAATCACACATATAGTTCACGAGTCTGAATTTGTTCAAACAATATTTTAATTGTGACACAACTATCTTAAAGGACTCATGCGATCTGCATTCGTTATAATTGTATCCTATTGTGTGACATATACCGCCACCATTTCGTCGAATTCCAACTGCGTTATGTAATTCTCACTCACAGCGTGATTACAGAAGAAACTCATTGTAGCCATGTCTGTGTCCTATGCAAATTATTTTATTTTTAAAGTTATAACTATGTGTACGCGTCTCAAAAGCCCAATCTGTTTTATTTATTACCCGATATCTAGCACACACAAAACGACGAATGATCATTACACATGTGACGGGGATGCGGAGGCGGACCGGAATATATACTAGATACGACCTTCAACAAAGCTCGTGTACACTCATAGCAGAATCCTGTGGTAAGTTTTTGCAACTCTAAGCAAAACAATTTGATATGTCGTAATAGACATAAACACGTGGACGCCAGCAAGGTATGGCAATGTTTGCGGTACTTCACACGCGAACTGGCTCCAGGCAGGTTCGGATGTTTTATACAGCTTGCTGCAAGTCGTTTTTTCTGCGGGAGATTTTCCGCTTAAAAGGTTACATAAAGTGATACTCGGTGGAACATATGACACACGATACATTAACTTGTCAACTTCGGCTATTAGCAACTAATCCCATAAGCGATAGTAACACGTGCAGTGAGCGTGTCAACAAAATATCTATTCCGTTGTAAAAACAAGTGGCCGCTGTAAATCCGTCTCGCGTTACAATTAATCATCCAACGGCTAGGCGCCTTACAAACCGGCTGCCAATAAACAATCGTGTAACAAAAATCCTTCTCGGAAAACCTACCCGTAGTGTTGACTGAATCGCGCATGCGTCAGGCCTGGGTATGCGAGTTCCGAGTGATGTGGGTAGGTGGGTTGTGACGTCAGAGGGTAACCCCTCCACGGATCCTGACAACGAATCAGCGCAACAAATTTTACCAATGAATCAACTAAAGAATGAACATTCGTTTTAAATAATATGAAAATACATATACGATTTCAAATGGGAAATAAGGCATTATAAGCTATTGATATAGATTTATGTTCGGTGCATTTGTGAATGTAAGACAATGAAGTAATCGATGTAAATGATCGTACTCGCGCTCAGCGAGAAGAAAAGAACACGCTGCTCTATCGATGTATAAAGACTAATGTCGATTCATTACTAATACGTAATGAATATGTTAAATTGAGCCTATGTTGACAAAATGATGTTTAAGTAATAATTTCATAATGGCATTGTTGTAGTTTTGTTGTTTTTGTTGTTAGAATTTCAAGTTGTTATTTGTGCAACTGTTAATTATGCCTACTATTACGTAACACTTGGTCGATCGTTGATTGACACGTATTCGTGGGGCTAAAATGTACGTTTATTTGTACACAATGAATCTAGAAAATGTGCAATTGATAATATCACCATTACATTTATTTATACTTTAATGTGTCCCAATGTGCTGACAGTTTCCACTGCATTAAGGAGCAAAAGGTTACAGAGCGAAATCGATCTTAACGCCTTGTTATGACACGTGAGCGGTGTCACGTGGTCGGTGTCACGTGCTCACCTGGTGCATGCTGGCGGCGGCGCTCATGTGCAGCGATGACGTCATGTGGTTGTAGGGATCTGAGGCGGCGGCGAAGGGGTTGAGATCCTGGCGCGCGACACCGGGGAAGCCGGGTGCGGAGAGGGAAGCGGAAGGGGGCTGGTAAGGCGCTGTTCCAGAAGGACGGCGGGAAGTTGCGCTGTGTCATCGGCGACGAGTCTATAAACAACGACATGTATCGTTAAGTCAGCAGTATAATGACACATTACCCCGACCAAATCAGACTGGCTCGTCCTTCTGTCCAATCTACTCATCCTGACTGTAGCATATATATATATATATATATATATATATATATATATATATATATATATATATATATATATATATATATATATATATATCAATATATACACATACGCACGCACGCACGCACACACAAACACACACGCGCACGCACACGCGCACGCGCGGCACCATACACACGCGCGCGCGCACATTACATCGTCAGACTCCATCGGGGGCTGTCGACTTTATTCAGTCGACAAAATATTCGCACATGGACTTCGAAAACAGAGAGTGTTTGCAAGCGTCCCGGTCACGTTTCTCCCCTCTCGACCACTGTCGCGTCACCCGCTCTGTCCGATATCGTAACAATCAGACAGTGCGCGTGGCGCGATCAGGATCGGAAAGGGAGTCACAGTATAGGTACGCTTGGAAACACTCGCTGACGTCATGAAGTCAGCATGACGTCATGAAGTTAGCATGACGTCACAATCACGCCTGCCAACCAAACGACGTTGATGAACCATCTAAACAACCTACGCTACGTCATTATCTGAAAACATTCGACTACGTCAGGCATGATTCCAATCGAACGTACGGATACCCTAGCCGACTGACACCGACCGACCCGACCCGCCCGACTCGACAAGAGCTAAACTAAACTAACTAATTTGTCGGATGTGACGAATTGTAGGTCTGTCCTGGGCTTTAAAGTACTTCACTGGTTATTATGTAATCGATCCATTGTTTGTCTTAACAACGAAAAATCTCGAACAGGCGCGTGCGTACGTGCGTGCTTGCACGCGTGCATCTGTAGTAGCGTTTTCTGTCTTAGTTATTGCCAAGCGAATACAGGATCTTGCATACTGCTGACACGGCTCGGTAACGGTGTAATAACGTCGTGCTCGCCCGCCCTCACGCGCGCGCACGTGTGTCAGCGAGGCGGGTCTACCGGGTGTCTGGGCCGACGCGAAACGCGATCTCGCTGCCGTGTCCTCGGAATGCCGCGGCGGGCGAGTTGTGTCCCGCCATCTGCCGACGATACGTACTAATAACTGAGCCGACTCCTGGCAGTCATTCATCACACCGTGTCGACGCTCTATAATAAATGGCTGTTTTTAGCCGCGCCAACCTTTAACCCCTCGAATCATTATTCTCGTGAATTCGGAATATGAATATGTGATGGTGATGATGACAATAAGAATGGCTATAATAGTAATAATAATATATTCTACTTTATTTATATTTAGGTACATTTGTATTAAAAAGATATGTGCATTTTCGAATTTAAAGCAATTAAATATTCGGTGTAAATTATTATATTCCGAGTATACTGAGACGGAAAGAAAAAACTGATATCTCAATACATAAGCATTACAAAAATAGTAAATAAACTAAATATAACCAACGTATAAAGAATAATTTTTATAATTTTATAATGACTGTGTAGAGGTTAGTTTTTTTTATTAGAAATTCTAATTTTTATTTATACGACCTTACATAAATGATTACTGGATGGAGATATTACCGATGGAGATATGCATCGTGCATACGCCAACAATAATAAAATAATGTAATCGATATAATTATAACACCTCAATATAAACGCTGGTTAAGTAGATCATAATACAATATGAAATTACAAATAATGCGCTTCACTAGTAATAATAATAATACAATATTTAAGGAATAAAACAATAATTGATTAGATAATTGGGAATGCGGAATCGACAGTGTACCGAAACAATATTTTATAAATACATGTAATTAATCCACTGCCCTTTCACCTATGAAACATCATAGGTGAACACTTATAATCACGACAGTCGCGCGCTTCCGAGAATTTGATTATAAGTTTCCAGGAACTTCTCGGAACGCAGCGCAGTCTGTGTGGCATTAATTAATTACTAATACATTGTTAGGCTAATGAATTAAGTTAAGCCACCTCCTGCATTGGCGCGCTGTGCGGTTGATTCGTCGAATAAAAAGCGACGTTCCGGGCGCCTCGTATGCAGTCTGAATAGGTCTTCACATCAAAGTAGGGCGCGGGGCACTCCTGTCTCGTCGCCCTTCGAATACGCGTCATACATCATCTCTAAACGTGTGCCGTCTGATCATAAATTAATGGGGCGCCGCGATATTAAATCAGTTAGAACAGGCGCCCCGCCGACTCGAATCATATCAACGAACACAACGATCGTCGGCTGGCAGCGCCAATCAGTTGATTCAAGACGCCGCCGCTAGATGGCAGCGACATGTAGGTGTCGCCCACATCGCCGGAACCGGAAATTGACAGTGTTGGTACTTATTAATTAATTAAAGGGAAACAAAATGTTGTTTTTGATGTTTTGCAAGGGAGCAAACCGTTTGCAGATGCAATCAACTTTTACATTGTTCTGGTTCATTCAGAAGAATGTGTCAAGTCAGAAGTTTATAATAAAATGTCAGATTTCCCGGAAGTTGACATCTTATTTATTCATGGCTTGATCAGTAAGTGTCGATCTGTGATAGCAGTTAATATTTAGTACTATTTATTTACTACTATATATATATATATATATATATATATATATATATATATATATATATATATATATATATATATATATATATATAATTCATTATTCATTATATAGCAAACTATTAAATCATACTATTTACTGGACAAAATAACGTTAACCGTACGAATAAAATTATTTATGTATTTCCCACGGTAGATGACATGACAGGCCGCATTGTCTTCCCAGACCGGGGCAACGCTGGGACTTGCCGCCTATACCCGGGAAGACACGGCGCTGGGGATAGCCGTCCCCTGGGAAGGGAACCCGCCTTAAGACTAGCAGGTGTTGGTGTGAGATTTATCGGCGGTCTGTCCCCCGCCGTGACTCGTGAATGCCGGGAAATCTCACTTAGCAGCAACAGTGAAAAGGTTTTGTTAGGCGGGTGAACGACTCATCTATCCACCGCGCTCGATTTACGAGCGAGTAAACGCAGAATTGTTGCCGTTTATCGGAATGCGACGACGAATGATACCTGTCATTCTTTATGTATCTTTATTGATTTAGCTGCACATGCTTATAATAGGTTGTCAGTGATGTTTCACGTCGAATAGTGCTGTAGAAAATGTCCTATCTTCAGAATTATAGTAATGCGTTTTATCACACGATTTCACGTATTTCTGTAGAAAATATCCTGTCTTCCGTATTGATTTCTTGACTAAGACAATAAACGTACGGTTGTGTTTGACAGTTAACATAATGTCACTTGCGGTTTTCACATGCGTCAATCCTTGTTCGGTTGTCGGTGATAATTAATAACCTAATTAGAATGATCAGACTGCATCAACGTAATGCAGGCCAATGTGCTAGGGAAAGGAAACGCATTAATAGAATGTCCACATGTCGGCATAAATACAGTATAATTGTATATGTATACGTGTATGTATGTGTGTTGTGTGTGTGTGTGCGTGTGTGTGTGCGTGCGTGCGTGCGTGTGCGTGTGCGTGTGCGTGTGCGCGTGCGTGCGTGTGTGTATGCCTTTGTTACTTAGTACAATATGGCCTATCATTGAACTACTAGTCTACGTGTTACCTGAAAAATAAAGGCATATAATGTCTACAACATCCGAAGGATTCCTGAGAACAAAACACAATATATTTGCTGCAAGTAGACTTAGAAGATGACCAAATTTAACAAATCCAACCATATTCATAGCTGAAACCGTTGTCTAAATCTAACGAATCAACTGACTTAAAACGGTGTATCTTTAAAATTAACGACTCTGAGACGTAACCTTTGTTTGACTTAGGGGATTGCTACTAGAAAGTTCAGACAGCTGTTTTCTCGACCTCCGTGTTTACAAGACATGTGGTGTATTGCGCGGCGGGTTACGTAAAACACACGTGTTTATGCACCGTTTATAGATACGCAATTACTTTGTAGACACCACCGTCTATCCCCTTCCCACGAGTCGACCCTGTAAGTACTATATCAATTGGTGGAGAAAGCACGAGCAACTCCACTCAACGATTGCTCAACGGTTCGATTTACACGGCGTTTTGCAGGAACGCAAGGACATCTCAGCCGGCAGCATCTATCCGGGTCAGACGGCTACAGGGGCCCCTCAGGGGCAGAGCAGGCCCCTCAAAACGTTATGTTTCTGTGCGCGTGCCGGTCCGTCAACATCCATCTTGACGGTTTACTGCCATGGCACCTGTCCCCTCGCTCCCTCGCTCGCTCGCGCCCTCGCCGCCTGCCGTTGGCGGCCGTGATTAGCACCGCCCGCCTGGCAGCGCCGTCTCCGGAGTCGGGGTCCACGCGCCCGCCTCGTACCGCCGTCCAAACAACCACCGTTCGTTCCGCGGTCGTTTACCGGTGTCGGGAGCCTATATTCGACCCCGAAACTGGGCCCACGCGATTCCAAAGAACTTTTGAAATAGTTTTAAGCACAACATCCAGGGGATTACATATTGTGTATAGATTTGTATACTTTGAAACCATTTGTTGTGTTTTTGTCGAAGCAGAAAACTTATTAGTCTAGGTAGATGGTTGTTATTCTGACCTGTCAATTATGCGCTGGCCATATATACATATATGTGAATAGCCTCGTCCCATCGCGGACGCGTTATTTTATGACTTAGTCAAGTTGTGCCCCGTCAACTGATTACTAGGTAGGGCATGGGTGGCAAACGTATATTTGACCTCCTGTCTTCATTTCGGTTGATCCATTACTGCCAGGTCGTATTCGGCCTTTCCCAAAGCTGTAGTAGATTAGTTATTGGTGTATATTATAAATATAATGGTTCGAACATATATTTAGGACTATATCATAATGTTAATATGTGTGTGCGCGCGCACGCGCGTGCGTGTGCGTGGTGCGTGTGCGTGTGCGTGTGCGTGTGTGTGTGCGTGCGTGTTGAACTAGAGCACAAATTCAAAGGTCACGTTAAAAATAAAATGGGCAGGGCAGTTTGTTAAATGGCAGAGGACTCAACAATGCCGACCATGACGTGTAATGCCGCGTTCTGATCGTGGGACGTCACGTCCAGGGTACCTTCTGGGTCGGTGTGTTGGGTCTCGACTCAACATGAAACTGTTGTCTCTTAATTACCTAGTATCTGTTCTAAACCACGACTTCCCAAGTCAGCGTCCGCAACAACATCGCTACATAGTAAGTAACAGTATCTACCGGGATGCGTTTTGGGGCCATCTTCCGAACAGATACAGTCAGGATCCCCCTAGCAGCTGAGGCCATTGCCAAGTCTGGCAGAATCCTCTCGAGTAGGTGGCTGGCGAATATTGTTATTATTACTAATGTTAATTTACACCATATATATCATGCCAATCCGTTCATATTGACACGTATAGACAATATGCAAAACGCACGTGGAGTCATTAGACGCATACATGCACGTATGCGTACATGTATCCATTACTAACTTTAGCGAAAGAAACTCTATAAAAAATGTCATAATCAAGACGTTCAAATCTGAGAGGTGGCAATGATCAGTTTATATCTTTGCCATTGTACAAAAACCGTTTTTGATGGTGTCAGTTGTCAACCAAAAATCATGTTGTGTGAACATCCGTAGATTGTCTAGGATAATTGCAAGGAGGTGTGTATTACAACCGCCCCTGGTTAACCAGATTGATAAAAGATGGTAACAGAATACTGCATTCGTTTTGCAGTAACTGAAAATGCGACCATTGAACTGCTAACGGCAGTACTAGCTTATGTAACCAATGGTACACTCATCATATGCAAAAGGAATTATTAAGAATAACCGAATACATTTATGTGATTATTTATCTTGTATTTCATCAAATTTAAATGCGCAAAAACAATTGCTAAGACTGACCGATTTACTTTATTGTGATTATTTATGCGTATTACTTACTAACAGAAGGCAACTTAAACCGGGGTACTAATCGGGCATAATAATCACTCCAACAGACGATCGTGTGCAGTCACTAAGTAACATTCTTGCGCAAGTGTCTGTTGAACCTATCAGCCTCGGCGCGAGTAACCCGCTGACGCAGTAAAAATACTACAATGTGCCGTTTTTCTGGCACGCCAAAACGACACATTCTCGCGAGTGCATTCATTACGTCACTCCCTATAGGCTCCCAACTGCTCGCAACACATTTATGACCTCACAACCCGCCAGGGCTTCGCGTTCTGGGTCGAATCATCGGCGAATTACTCTACCCCTCAGATTTATTGCCGTTTTATCGTCTCGATGAAGGCGCCAGCCTGGAGCCAATTAAGCAGACGTTCTTTTTTGCCGCCGTCAAAACAATGACGCCGGCCGCGTTTTTCGCCCGCCTCTAAATCCTACGGCCCAGTCGCGTTTAAGCGGCGTGTAATTTGTCTGACAACTAGACGCTTTTTAACATTCACGCCGGATTGCTGCTAAATTGTGCAAATCGAATACCAAGCGTGAATGGGATCACGGCGAAGGGCGTGTCGTTGTGCTCTTTGTGTTTTAAAAGGTCGTAAAATGGCGCCGAGTCGGCAAACAAATGCACGGGGTCACGACTACAATTGCAAGAATTCAACGAGGCATTTAATCTGCGTTAACGGACTCGTAAAACAAAATGCTCGCGACAGAGAACACGCTAACCACCCGGCATGTTTCTACTAAGTCAAACAGCGTGGCAGTTGTCAGTGCCACAATCACTTTGCGTTCTGTGTATGATTTCAATTATCCTGTATAGAGACGGAAATGTTGGCGCTCAAACGTTGACCATTATTCTGTTTGCATGTAATGAAGACTTTATAATGGTCAATATATATATATATATATATATATATATATATATATATATATATATATATATATATATATATATATATCGGCTAAATTGAATGTCTCGCTATTCCGATCACCGATGTACGCATTTTTACCCAGGATGTTTGGCCTCCAACGGAAACACGTGATATCTGACATATCACGTAACGTTACGTTACGTCATGGCGACGTTGTATCGCGGCAGTTCTGCCATTTGTCTTGCTATTGTTCCAATGTTGTTGAAGTCGGTGGGAACGTTTCTTGCAGAGGCTTAGTGGAAATGTTTACTGTGTGTTATGCGACGGTTTCTGAGGTAAGGCGAATATACTGACATGTAGCGTACGTTTTAAACAAGGTCATTATGAAAAAGGCCTAAAATAGTACATCGAAAAGACAATGCCATGCATACCTATATATATATAAATAAATAAATATATATATATATATATATATATATATATATATATATATATATATATATAAAATATATATATATATATAATATGTATATATAATATAATATATATATATATATATATATATTATGATATATATATACATATATATGTATAATATATATATATATAATCATATATATATATATATATATACTACATACATATATATATATATATATATATATATATATATATATATATATATATATAATAATATATTATATATCTAGCTCTAGTTTGAGTTTCTCGTTGATAAACGACCGGTTGTCAGCGTAATGCGTCAACAATGTATAGGCGTTAATTAATGACGTATCGAAACGTTTAGCCCAAGAAAAACTGTTGACAACGAGAATACTGTCACTGTGGTGCACGCGTGTGTCAGCATACTGTAGTGTATAATGTGTTCTTACAGTCTCACATCTATGCTGACGGACAACACACGCACGCACACAACAACACACACACACACACACACACACACACACACACACACACACGCACCACAAACAAAACACACACACACACACACACACACAACGCACACGCACGCACGCACGCACGCACGCACGCACGCACGCACGCACGCACGCACGCACGCACGCACGCACGCACGCACGCACGCACGCACGCACGCACGCACGCACGCACGCACGCACGCACGCACGCACGCACGCACGCACGCACGCACGCACGCACGCACACACACACACACAGCCACAGTCACATACGCACGCGACCGCAAAGATAATAAATTGGCTCTGCGGTTAACCAATCGCGCACACGCGTACGCTCGCTTTTTTACTAAAATGTATAATTTCTAAATCTACGTGTTTACGCGATTGGTTAACCGCAGAGCCAGTTGATTATCTTCGCGGTCGCGAGTTTTCTACTGAAGATATATAAACGATTCAGAGAATGTCCTGCATCTTCTCAACACTGGTTTTGGTAACAGATCTGAAACCATCGCATACGAAACGACTACAAATAAAGATAAGTTCGTATAGAGCACACGCACTCCTCAAAGCGACCATTGTGTCTACTTCCTGTTCCGTCGATCACATATTACGACTCCTCTATAGAAGACCTTCAGCCACGCTGTAATAAAACAAGACTATTCGTGCACAACTGGCGAACACTGTGTAGAGTCATATATTGATTCATTCAGCTGACTAGAAGCTGTCCAGAGGTGGTGTTTGATTGAACAGATCTACCAGGGAGGAAAGTGTACACGGCGTTGAGCCATCATGAGGATTGGATAAAAGTAAGTTCTTATATAGCGCAGTATCCTCCTATCCACGGGAATGATCCAGGCGCTTTGCGGTTTAATCCATGGCCACTGGGCAATATAAGAACTTGCATTGTTTTACTTTTTGAACTGTAGCGGTATAGATGATTGAACATGTTAAGGACCAAAACGACACAACAATCTGGGGACCATTTCACTGATGTTGTTAAGAGCTCTTAAACCCGGTTCAATTTTGATCCTTAACAGCGACCTCGTATAGCTAAAAGCAGTCAAAACCACGCCTCGCCAGCGGACCTTGTCACTGGTTTATAATGGAAATAATGTCCTCGGTAATACGGTAATGGATATTTGCTTTTAGAAAAATAATCATAATTTAACAACATATTTTTTAAAGATGAGTTTACCTTAAATTAAGAGCTCTTTATCTCAGTGACACGGTCCTTGAAGAGCTCTTTAACATACTAAAACTGGTCTCATCTTACCTTTCCACGGCGTCTTCACGGCCGAACTGTCGCCAGTCGACGAAAGAGTTGGATTCACGTAGACGGCGACCGACGTGGGTGGACTGAGGGCCCGGGAGAAATGCTCATCGACGGCCGTGGCCGAGTCCCCGTTGAAGTAGGTGAGGACGGCGCAGTTGGAACTGAGGTACTTCGTGTGTAGGGGCGGAGAGGAGGACGGGGGCGGCGTTTCTCTCGTCTCATCCTCTCTCTCCGTCTTCGTCACTGTTGCTGTAGCTGTAGCGGTAGCGGTCGCTGTAGCGGTGACCGGCGGACTGCTGCAGAGATAGCTCGCGACGTTGTCCAACCGCGGGGCGCCGTATTTCTACGATGCAAGGATTGTGTAAAATTTGCACACACACACACACACACACACACACACACACACACACACACACACACACACACACACACACACACACACACACACACACACACACACACACACACACACACACACACACACACACACACACACACACACACACACACACACACACACACACACACACACACACACACAACACACACACACACACACACACACACACACACACACACACACACACACACACACACACACACACACACACACACACACACACAACACACACACACACACACACACACACACACACACACACACACACACACACCACACACACACACACACACACACACACACAATACACTATAATATATATATATATATATATAAAATATACACACAAAAATTATTATTACACAACAACATTTATTCACATTAACAACAAACAATACATTAACACATCACAAATATCACATACACACATTACACAACATTATCACCACACCATGTTTACAACACACCCCACGTAACACAGTTACGTACACACGCACGAAAGACGCATACCCGACACACAGGACGATATATATATATATATATATATATATATATATATATATATATATATATATAACACAAATAATTATTATTAACAACTTAACTGAGTTGTATTCACATTATACAAAAAAGATACAGTTAAACATCACAGAATATCAATACATCGACATGTGGTACCGTGTTAATTCTATTTTATCCTCCCCTTTCGTGTTTACTGGTAATTGTGTGTAATCCCCACGATATAAAAGAATTACGATATCTATATGTTCTGGTTACTGATAAAGGGTACGCATTACCCTGTCTAATATCACATTTGGTATGTGTTTTGTCAGGCAGCAGATGGTTTAATATGTGTCTGCCGACTTTAATTTGATTAAAATATGTTCGACAAAAAGCTGTCCCGTCTTACTTTTAGCGTATCCAGGTTAATATACCTGATATCTCAGAGTAACCTAATCCCAGAAAAATACAGTTTAATGCCTTTTTATGTATAATTTCTATATTGTCAGATAAATATTGTTACAAGTTAGTGTGCCATACAGGGCATGCTTAATCTGATAAAAAAAAATATATATATATATATATATATATATATATATATATATATATATTGTAGTATGTTGCAACGGACGCCGAATTTAACAGAAAATCAACGTTATTTCTCCAATAGTAATCACCTTGCACTATGCAGAAAATATTATAATATATAAACGTTTTCATTCGACTGTTTTCGTAGAACATGATTCGCACTGGGACACGGGACTAGGGGCCGAGGTGTTATTGATTAGCGAATGTGAATGTCTTCTTTGTGATTACGTTAGAAACTGACATTGACTGGACGTGTCCAGATGGTCTATTTACATGTCATATTTAAAGTATATTCCTCTGCCCGAAATAAACTAGCGTACTCCTTTGAAACCGGGAGACCGGGTTGAAGGGATAATGGGAACTCGTTGAACAGCAAAGGGTATTGCGTCTGTCGTAGTTCACGTAAGAAATATTTTCTGTACATATTTGTTGTTGAAAATATATGCTTTGTTGACCTTCGGTATATGCTGTGCGTCGTATCTTCATAACTGCCAAAGTTTGGTACGGACTTATTAAGCACAAAGTGACGGGCATTGTACATACTTTCGGCACAGTATCATCTTAAAAGGTGACATTTATTAATAAATGAAAAACTAAATACAAACTGCCGTCATTTAACCAGGCCGCTGTATGGAGCAATTAGGCGTTTTACCAAGCATGATTCCTCGACTTTCAGTACATTATAGTCACTACTGCCGTCGCAAATACTGCTAAAGGTACATCAACAAAATCTTACGCGGGCTATACATAACTACCGCACATGTCTGCAGACAACAAGGCAGACATTCTCTGTCAACACCGGGCAAATTATTACATACCCAACATCTCATGCGAGGCCCATACCGATTTTTATGTTTTTAGATTAGGCGATGCTAAATCACAGTTAATACGTGCGCATGCTCATAACGCGACGGGGGTGACTTCTCCGTGCAGACGGTATATGACCTTTCATTTTGGATCTGACGAAGATTTACGGGCGACAGTTTCGGAGGCACCGTTGTCTGGATGCCGGAGAGCGCGTGGACCATCCCGTCAGTGCCCTCCGGAATGTGGCCACCCGGACATGACAGAACCCCTGATTGGGGTGCCATTTGTCACCTGTATACTAACCCTCCACGACCAACGTATCCTCGTTGCATCAAATGTGTACACAATTAAGATGTGTACCAGTGCCGATCACGCATTTTCGTGTGAGCAATTTACAATGATTGCTTTCGCCTCTATATACCTATCCAGTGGTGTTCATATAATATGGTTCCGATTTGCATTCTGCCTCTATAGAGTCATTAACATTGTAACTATATATGTATTTTAACAAACTCTTTGGAAAGTGTTCCTTCTTAGGCTCAGATAATTTGACAAGTTACACAATTACATCGTCATTTAAAACCTTACCATTACAACCTAGTTTTTCAACATAACTTTCCGGCATACCGGTCCATCTGTTGACAACTGGAGTAATGTTTTTCCTGTTTTGAGATAGACCCACCCTTTTGTCTTCATGCGCCATTGTGCTTCTTTTTCAAAGTTTATGAACAAACTACATTGTTATTGTTATTATTATTTTACCTAAATGGTGCTAAAACTATTATATAAACTGTCTATTTTGTAAATATATTTATGAGTACTCTTCGTCGATACTCGAAATAAATATTGATTTTAGATGTATGGTATGATTTATATACCTTTGCACACAATTAAGTTGGCACCGGGTCATTGGTACCGTTGGAACGCCATGTTTTCCTTTTTATGCCAGTAACTGAAATGACGTTTGGGGCAATTAAATATAATCGAAGTTGCGACCACCACCCCAGAGGCATTATCTCCCGGCTTCTCGCTGCGTGGAACACAACGTCGCTAACAATTACTACCCTCGACAATACCAGGGAACAAATATTATGTGTGACAGTGAGATCAGTCCTCATCATTCATCGTTCACCGTACCTTCAGATGGTCGAGCGACCCCACGACGCTCGGTCCCGGTCTCTGGTAGGGAAAGTACGGCGTGTACGGTTGATACATCACGTCAACGCAAGTCATATTTCTTGCCTGTCGACGACCGTATTCGCTGCCTCGCTGACGAGATAACCGAAGCGCGCACTTGACTCCAGTCCACCGCGCTGCCTGTATCTCCAACAACTGCACCGCGGTTCTTTCCCCCGTCGCAGGGCGCGGCCACGGCACGCGCCTGTCACGCCTCTGTAATTAACTCCGCGCGACACGCCCACCGCGCCGAAACCACGCCCACAAGGAGCGCGCGCGGCCAATTGACGCGCGGCGGGAGGCTTTTGAGTAGGACCTCCGTGTTGACAAAGTTAATTTGCTGGGCCCGCGTGAAAAGACATTGTAGGGATCAGTTCGTATTACACAGCTTAATCCGAACGCTGATGATTTAATCTTATATTTAATTTTAAATTTTGTGTGTGTGAAATTGTATAAACAACAAACAATAACTCATTAATAGATAACCATATAGGCAAACGTTTATGGTTATATTGACATAACATTTTACACTTAAGATTATAAAATAATTCATTCATAATCAAATACGATATATCCGGTGTGTGTGTGCATGTAACTATGTATGATAGTCGTGTTTAGTGATTTTATGTGCGGCATTAAACGTATTTTGATGCAAACGCATGACGAAACTTAACGCCACGCTGCTGTTGTGATGTTTATTTCTTCCAACGTACCCTCGGGGTCACACGTGGATCGAATAACAATATAATGCAATATAATTGTATTAATAAAGAACATGCAGTTGTTTAAATTGACGCATGAAACCCTGCTAATATATCTGCGTCAATACGCTCACAGACCGAAGTCAAATAATTATATATTTGACCGATATCATGTTTACTGTGTGGTCAGTTACTTACGCTTATAATACGACATGAAAAGATGACGTCAACAACGTTCACCGCTTGCACAAATTATAAAACATTCAAACCACACAAAAAGGTCGTTTTGCTACTTATGATGTGGTATACGAAAGGCAGCAGTGGATTAACGAAGCTGGTAATTTGAAAATGAAAATGTAAATGAATTAATGTTTTTGCCTTGAATTACTACATTACATTAATGGTTAAATGAAAAATATCCTGCATGAAATGTTTGTGATCGCGTATATAGTATATAGTATATAGTGATATATATATATGTATAGTATATAGTATATTGTATAATATATATATATATATATATATATATATATATATATATATATATATATATATATTATATATATATATACGATATATATACGATTAACTTTCAAAAATAAATTATTTCACAATAACAAGGTATAATATAATAGCCAAATAAATAAATCGATGAAATGCATGTAGGTGAACATTATTCACACTGACAACTGCCATATTTCTCGGTCGAAGTAAGTACGGCTAAACTAGTTGTAGGACATCGTCCTTAGATTTATATTAGACAACACCACACACGAATACGAGACAGTTACTCGCATCTGCTTGTCATAGTGTCCCAATAACTGTCGTGATTATAATGACGACGAGGGGATCACACAATGCCTACTCCACACCCGTCGGTGAAGAACGCTTCAGCACTCGTCATGGCGCTTTCATTACGAGACAACTCCACGCTCGCGATCCCTGTCGTCAGCGCCAATATCCCGCGACGGACACACCTTCCAGTCCGTTGTCATGACGATTAATTCCGTCGTATTTCCTTGACGATCTGCGTTGTCAATCTGCACGCGCGCACGACAATAGAACACGCGCTAAACAGCCCCGGAAACTGGCCTCGATGATCCGACCTATTGGCATTAATTACTGCAGGAAACTGAATGGTTGTCGCGCCTTCGTCGACAGGGACAATTGCTTTGATTCATTGCCTTCTGAGTATTTTAATCACGCCAAGGTGGCGCCCAGTTGTTCTCGGTGCACGGGACATACTCAAGTTCACGGGCACTTCAATCCGTCTGCGGGAAATTAGATTTTATTAAAACGCTTTGATTTAATTTGGTTCTTCGATGTTGTGTTCTCTTGAAGTTTTTTGACGTAATAAACGCTAAAAACCATTGTCTTTCTTTTATATTTCGAATTAAAACATTCTCTTGACATTATTCTGTGTGTTTCATATTCTACGGCGTTATGTAATAGTAGACCCTATATGTATATTGTCATTGAACACAAATTTTATTTCCTTTATCACATTGTCAGTATTGTCTTGACCATGCGTTTGGTGATTCATAATAGCAGACACAATATACAGCATTAGTTGTTGAATATCGAGTTACGTTTATTTGTGTACTGCTGTATTTTAACTGAAGACGCATTTTATAATAACTTATACACTTTAAATACCTTGCGTAAATACTAACATTTCTTATGCGCATGCTGCGAACGAACGAACGAACGAACGAACGAACGAACGAACGAACGAACGAACGAACGAACGAACGAACGAACGAACGAACGAACGAACGAACGAACGAACGAACGAACGAACGAACGAACGAACGAACGAACGAACGAACGAACGAACGAACGAACGAACGAACGAACGAACGAACGAACGAACGAACGAACGAACGAAAACGAACGAACGAACGAACGAACGAACGAACGAACGAACGAACGAACGAACGAACGAACGAACGAACGAACGAACGAACGAACGAACGAACGAACGAACGAACGAACGAACGAACGAACGAACGAACGAACGAACGAACGAACGAACGAACGAACGAACGAACGAACGAACGAACGAACGAACGAACGAACGAACGAACGAACGAACGAACGAACGAACGAACGAACGAACGAACGAACGAACGAACGAACGAACGAACGAACGAACGAACGAACGAACGAACGAACGAACGAACGAACGAACGAACGAACGAACGAACGAACGAACGAACGAACGAACGAACGAACGAACGAACGAACGAACGAACGAACGAACGAACGAACGAACGAACGAACGAACGAACGAACGAACGAACGAACGAACGAACGAACGAACGAACGAACGAACGAACGAACGAACGAACGAACGAACGAACGAACGAACGAACGAACGAACGAACGAACGAACGAACGAACGAACGAACGAACGAACGAACGAACGAACGAACGAACGAACGAACGAACGAACGAACGAACGAACGAACGAACGAACGAACGAACGAACGAACGAACGAACGAACGAACGAACGAACGAACGAACGAACGAACGAACGAACGAACGAACGAACGAACGAACGAACGAACGAACGAACGAACGAACGAACGAACGAACGAACGAACGAACGAACGAACGAACGAACGAACGAACGAACGAACGAACGAGACGAACGAACGAACGAACGAACGAACGAACGAACGAACGAACGAACGAACGAACGAACGAACGAACGAACGAACGAACGAACGAACGAACGAACGAACGAACGAACGAACGAACGAACGAACGAACGAACGAACGAACGAACGAACGAACGAACGAACGAACGAACGAACGAACGAACGAACGAACGAACGAACGAACGAACGAACGAACGAACGAACGAACGAACGAACGAACGAACGAACGAACGAACGAACGAACGAACAAATGAATAAAAGAATGAATTAACGAACAGAAGAACGAACACACTGACGGACGGAAGGAAGGACCGCTGGCCGAATGAACGGTTAAATATTTGTAATAAACTCAATAAAAGTAAAACAAACATTCATTGTCGGCCACCGCGCCTGCGTGCCTGCATGTCTGCGTGCGTGCGTGTTTGTCTGCCCGCCTGCTCTGCTGTCCATCTGTCTGTCCGGCTGACAGGTTGGATGCCGTCTTTTTGAAACTTTGTATCCTTTTTTGACTGAGTTGACGAAGACTGCCTGGCTGCTTGACTGGAAGACTCGCTGACTCGCTGGTTGCACTGATAAATGCCACTACAAAACGACTTACTTAGCCGGAGTTTAACGTGCCCCGAGGTGTCAGGCATGCAGATAATGTCGACCACGTCGCTCGGCTCGCATCGCCACATAGCTAACGTTTGGTCAGTGATTCCATCGGCACACCATTCCATCACATTGACGGAGGAATTGACCGCAAGTCATGTGGGTGAGACGCAGTGTACGGCCATGGCAGTCAGTGATGGACGGGAAAGAAGGTACGATATGCTACGTCGTTTCCTAGCTGGACCCTATAGCCCCTCAGTGGAATGTCTTACGACAATGTTACAGTAGTGCGCGCGGCAACGGATCACCACTGTGTGGCATTTTTAGGAATACTTTCGCCGAGCGTGGGTGAGTAGAGTTATAGCCTTGTTAGAAGCCTTATTGGCTTCAGACCTAGTCAAGTAGTGACCGCCTCCACATAACCACGATCATCACGATGTTACTTGGCTAAGTGGACATTGAGAATTTTGGATTTGGTGGAGGGAGAGGGAGAGGGAGAGGGAGAGGGAGAGGGAGAGGGAGAGGGAGAGGGAGAGGGAGAGGGAGAGGGAGAGGGAGAGGGAGAGGGAGAGGGATTGTTTACTGTTTATTCTCACACACCTCTATGTCAATGGGAAGCATTCAGCAACATTATTCAGGCAAAAAACGGTTACATCACAAGTTATTACCACAGCCTGCCCGTCAGCGCGCCCGACTGGCAGTCGAGGGGAAAATGGTTCGATTCTACCTGCGACAATTTAGGCAATTTCGTTCACCTCACATTGCCTGTTTCTTTCGGAATAGAATACATACTAAAAGCAGTTTGTCTTTTCTACCTGGAATCTCTGCCAGGAAGTAAAATACCCCACACTGGATGTAAATGTTCTTCTAACGTGTCACGGATTCACAGGATGACGCGTGATGTCTCTGTCACGGAATGTTGCACCAAGATGTGTTCCTTTCCGACTGGGCATGTAGAGGCCCAGAGCAGGCGATGTGTACAACATGTGTACACTTCGTACATACTTGGACCTGGCGTGTCCTTTCATCCATCTGTACTCATTTATAGAGCTGAACGA
>JAODUO010000320.1:90000-95000 GCA_025642075.2 Ridgeia piscesae | reverse complement strand
CCCTAGTATCGTGGTTTCGCGAGTGGTGTGTCAGCTGTGGTATTTCTATGTGTGGTCGGTACACGTGTTGGTCATTCCACGGGGGAAACTTTGGCTGACATAATGACCGCAGCCTCGCCCAATCACAAGGCGAACTCCTACGGTAGTTCAGCAGGACCAAATCTCACAACATTCCCTAATGTTTTTGTCATAAAGATAATGTTCAACATTGCATACGACGAAAACCACGGGTCCAGGCAGCCATGTTTTATTGGTGGAGTTGCTAGGTAACAAGGTCACGTGATGTGTAGGTCAAATGTCACAGTAACGTCATAATTGGATGAATGTCTACGTAGTTTAAAACCGTGAACGTGTGGGTTAGACGGGTGCACCAGTGAAAAACACTCACCGCGAAAACTCTACGGTACTTGTTTGTCCATATAAAACATCGCTAGTTATCATATTCCGGCTTGAATTAGTATTTAGAAAAGACAAAAACGTAGCAATTAAAAACAGAAATTCGCCACATCAAAATTATGTTATATAATGAAGTAAATGTCAAAATATTCTGAACATTCTAGGGGGAGGAGGGGAGATTGCTTCCGTACGCTTAGAAACTGTTGTCGTGTTGACAATTATGAACGACCCCCTTAAAGCCTTGTTTTCATTTGTGCACGTTATGATGGTAAATATACATAAATGCATTACCGCGAGATGCGATGCGATGCGATGCGATGCGATGCGATGCGATGCGATGCGATGCGATGCGATGCGATGCGATGCGATGCGATGCGATGCGATGCGATGCGATGCGATGCGATGCGATGCGATGCGATGCGATGCGATGCGATGCGATGCGATGCGATGCGTGCATGGATGATGCGTGCGATGTGTGCGTGCGTGCGATCGATGCGATGGTGCGTGCATGATGATGCGATGTGCGATGGTGCGATGCGTGCGTGCGTGTGCGTGCGTGCTGCGTGCGGTGCGTACGTGCGTGTGCGCGTGTGCGTGTGCGTGTGCGTGAGCGTGTGCGTGTGCGTGTGTGTGCTGTGCGTGCGTCGTGCGTGTGCGCGTGCGCGTGCGCGTGCGGTGCGCGTGCGCGTGCGCGTGCGCGTGCGCGTGTGCGGTGTGCGTACGTGTGCGTACGTGTGCGTACGTGCGTGTGTGTGTGTGTGTGTGTGTGCGTGCGCGCGCGGGTGCGTTTGTGTGTGTGATACAATTATGCGGGTTAACGCATGTTTAACACGCTGTGTAAAGTTTCTGTAATATGTCCGTGATTTCTCTAAAATCCAAATTATGATGTTCAGAAATATAATCAGCAATGGCATTTGTCGGTTAATGTTTCGCCTCTGCCTCGTAGTACATCGGTGGGGCCTACGACATACGACGTGCATCGATTAATAGCAGGAAATGGATGTAACATCCAACATCAAAGTGAAGCAGCTGGCGAAAACTGTTTTCCCTGTTAATTCCCAATTAGGCAGTGGGCATGTTTCCCTGGTCTAAACGGCAGCTGCGGTGACCGGGCCCTGAACCCTCGGGAAGACAACCAAGAGACGCCACCACGGCCTCGTGACTGTCTTACTAAGATAAAAAGCTCTTACTTAAAATTCATCCTTCAGCAAAATCCATTGTTAAAGTAAAGGAATTTTTTCTCCAAAACACAGATGTCGTTGTCGTGTTACCGTGCACACTCTTTCCATGTGACAATGTACCGCTGGCGCGTGATGGTGTTAACAGTTTTCGTGAAATCAAGCTCATTGTTAAGGATCAAAATTGATTTTAAGGTGCAAAATCGTCTTTAAGAGCTCTTAACAACGTTAGTGAAATGACCCCCCGGGTTTTCAGAGATAACGTAAACTACAAAATATAGGCCTACTTGTTGTTATCAATACGCTGTCTGTTTAATATTGTATGTGTATCTCCCCCGTGGAACATATGTCCACCTGCTTTACTCTGTGTTCATTTGCATCCACGAACAATTCACTTTTGATCGACCAATTGCCGATGATAGGAAAAGATAGCGATATTTACCAAGAGTCATTTGCCGTTAAAGGTTTCACGGTTCATATGGCATGTGGACTATGAAGCCTTAGGCTTACCGCGAATACAATAATTTTCCACATATCTAATTCTACTATTAACTGAATCCAACAATTTTCCAACTTCTACTTCCACTATTAATTGAGACATGTACAAACATTACCTACTAATGGGAGTTTATAAAGTGAGGTTCCAGATCAGTGTGTCCCCCCATACGTGGGAATATTTACTTGACATATTATACACCACATATAAGACTCCGGCGGCTTATCGTATCTATTCCCAAAAACACAGGTAGCGTAAGGCGGATAAAATGTTCCAAGATTCGACACAGCAGTCGATACAAGTACTGAACATCGAACCACCGAACGATCGGTACCGTGGTTTACTTACGTGTGCTTGACATGTTTTTCTTTTCTCTCAAGGCTTTTCTCTTTCCTATAATAACTGAGTGTATAGCATTCACATGTCCAGATGCGACACGGTAAGAGTGGTTTATTGCGCTATGGCTCGATGTAAGCTGGAATAGCAACAGCTAATCTTTGAGCAATCCAGTGCTTACAGTGTATTCATTTTAAAAGATGAACCAAGTTACATAAAGGTAGATATGGTCATTGGTTGCCCTGGTTTGGCTTGGATTGTGTCGTTCATTTCATTGACTAGATTTATTGTTCAACCTTTATCTCGACCGTATTTTAAGAATCACAAGATAATTATAGCTACCACTAATGAATGATACATTCCACTAATACAAAATAAAATGTCAAACCACATAAATAAATACGTACTTTGCACCAGAGGCATAAACCGAACCGAGGGTCAACCCAAATAGAACACACGTGCAAATGATTTAACGCGCAATATGCAATTGAGTCTATTTCTCGCAACAATTGTTATTTTATACTATTTATATAGACTATGCCTAATAATAGCCAATGGCATAGTTAACGTGCATTGCAGTGTCAAGTCAAAACATACTAGCGCCTAACAAGAAACTAATAAATAACCCGATCGTTCAAGTGGCGTTCGTTACGCCAACAAACAGTCGCCCTCTACCAGAGCTAATACATCCGAGCTGGGGCTCTTCAACACACAGCGCCCTCACACGGATGGGATCAAAACTAAAAACAGATGCCGTACTAAACGACGAGATCTGTGCGCATTTGGTCCCATCGTGAGTAGTGTCCCAGCTCCTATATATCAGCTCTGTTACTACGCGTGAGCTTACGTAATCTAGGTCAATGATTAACGAGCGTAACTCGCGTTGTGAAATTTTTGGTGGCGCTGTCGCGCTTACATTTTCCGGACATTAAAAACGTTCCGGTTGACGTTTCTGCGCATGCGCTATAAATGTAAAATCATCAATGTCCAGCGAAACAACGAAGCATTTTCGGTATAAATGCCGCGAGCTGTTCATTAACTTTCCTGTGATGATTACTGTGAAGAGTTTCTTAAAATGTCGTTCAATGCAATAAAATATTACGGTTTTTTTTTATAAATCACTGTCACGGATTATGGGGCACTACTGTCACGTGATTTACGCTTACTTTCAAAATATGTCTCAAAACTTGTTTGTCTCCTGTTAATTTGCGACAAATAACTTTGCTGATATGTTATATACATCCTAATGAACAACCCGTAGTATTTATACCATAAATGCTTTGTCTTTTCGCTGCACATTGATGATTTTACATATATCGCGCATGCGCAGAAACGTCAACCGCTACAACGCGCTTTGATTTGTTTTTCCGGAGTTACAATTTCTACAAGAAACATAACAAGGTGGACTAGACCTCTATGTAGTTAAATGCTCTGTATGTTTGTAATAATGCACCACTGCGGACTTACATATTTGTTGTTGGTGTTATTTGGTTCGTTAACTTAGTTCCTGTTCTCGTTATTCTATGAAGACGTCACAAGACGTGACCAACATTTGGTCACGTGAGAAAAGTTCGCGTGTTTCATATTTAATAGAGCTCATTATATTTCAGTTTATTACAATAATGCGTGAACATTGTCCGAAGATTTATTTTAATCATAATTATCATGACAGTATGTAGACACAGCATTGTAACACGCGTCGTTCTGCGCTGATATAGCCTACGCCAAACGGCACTTTCATGTCAGAAATACATCGGTGTTTTACGCAGCAATGTCTGACGTCAACAGATCAGAGTTCCGTTGATAGGATATTATTAATGTACGCTGTCCAATGATAGCGAAGTGTGTGTGTGTGTGTGCGTGTGCGTGTGCGTGTGCGTGTGCGTGTGCGTGTGCGTGTGCGTGTGCGTGTGCGTGTGCGTGTGCGTGTGCGTGTGCGTGTGCGTGTGCGTGTGCGTGTGCGTGTGCGTGTGCGTGTGCGTGTGCGTGTGCGTGTGCGTGTGCGTGTGCGTGTGCGTGTGCGTGTGCGTGTGCGTGTGCGTGTGCGTGTGCGTGTGCGTGTGCGTGCGTGCGCGTGCGCGTGCGCGTGCGCGTGCGTGCGCGTGCGCGTGCGCGTGCGCGTGCGCGTGCGCGCGTGTGTGTATGCTGGCAATTGATTCCCAAAATTGCGAATACGTGAATGAATATTATTAACGTTACATCAGTAAATAAGTTAAATATCAATAAAGAATTACAAACATTGCGACAATTGTTTTGTTCTGGCGCAAGGAACCGAGTTAGCGATAATTAAATTGATACTTTCCAGATCTCTCTTAATGCGATGGGTGGACTGCGTTAAGAGAGATCTGGAAAGAGTGGGAGGAGAATGGAGAACAATTGCAACAAATAGAAGGAGTTGGAGACTGTTGATAGAGAACGCAGTGAGAGAAACGTGAGGAAAGAAAATGTGAAGAAAACAGACGACGGTAACATGGCCAACCTCAGCCCTGACGACAGCGTTGCCAAGAGTAGAACAACACACTGATACTTTTGTCACATCGATTATCGCGGCGGTTCGACGTATCGTCACAACCGTAAGATACAGCGCCGTGTGA
>JAODUO010000320.1:35000-85000 GCA_025642075.2 Ridgeia piscesae | reverse complement strand
ATGGAAATAGTGTCTTCTGTAATATGGCAATGGGTATTTGCATAAAAAATCATTAAATTTAATAACAGATTTTGATTTTCCCAAGGAGCTCTTTATCTGAGTGAAACAGTCCCCATGTATCCTTGTGAACTCCCACGAAATGACGTATCAATTCAACGAACACTCCGGGAATTAAACCCATTTCTTAGTCACAAATCTAAAAAAATATACATGGATTGGACATAATTTTATTACCTTCGGCTCAGCCGTCTTGAACACTAAACTGTCAATACAGAAAAAAGGTATCTTTTTTGCTAAATTATTTGCTGGTCTGACAATAAATGGGTTTATACGTCCAAACTGCAACAACGATGCGTGGGACGTTTTTATGACAATATTTTTCAAACAGTTGCAGTCACGATGTGCAGCATGACCTGTGGCATGTAATATGGATGTGTTAGTAACGTTCACACTCACACATTCACACAGACTGAGGCATCTGTGACATTTATCCCACTCTCGGTGCATCTACAAGTCCACATATTGTGATGTCAACCATTCATACGCCACCGTCTCCTTCTGTGTCTTCTTGTAGATCAGTCTCCATCTTCTCCGTGTCCCTATCATCTGCCTCCTCTTCCTGCTTAGCAGCCTCCGTATCCTGCTTCACTGCCTGCTCATGATCCGATACTGCATTATCTCCAGCATCTTTTCCCTCTTCCGACTTCCCTTCCCCTCCCTCATCCTCCCCCTTCTCCATCTCCTCCTTTCCATCAGCAATGCCTTTAATTTCCCCTGAACCCATGTCTTTTTCATCCTTTTTATCTTCCCCGCACACATCGTCCTTCCCCCTATCCACGCACTCATTTCCGCTCTCTTCCCCACCTCCTTCCTTCACTTGTCCCTTATCCACACCCTCCGACTTCACAAGATCGTTTTTCTTGCCATCACACTTTGCTTCTCCGTCTTTCGTTGCCTTCCCATCCGCGCCGTCTTTTTCTTCCAGGAAGTTTTCCCACTCATTGATTCGTTTCTCCCTCTCAGCCTCTGTTTCCTCCACTTCGTACTTCGTGTTTCCATCCCACGCCTCCGCAGTGATGACCCTCTTCCCCCACATCCTGTTGTTCATCGCGGCCGTGCAGGCGTCAGCTTCTTCCGCTAATTTGAAGATGACTGAAGCAACGCCCTCCTGATGTCTCTGCAACAGACAGAAGGACTGAGTAATCAACATGTTTCTGACATTCCGTATGGTCAGAGATAGATTTAACTATAAAGAGATAAAAATCGTATTGATGTAAAAAATATTATACATTCGTATGTAGAGAGGTTAACACTTACTATGAGTGGCTCCTGTGACAGCGACTTTTCAGTCTTAACAGGAACCACTGACCCCCATTTTTTTTAAAAATTACTTATAATGACGTTTTGTTTATGTCTATCTTATGATTATTGATTCATGTACTTATTTGGGGTAAAAAAATAAACATCTTGTTCTTCATCAGGTGGTTTCCTCAAAACAGCCGAAATCTGGGCTAACACAGGAGTTGTCCTTCTGTAGAATTAGTGAGTCCACTACAGATTACACATTTACCCCCTGTGTGGGATCTTTTACTTCCCTGGCATAGACACCAGATAGAAGGGACCATCGGCTTTTAGTGTCTCTTCCGAAAGACACAGGCAAATGTGGGTGAACGAAATTGCCTAAGTTTCGAAACGCCGGTAGGTGGGATTGAACCACCGTCCCTCGATTGACAATCCGGTGCTCTACCGCGCAACCACCGCTCCCCACATGTTTAAGAAATGTGTGAATCCATACGGAATGTCAGCGGGCATAAACATTACAGAATGCAAATGGTCACATGAGTCGTACATCGTAGAACATTCACAACGTGTCTCGCTACAGGCAAACCTGCAGTCATCATGAGGCCTTCTGTCATTGTCTCTCAGAGGACTCGCAGATCAGTAAAAATACCACGGGTAATTCATTTCAAAAGCTCCCAACAACATGCTGATGTGTGGACTATTTCATTCATCACAGGACACATAGAAATACAGGTTCTCTCGTGAAACAACACATCATTGCCAGATATCAAAGCAGAAGGTACGCAGGACTACTGTAGACTCTATTTTCTCGTAGACCTTATCATTTTGAACAGCATCTCAACTCGTCTTGGAAGCATTTATCCATGCAGCAATTAATGCAAAAAATTTAGTTCTTGACAAATGTCCACCATTGTTTATAGCCTGTTACTATAGGAACAGAATATGTTATTTAAACAAATTACATACCATAACACTGATGAATCTTATTCAAGATAAATTGAATGAGGTGGAAGATTTAAGATCTCATAAACACCATGCTCAAATTATTTACCCATTTGTTATTGTGCCAACTAACAAAATAAACAGGAAGACAGCTGTCTGGGAGAAACCAAGAAGACAGCTGTCTGGGAGAAACCAGGAAGATTGTTGTCTGCAAGAAACAAGAAGACAGTTGTCTGGGAGACACAAGGAAGACAGTTGTCTGGGGGACACAAGGAAGACAGTTGTCTGGGAGACACAAGGAAGACAGTTGTCTGGGGGACACAAGGAAGACAGTTGTCTGGGAGAAGCCAGGAAGACAGTTGTCTGGGAGAAACCAGGAAGACAGTTGTCTGCGAGAAACAAGAAGACAGTTGTCTGGGAGACACAAGGAAGACAGTTGTCTGGGAGAAACCAGGAAGACAGTTGTCTGGGAGAAACCAGGAAGACAGTTGTCTGGGAGAAACCAGGAAGACAGTTGTCTGGGAGAAACCAGGAAGACAGTTGTCTGGGAGAAACCAGGAAGACAGTTGTCTGGGAGAAACCAGGAAGAATTGTCTGGGAGAAACAAGGAAGACAGTTGTCTGGGAGAAACACAGGAAGACAGCTGTCTGGGAGAAACCAGGAAGATTGTTGTCTGGGAGACACAAGGAAGACAGTTGTCTGGGAGACACAGGGAAGACAGTTGTCTGGGAGAAGCCAGGAAGACAGTTGTCTGGGAGAAACCAGGAAGACAGTTGTCTGGGAGAAACCAGGAAGACAGTTGTCTGGGAGAAACCAGGAAGACAGTTGTCTGGAAGAAACCAGGAAGACAGTTGTCTGGAAGAAACCAGGAAGACAGTTGTCTGGGAGAAACCAGGAAGACAGTTGTCTGGAAGAAACCAGGAAGACAGTTGTCTGGGAGAAACCAGGAAGACAGTTGTCTGGGAGAAACCAGGAAGACAGTTGTCTGGGAGAACAACATGTCTGGGAAAACCAGGAAGACAGTTGTCTGGGAGACACAAGGAAGACAGTTGTCTGGGAGAAACAAGAAGACAGCTGTCATGGAGAAACAAGCTCACCAAGAAAATGCAACCATTTTGACACATGACTACACAGAAACATTACCGCTGCAGTTCTCTGCATAATAATAAAATTCTTATTTTTTGGACAACTGTCGACAGAAGTACAAAGGTTACTCACATCATAAATGATCACTTTGCGGACGTCGCCATGTTTGCTACATTCATTCCTCAAGTCATCACGGATCTTGTTGATCAACACAGGGTTGCCCTGGAAGACAAGAGAAATGACAAGACACATGATTACAAAGTCATTTTGATGGCATAAAGAGTGGGTTAGATTGATGTATTTTAGCCTTCTATATTTTATTAGTTTATTTATTTATTATGTTTTTATTAGTCTGTTTATATGGCACTTTGACAATGAAGAGTGAATTTTAGTCACATGTTTAAGTAATTATTTTATGAATAACTACTACATGTAGATGTAAAGCACCCTGAATAGTGTTTAGCTAGATTTGGCGCCATATAAGTATATATATTTTATTTTTAAGAATTTTGACTTACATCAACTATGTAATGACCTACCCTACTGCTATTATGTGAAGGGTGCCACAGTAATGTTGCAGATATGTAAATTTCTACCCCAAAAACTATTTTGTAGTGACAAACTTTTATTAGAAACATTCAAAACTCAATTTTGCTTTAGAAAATAGAAGATATTTGCGAAAATATATAAACATTTTGATACTTATTACATACGACCTTACCTCAAATACATTTGGATCGAAGAGGTTCTTAACAATGATGATGCGTTCTCGTTTCTGCCTGACCGGAACGTCTTTTTCCAAATGCCAGTTAAACAATCTGCAAAACACAACAACCAACATATTCCATCACAGACCTCACATCCAATGGTTTCCATTTAATAATAATAATATAGGCATTTATAAAGCACCCGAATCCACTCAAGAATTTTTTTTAGTATAGTTTGCTGAGATTTGAACCAAAATAATTGTTCTGCCCAAAGTGTGGAATTGGTCTCACTGAATAAATAAAACTATATAGAATGTTTTCATATACACCTCTGTTTCTTTGGTAATATAATGATGTCTGCATTTTTGAGAACATCTAAACAAACTGGCATTCTTTATTGAATATATTGTAAACTGTAAATACAACTAAGTTTTGGCAACAAATATTGATCTGTCCCTGAAACTTCCGTCGCGACTGACACCCGGATTGTTTTTGTAAAAAACAAAACATTCCCACTGGAGTGTGGTTTAGTCTGACTTACCTGGATGGTTTAGTCAGATGGTTTAGTCACACTTACTTCTCCTGCTGTTTCTTCATTCGTTTCTTCTCTCTGTTGCTCAGTTTCTTTTTCTTCTTACTCGGGTCGTACGCTCCCTTCAGCTCGAACTGAGCCACTTCTACGCTGAGCCGATGGCCTCGCAGCTCATAGCCATCAATGATCTGAAGTGCCAGGTCAACCGACTCCGGCTACGGAATATGAAACAGCTTCTGTAGAAATCATGGCAAGGCAAAACAACCTGTGGCACACATCTGCACAATTTTATAACTTCATCACTTCAGGTGCAATGCTCAAAATGTGGCCGAATTCCCACGACCACATTTATTCACTTGGGCTTCAAACTTGCAAAAATGCTGGTCTGTACAACTGGCTCCCCAACAGCAATCATTGAGATTCACACTGTACTTCCAAAATTACAATGTAAATATTGTTTACGTCTTATAACAAAGGTAAGTTCTTATAGAGCGAGTATCCAATCCTCAGGATTGCTAAATGCGCTTAACACCACTTCCCTGACAGACCTGTTCAATCAGACACCATCTTAACTTCTCTGGGAAGCATCCCGCCATATGCATCAATTAATGCGCAAAGGCTGCTCGTACACATGTCCACCACTGTCTATAGCCTGGTACTCGTTTATACAGTTGAGTGAACTGGAGCAATATAGTGTAAAAATCTTGCCCAAGGTTTTAACACTGCAGCACAAGATTCGAACCTGGGTTCTCTTAGTCAAGAATCTAAAGCTTTACCCATGCCACTGTGCTCTTGTGATAAGATGTGGACCCTCACTTTTGATACTAACTACCAAATTACCAACATCGCAAAGAAACAAGATACTTTTTATGTGAACCATCTCGTCTTCTCTGGCAAGTTTTGAGCCACACTGAAATAAATGCATGAGGAGTATCCCTACTCAAATACCACCACTGTCTATAGCCAGGTACTCAATCATATAGCTGGGTGAACTGGACCGACGCAGAATGAACCAGCCGACACAGCAGCACAGCATCCAGTCCTGGTTCCAAACACAGAGTGCCTGACGCTCTGGAGCCATGGTGCCATTATACCCCACAAAAATTTAAAGCGACGATCAGTTCGTGGCTTTTTATTTTTATTGCAAAATCATGTTGATCAGTATAAGTTATAATTATTGTAGCGTCCTGACCGCCAATGCATGTTTTATCGAAACAGAACTGACTTTGTAATGTATAACGTCGAATGTTTATAAGAATCCCTGATGTTGTCACTCAAATTGCCGTGAGTGACACCCACCCTTTGACCTTTACCAACTGGGAGCCGTGCACCTGGCTGGGTGTGGCGTTAGTGGCGTCAACTTGTGTTCACGTGATACTGCATCGTGTGATCATGCATTTCCTTCTGGTCTTTTAGCCACTCCTACAACGGTTTTTAAAATGCCTCGTGGTCGATGTGTACATAGAGTTAAGCGCCCTTACTGCGTCTATTTTCAACCCCTAAATGGTACACGAAAACATATTTTGACTGTCTTTACGCTATAATAGGTATAATTCATACTGTATAACATGATTTTGCAGTAAAAAAAAGCCACGAACGGACCATGTCGCTTTAAGGTCTGTGTCTGTCAGTTCTAATAACCACTGATCCAGTTAGGTTTTGAAAAGGACACAGTGCAGTTGGTAGATGGAGGGCACTTTTATGCGTGAACAACATTTTTGAGGGCACATCATTGAAATACGTTCTGTTTTAGTTATCTCTGGTATTTTGTTAATATTCATGAAATGGAGCTTGTATGGCAGTATCAGAATTACCAAGTACAGCTAGCGAAGTAACTCAGTGTTACCCAGGGGAAATGCAGTCATATGTACCAGACATCCCCATGATGTTGATGATAATGAATTTATTTTATCTGCAATTATAGTTTTTTCTAATTATTTCAGTATCTTACTTTATTATTAACTCATTAATATATTTTTAGGTTTTAGTTTAGGTTTATTATTATTTATTATCATTTAACATTTTCGTCTTCACTTTAAGTTAAATTGATTATGTATATTTTAGATATTTAAGTTTTACAAATGTTATGCGCCTCTGAGCGGAAGTATATTCCGGATATATGGCGCCTTACAAATAAAACTATTATTATTTTATTATTATTAATTGGACGCAATTGTTGAAAGTCAGTGGGATGCCTGTGAGCTGTCTTTGAGGCTTGGCCTGCACTTGTAATTGCACTGGTAATTACCCCAGGGCAAAAGGACAGGGCGCCCAAAAAAGGCACAGGATGCAAAATAAACATGGCGCATCCAAACGAGGGCAGGGTGCAGCACCCTTGGGAAGAGGCCCAGCTGGAACACTGCTGACCAGGTCTACTTCGCCTCAGGTGATGGTGTACACTATACTGTACACACCTTGATGTAGCAGCACAGTCCGTCGCCTTTATTCGCTCCTGTCTGGTCCTTGTATAGTTTCAGTTTCGGTTTGCGCGTGCGGACGTCGTACATGACCAGACCACATTTGTTCATCAGTTCCTTGTACTCGTCGTCTGTGATGTCCACTGGCATCCCAGACACGTAGACACTGGTCAGTTTCTCCATGTCCACATCAAACCAACCTACACCAGAAACAAATCCCATTTCAAGTCACTTTAGTATATGTAGATATACGAATGCAGGTTTTCCATCAGAGATATTCTTATTCAGTTATCACAATTGTCATGTTCTAATTACTAACTGACACCTTTGTGTCACTAATTTAATAACGTAAATTAGCAGCAAATAAAAGGAAACAATATGTAAGAATATATACTAACTAACTAGAAAATCATACTGACACTTTAAAATGACATTTATGTAACATTTGCAAAAAAAGTACATATTATGTATATTTTACCTATAATATTTAACCAGTAAATTTGCCTCTTAAACAAATATGTATTTCTGCACTTTAGCATATTTTATATTCGCTATGTGTTGTGTTATTGGCACATCTGGTGATACACAACACAACACAACACAACACAACACACACACCACACACACAACACAACACAACACAACACAACACAACACAACACAACACAACACAACACAACACAACACAACACAACACAACACAACACAACACAACACAACAGAAACTTAACGTATTAACTAAATATAGTAATAATAAAACAAAATATTGTACAAGCAAACCTTCACCCACTCACCTGGCTCCGGTTCTTTCCTTTTCCCTTTCTTTTCCTTCTTCCCATCCCCTCCCTCAGCATCCTTGTCCGTCTCCATCCCCTCCTCCTTGTCGTCCTCCTCTGGAGCGGTGTAGTGCTGGCTGAAGTATGTCGACCAGTAGTCGTCATACTCCTTGTTCCCTGTCGGCTCAAACGCTATCGGTTTGGCCGTCTCACCGCCCTCGCCCTTACTGTTTGATTCTTCCCCACCCTCTGTGTTGTTGTCGCCTGAGTTATCATAATGACTATAGTAGTAGTGGTAGTAGGCCGCGTAGTCATACTCAGGCTGGGCGTCGTCAGCTGTTCCGAGATTCTCCCCCTCGTTTTCCGTTCCTTTCTCTGGGTTTTTCCCATCCTCGTGGGAATGTTCGTTTGTGTTTGAAGCGTCACCCCCAGAACCGGCATCTTTGCTGTCTGTTGGCGATTGTTCACCTTCTTTTGCGGCCGTCACATCGGGGGTGGGTCCGTCTTCTGACACCACAGGCTTGTTCTTCCCTGCTTGTTGTGACTTGTAGTATTCATTACAGTACTTGTTGTAATAGTCCCAGTACGCCTTCGCATCGGCCGGCTGTGTGGTCGTGTTACTGTAGTATTGTTGGTAATATGCAGCGTAGTCAGTGGCCTTCGTTGTTGTTGTTGTTGTTGTAGTCACTGTGTCTGTGGCTGTTGTTGAATCGGTTGTTGCGGCTGTGTTCTCCATGCCGTAGTTCATCTGGTACTTCGCTATGAAATCATCGTCAATCTGAAAAGAAGCCACGCCGCGATCATCATAAATGGATGCTTATTATATCTGCATGACATCAAAACTTGTCTATGTTTGATGTTTCCATATAAAATTAACATGCTGCTTCTCAGTGAAAAACATGTTATTGGTAGGTTGATAACAGTACATTATATGTGGCGATAATAATCAAAATGCAATTTAGTTGTATATGTCCACTGCCTAATTCTATCAATGTTTATTTAAAAATCAATAACATGTATCTATAACACAACTTCTACTCTCCTGGTAATTTAATTTGAATTGCCGCCAGATGTGTTGTAAGTATTCAAATTCCAAATGTAACACACGATTATGGCACGTATTCCCCACGTAATTAGTCCTCTGACGTCTACTATCGACGATTCTGGGAAAGCAAGATGGCGGACAATAGCGTCACATAATTGCATGCACTTCTTATCCATATACAGATCAATGACTGTATCATCAATGTAAATAGTGCTACGTGACACATATTGAATGAAACATGCACGCACACATTTACCACACTAATGCTACTGTGTATATCAGACCCAAATGGTGCAGTCTTGGCACACATGTGACTGACTCACATCAACTGAATACTACAGCTTTTATCTATAGTTTTTGAAGCCATCTTGGATCATTACTGATTCATTCCAAATCGCACGTCCTGACCATAGGTGTGTGTAGCGCTTTAAAACACCATATATTTAAATTTAAGATCATAGGAGACTATCTCATAAGACAAAAATCAGTTTACTAAAGAAAAAGCTCAAAGCCGTCAATACCTTTGGAAACCAAGCCCGTTTCTCCATGTCAAACTCAAACACTGTGCCATCTTCATCGACCCTGGTGGCGCCCGAGTCGACTGTGTTTCCAGGGTCGCTGCCAGCATCTTGCCTGTGGCGCTCGTCAGCCTCTTGCTGCAGCTGATGCTCAAAGTCTTCATCATCATCCATCATCAGATCTGTGAGGCAGAAACTTTAGCATGAAATAAATGCACGTAATGTATTTGGTATCACAGAGAAACACAGGCCAACAGGGAAAGAATGAATACATACGTACCAGAAATAACAAATTTTGCTATTTTCATCTAACTAACATTCAAACTAGATAAGCAACCCAAAAATGGACAACTCATACAACACTTCAATTCAAAGTTACGGTTCGTCCAATCCCAACAATATTGGTAGTGTTTAAGAGTGCCTTCTTATCTACACTGTACATAGTAAAGTATATTTCCATCACTATGTTGTCAACCTAGTAATTTCAAGGTGCAGCCAAGAGCAACTACAGAGGAGGCTCGAGAAACGCAACTAGCATCTGGCTTTTGATGAATCTGCTACGACGTCGTAAGTATATTTCGTGACACTGGCAGACTGTCACTGGCCCTTGGCATTCAAAAATGCAGAGCATAATTTCCACAAAGCAGTAGTCAGGGGCTTTAAAGTGGCAATCACTTCATGACTCCTGGGTAACCGAGGCTCATTCAACTGGGTACCGGATTCACCCCACTGAGGCCGAGTGATAATCACAAGCCTGGCAAACAAGGCGATAATCAAGGATACACTACACGCAGTTCACATAAACACTGTATATGTGAGTATATGCCTATATACATTTATCAGCATATCTATAAAAATCATAACGCATTAACTTAGAAGACAAATAATCGTAACTGATGATCGTAAACTGTCATCGTACCGGTTTTTTTAACACGATTTTCAACCGTTTCTATGTGTGCATATATTATCGCCCACACAGTATTTTAGCCTCCCACGAACAGTAATTTAGGAGAAGTTGTCATTTAAACTTTAACAAATGATTATTTCATGCATAGTATCCCGCTGCTATGTCGGAAAACAGCGGATGCTAAAAATGAGAGCGCTTACATTTCAAGTTGCGTCGAAATATCACGGATATTGCCGCTGTGTGTATTTACAACAAAATGATACTGAGTGCAAGTTAGCTTTACAAACATACATGCAGTTGTGGTCGTAATGTTTGGTAGCAATCCACGCTTAACAGCCGATGACGTCGTGTTGCCGGCGAGTTTTGCGCGCGTTTTTTTTGGATTTTATTTGTTTTTAATAACGTAAGTTTTTTGAACAAAAATAACGACTTGATTAAAGTTATGTACAATTGCATTGACATAGTAAATAGCCCAATGTGGAGTAGCTGGGCCAAATCACTGTTCACTGTAAACCAGTAAGATATGTATCATGTCTTGCATATATGTTTTTTGTTTAAGTTATTAATTTTTTTATACAGCTTATAAATTTATTTATCTTATCCATTAACCTTTTAACCTTTTTATTTTCAAATTGTGTTTCTCAATATGCATAAATTTCATATTTATGTTATTATACAATCAGATATATTGCTCATTATTTTATCTGTTATACTATACTTTTACACTTATCTAACTTATAACCTTATTTAACTTTTATCTACTCATTGTTTAACATATTTACCTTTTAAAGGCTATTTATATGTGTATATACCAACTGTATATCGGCTATTTTACCTGAAATAAATGTATTCGTAAGTAATTTGTAACCTACAGTGTGTGTACGCGCGCGCATGCGTGCGTGCATGACAATGAAATTGTGTTGAAGCTCCGACGCAGCGACCGAATATTGGTTTAATTTCGGCGTCAGTGTAAGTTTCTGACAAGCATCAAAAGGGTTCACTTGCAGGTTTTGAGTCCCCCTAAAGTAACCTTACTTGATCGACCACTGGATCTATACCCCCACACAATACCGGGTATATGCCTAAGAGAAAAAGAAGGCGAGCAAGACCGGTAATGCAATGGGATGAAGGGCGGTAAGAAAAATCTGGAAAGAGAAGTTCTAAGGAGAATGGAGAACAACAGCAAAAGTTAGTAGGATTTGGAAAATGTTGATAGAGAACGTAGTGAGAGAAAACCGAGGAAAGAAAAGACGATGATAACCATGTCCAATGTACTCACCCCTAACACTGGGACGCCAAGAAGAGAACAAGATGGATGCCTATGGCCCAAGATCGAACGTCTTAATCCAACCCACACAAATAACAGGTATTTCAACCTGTCTCATATGTTTCAAGAGTCTTCTGACCCAATGTGTGTGATGTTGCACGAATCTGTTTGGTTTGTTCAGCAATGATTATCAACTTTCCTGAATTCAATTCCACCAGCCGTTCATTAATTATCTGCCTCTGGTTCGATTGCAGGTATTTCTAACGGCCGGTGATGCTCCTGAATATATGTCACTTTTCTGCGAACCGCTACATACGCGAAGAGTTGGGTAAATGTTAGTTACACCACCAAGAGGAAAGTTTTCTTTACCTTCCCTTAGCCTTATTTGGGAACGTTACTGCATAACATAATTATAACGATATGCTACCGTTACCAGAACATTACATGTTTTCTGGGCAGACACAGTGCAATCGAAGAATATTAGTCACATATATACTTATTGGTTGAGCTACATTGCTTCAGTACGTTATATTATATTCATTGTTCCATAGACGTATATTACACATAACAATCTGCGTGGTCGCTTTAGCGTTATGTGTGCCTCTAGAATGACTTTAGAATGTGTCGCGCTTTGGTGAGCTTAATTCAGCTAAGGTGGGATGCAGTTGGAGGTTTTAGGAGAGTCTGAACGTGTTTTTGTGTGTCTCGGGAGACGGGGATGCGATTAGAGACTTTGGAATATCATGAAGGTGGGTTTTTGGCGAACATCGATGGGTGGAGTTGGAGATTTTTGGAAAGTCTATATGTGTTTTTGCGAAACTCAAGACATGTGTGGGTCTTCGAGATCATCTTTTGTTGAGGTCCATATTTCAGATCAAGACATGCTGTCATTTGTAAAACCACGCATTGCTTGTACAATGTAAATATATGTCTTTATAGTTTGTGTGGCAATTGATAATTATATCCCTATATCTTTCGAGATTATGCCCAGAGTTGCCATTGCGGATCTACCCAGGGTGGGGCGACTATTTTTTAATACCTGTATTTGGTGACTTTTACACCAGCCGCTTGAATTTTAGCCCATGACTTTGATTGCTTGAACTAATATTCTAAATGTTCCATGATCTGCTAACAACATAGTGCACATGTCATATAGGCATAATATTGCAGCTTTTGAACTAACAGGCGCCGATTTGGAATCCCTTCTTTGTTGCTTTTATTGACTCTTTGATTACCTGTTCCTAATATCTGCTGAAGAGTGATCGTGGTAGTATACACCCATATCTCAGTTTTTTCTCAGATTTGAACCACCGAGTGCATGTCACCATAGTTGGTCATTGTAAAATGTGTTCGAATAATTCAGTGGCGCCATCTAGGGAATGTATCCTGTGAAAATTGTAACTTAGTTTATGATGTCATGGAGTAACTTTTGGTGCAATTTTTCCGTTAGCAACTTTAAGACGGTGCAAATCACACTCGTTGGGTAAGCATTTTAACTCTTTTCGCCTTAAGTTCTCGAAAATTTCGTCATACTTCGCTATCAGTCACATATATAATCTGGCTAGTATTATCGAGGACATTCAAATTATTGACGGATTAGAGATAGAGTCTTTTTGAGACCAATTTTGCTGAGTTCACACACGACGGCGCGCCCACACGACACATCACACACGACGCAGTCACAGTCACACTCACTTTCAACACTACTAATTGCAATAGTGATAATCATCATTGACTCGGTCATTGACACTTTCCTTTTAACAGTGTCGAATCCACGCCCGAAGAAAACGTGGGTATGCTAAAATAAGTGTCAGGACAGTGATAATATAGAATAATTCATAGTTGTCTGACTTGTCTCACGAGTGTGTTTTTCTATAAAAGACTATCTCTTCTCGACAGACATTTTGTAATCATTATTTATAGTATTTATAATTATTAATGGCATAATGCTAGGACAGCTAGGCTAGGTGTGTAACCAGAAATTCGTAATGTTCTTAATTTGTATACAATTGTCTCAGCGTGCAGTTGTTTCTGTTTGCAGGGGTGTGACAGTGTTGTGATATCTGACCTACCAATGTATGGTTTGGCGCGACAGGATATTGTGACTGCCAAGACATGGTAGGGCTCACGCGACTATTGACGTGGAAGCGCCTAACTGTGCTGGGATGTGTCAGCTTGTTACTCATTGTCTACCTGTCTCTGCCTTCCACACGGGACAGGCGGTGGTACTACCGCCGGGCTCCATGCTCCTTTCCGGATAAACAAGTACACGATGGCATCATCGCCATGGCGAAGGCACACACTTTGCTGAAAAAGCTCAACATTGTCCACTTCCTTTGCTATGGCACACTATGGGGCACGTTACGCAGCAACAAAATGCTGTCCTGGGACCCGGAACCAGACATCTGCGTTACAAACGAAGGAATCTCGGCTGTTGACGAAGCCTACCTGTATAAGCTGTTTCAATTCGAAGGACTCATACTGTCGTATAGCAGCCAGGAGGGAATGTACACTGTGACTTATGGTGCTGCAACCGTCACGCTGACCGTGTTCGAGGAATCGGAAGACGGGGAGTCGTACCAACGCATCGGACTTCGCAGCCGTGTGCTTCCTCCCGATATGAAGGAGAAGTTTCCGAAACGATTGTTGGCGGATCCGCTGCCAAACCTCGAATGCTTCGGACTAATTCTCCCAGTGCCTCATGAGGATATTGAGATACAGAAGTATCTCTATCCAGATGATTGGTGGATCGAAGTACGGCCACCAGGGTGTTGAGATATCGGTAGCAATGCAGCAGAGTGAAATGTTGGTGGTGTCGTTCATTGCAGTGATGTTAATTGAATTTTTAAAGGGATATATGATCACGTGTAAGATATTTATGTATATTTGTTATAGTCTGTGTGGGTTTATTGATTTGATGCATTTTTTGTGAGGGTGTCTGTCGGGGAAAAGAGTGGTTGATTTGTCGGGTGGGGATGCTTAGCTGCCAGTTTATTGCATCCGCAACAACATGTTGGTAGTGAACGTTGTTTATTTCACATATGTAATACCCTGGTAATTATGTATGCAGTTGATTTGATATGACTGTGTGGATGTAATTCAGTTGTACATACAGTTGATTAATCTATGTCATGGATAAATCTGATCTGATGCTTAGGGAATTCAGTGATAACATGCATGCATTTCACATGTAGTTTTCAGTTCTCAATGTACCAGGTATGTTGTACATTAAGTCACTGCACCATTGAATGGATCAACTTTTCGTATTGTTGTTCGTTCACCACTACTGAGCATGCCCATTTATAAGTGAAGAGAAATGCATCTAGTATGCATGCCATTGTATTACTAGGCAACCATCGTCAATATTTTTTTGGTGAATGCTTCACAACATGCAAAGCTTGTGCACTTAGCACATCTAATTTACATAATTCACTGTAAATAGTTGTAAATATTAATGATAACAAAGTCAGCGCCGTGACTTGCAGTCGTGATCGCTGACTGTTTAACTCATTGTGAGCCGAGAGAGATCTCTGTAAATGTTTTTCTCCAGCTTTATAGTTTTTTAATTACATTAAACAAAAATTTCTCCAGGATCCTAATGTTTGTATCGTATTGATTCCAGTATTTTTGTTGACAATGCATTGACAGAAAAAATATAGTATGTACCGGTATATAAAATATCGGATGAATCAATGATAGAGTGGGGTTGGTTCAAACTGGAAGTACCCACAAGGAAGATATCCAGGGAGGGCAGCATAAACTTACATCACTGTCATATAGGTTGGTACACTGACTCACTGTTGTAGTAATCGTGCCACTTTTCTGTGGATGTAAATTTATATTAATTATCTGTGGCCATCCACCAGAAACTACATCAACGCGACATGTCATTATGACGTCAGTGTGACCAGATATGTTACAGATGATGTTTGTCTATCGCCACTCAATGGCTACGTACAAAAATAAATTATACTATGGTTATGTAGGTAACTTCTACCATAGGTAAGACATTTTTGCTTTTGTGAATCATTGACACCATGATGTGATAGATGTAATGTGGAACCCTGCTGTAGGACTCGTCATGACGAAATTTTTTGGAATTTTTTTATTTGAAGAGGAACATATACAACATTTCATCGGTTAATTTTTTTCTTGAACATTGCATCTCTGTTTTATTCATATTTGGAACATTGCAGTTGGTTAAAATATATACAATCCAGCATCCCTTAAAACATGTAATTATCATGTTTTTCAACTAAATAAAAAAATTATTAAAAATTTTGGTATAATATAATGTTATCAGACATATTTTGAGAAAATACATGGAGAGCATTTCAGCATTTCAATTGCACAAAAAATGTAAAACTCTTTGTATGTAAACAGTCCATTAATTAATTACCCTGCAGTGGAACAATTATTGGGATGTACTGTATGTTTTGCTGTTTTACTTTGGACCATAAATGCTATTTTTGTGTAACATTTTGACATTTTACTATGATCTGTATTATTTATCTATAGTGTTGTTTAAATAAATAACAAGCTTTAACAATAGTGTTTTATTTGATGGTAATTTTTAATTGTGGCATCCACAACTGGTGTTTTTTCAGTGGGAATGTTTCAGTGTCTGATTATCCTGGAACTCACTGATATATTAGTTATATCATGTATCATATCATTATGGATGTATGCTTTATATATTACACATACTAATTATCAGCAACACCAATTTTTTTTAGGATACAACATTGATGGTACCACATGAACGTATAACAAAACTTATTTCAGGCTGTTATCACTTATCAGCTGCCATATAAGTTATGATGATATACGGCTACAAAAAACAGAAAACTGCCATTTAATTTCAGCCATCACTGAACCGTATAATAATGTTGTCACATCATATTTATTGTATCACTGCCATAATATGATATGCACCCATAAATTGAAACGATGGTATTAATATCCAAGGATGCTAATATGTAATCATTAGATATGTCCTGTGGTGATCCAGACTGATTTGTTTTCAGTATCCAGTGAGATATGTTGACATTGCTGCCAGTTCTTGCTGATATGAGGTGACTGTACAGTGCATTGTGAATGTGAATACAGTGTAATTGATCTGGGACATTCCAACACCAGTGATTAAAACTGTGATGACGAAACATGATCCACGAGTCCTTGAGTTGTGTCAAGTTTTTACACAGCATGCAGGATTGTTATATATCGGTAGTAATGTAGTAGACACGTTCCTGTCTGGGTGATTTATCTTGTGTACTTATCCTTTTAATGTTTAGGGGGTGGTATGTGTTACAGTTATACAGTTTCCTAATTTATTTAATGTATTTATTTTTAGCATATTTAAAATATGTAACTTTATTACTAGTGTCATTTATTTATTTAATCTACAGTTATTTTACTTCCCGACAGACGATGAGTTGAATTTACTACTAGCACCAAATTCTAAAGTTATAAATAAATAATTTGTTACTTATATTCCAAATGTGACCGTAAATGTACACACAATTCCAGGTTTGTCAGCATTTACGTGTGATTGTAAAATTTATTAAAACATGATTTTTTTTGGAAAATATTTAGAGAAAATAATTAAATTAGCAGCCACTCTATAACACTAATAGCATTAAAGCTCAACCAGTCTTTTGTATCCTGGTTGTAGGGTTTTGGTTGCAGGTTTTGATGCTACTTGATAAACCATGGGATTGCTGGTCCCCACAAAAGTATCAAGTTGATTTAAATGTTAGTTTGTTGCCACTATAGTATCACACTGTAGGCCTGTGCCTCTGGACCATTGTCTATTGGTGTGGGGGACATCCATCAAGACAATGCAGACACATGATACGTCATGATCAGGTTGCTGGGTTGATTTGTTCACAACTCCGATTTAGTTTCATAGATTTTATATCACGTTAATTGATTGCCGGATGCAATTTCCAGATAGATTCAGGATTATCTCAAAACAATGATGCCCGAGATAAGAGGGACCATTTCACTAGAATAAAAACTCAAGGAACATTCATCTTTAAACAAAACCATTGTTAAATTAAAGGACTTTTTCAAAATGCAAATAGTTCATTGCCATGTTACCATGGACATTATTTCCATGAGACACCAGTGTACTGCTGGCGTATCATGGTTTTAATAGTTTTTTATATTTGAGATCACAATTGATTTTAAGAAACACAATTTGGTTTAAGATCTCTTAACAACATTAGTAAAATTACTTTTGGTTGACATTTCATCTGACATAGACATTTTGTGCTTTGGCTTGGTATTGTTATATACAAATGCTGTCCGTATTTACAAACTTTCTTCTGAGGGAGGTTGGAGGACTGAGGTTAGACAAAAATGATTTAATCTGATATCGGACAGACATTCTGAGAAAGTTCTTTTTTAATGACACCTTTAATGAAAATATGTGTTAATTACTAATACTATTACGGTATTGCAGGTAGATGTTTTAAAATATTTTCTTCCTGAGGTATAGGTGTTAAAGATACCTGAATCATGATAGCAATGGAATGCCAATATAATTAATATAACTTCTATGCGTCTGAGAATAATTATCTGTTGCTAACTGAAACATAAAAAAGATGTAGATTAAACTGGCACATATAATATATCTTAAAAACCAACTTTTTGTTGCTACGCTTAAAAGATAAACACACTTTAAAAGCTGAATATCATGTTTGTTGATTCGTATTTGCATTTGTTAATTAGTAATTTGTGTCTTAGTAGCTTAAACATAGGCTGGCCAATATGTTCTTGTTGAGGTCATTTGGGAAGTAGTCTACTGTGACAGTGATTCTGTATGGTTTTGTGCTTATCAAAGAGATCAAACTGATTCAGTAAACCATACTAAGACATCGTTATTTTAAAACGATTGTGCGAGACATTTATTCGGCAGTGACCCCCTTCGACAATAATAACTACCAGTGACCCCCTTGGCCTTGGTTTGATTTGTAAATGAGCCGATCGTGACACGTTTTCCATGAACGTAAAAACACATGCATAACTGGTTTGTCCTTGAATTCACATCGCAACACAGATATACACATTAAACATGCCATACATGTTTTTATTGTTCGCTAAACGATGACATTAATTTTATTGTGCCGCTATAAAAACGTCATGCATGGTTTCCCGAAGGAATCACCGAGCTAAAAATAAATCCACCAATCAAATCGAGCCAAAGGGGAGCGGACATTTTACTACATTACAACAACCTACCATTGACAGACCGGCAAGCGAGACAACGTGGCAACGTGTTTCTGACTGTCAGACGAAACGTCAACGCAGGTAATCATACGTATTTGTCATTTCCGAGACTTCTATATATTATAGGATGCATCGTGTAAGAGAACGTTGTTAATTTGTTGAGTTTGGTGCGATAGCGACGCGTGCTTATTACAAGATAGGCGTACGCCGCCGCTAGCAATCAATGTCTTTCATTCACTTTACTCAGTGATCCATGAAATACACAAGTCACACAACCAAGCCGACTTTGTCACCTATCAAAATTGAAATTCAACGTCTTTATATGTGCGTGTGAGCATGATGTACCAAATTTTACATCAGCCTAACTACCCCATATCTGACTCTGAGTTCACTTTCTGTCTCTTCAAAGCTACCAGCAACTAGCCAATTTAATTGGTGCAAAAATACAATAGACAGTGCATCACAGTGGTGAGTAAAGCTCTGTGTAAAAGCCAATTAATCACAACAGGTGATCAATTACCTACTTGGATGTGTAGTGGACAGTGGACAGTGGACACAGGTCACTAGTGAGCTGCACCTACCATTGTTTAATTCTTCTATTCAAGCAGTGACCACTTGGGTCAACATCTTGATGAGTAGGACTGTATTCATTGTCAGTTGTGTCCAGGTAAAATGGACCTATGCTCTTTGTGTGGGAGACTAGGAGTATTATTCACGTTCATTTCAGTCATGAAGGTGTTAAGAAGTAACTTCAAAAGATCTTCAATTAAATGTATTAGTGTAATGGAAATTAGGGACACCCCAATGATGCTTATAGTAATACACTAGTGGCCGGATCATAATATTTTACACTTAAACTTATATTGTCAATGTGAATGGTTAAAATGATATCCCGTTCTGTAATTCATTGTATTTTTGTGACTGAATAAACGTTATTATGTTAATAATCATGTTACCAAATTAACCTCTAGTTTCTAGTGAAATTGAATCATGATTTAATGACTTCAACCGTGATCAAATCAGATAAAGACAAAGCAAAGGAATGTTGTTTCGTACTATTCTCATAAAATTAATTGGATCCCCCTAGCTTCATTTAACAACATTTACGTATTCATATCCAGCCATTATCAGACCTGACATCAGTTTTATTTATAAACAATCATGCTATTTTCACCATGTTTATTTATCCAGGCCAGAAACCAAAATTTACATTGAAAAAGGAACCTATCGTGTGTGACACAATTGAGTTGACAAATATTTCTTGAACTTTTTAGAGTCTTAAATTTACAGGATAAATCCATTGGAATTGATGTCTCTTGTGTTTAGAACCATGTCATCAGGCGATGGGAAGAAAGTGATCCTGGTGACAGGTGGGACTGGGCTGGTGGGAGAGGGAATCAGGCATATCATTGTGACTGAGGAAAAGAGGGAAGACGAGGAATGGGTGTTTGCCTCGTCGAAAGACGCTGACCTTACGTAGGTGACAAACTTATCAGTTGGTGTGAATCAATTATGATCTATTTAGAATTTTCTTTATTAAGTTAAATTTTTTGGATGGGCCTGTCCTTTCTTCTAACCGGAATTAGTCAGCTTAGTAACGTGTATCCGGAAGTCTGTAGTGTTGAACAAAAGGGAATAGGATAACGTTGGACATAAAAGGCAAACTCAACCTGACCCTGCAATGTTGACAATAAAGTTTTGAAACTGTTTTGAACAAGTTTCGGGTTGTCAACTTTAAAGATTAATTAATGTTGTTATGGGACTACTAAAATAACGAAACACAATTTGATGTCTTCAATGTGTTTACTATCATCTTAAGTCAGGAACACTACTAATTAATAAATAGAAACTAAAAAAACTGGCTCCTTTTAAACACTGGATGAGCTTATACACTGACATTTCTACTTTAGTTTCTACTCTACTAACTAGTGTATTGATTTGTTTTGTTAGTCATAAATAGTAAGATATTTAGCGCAGTTTATATGTAATTATATATTCTGTAATTTTAGTCAATAGTGCAACATGCCTATGCTATTAATGCATTTAAAAATTTATTTGACTATTTTATTTGTTGACTTAGAGCGTTGTCTAATATGTAGCTGTGTTTGTCTCACACCCTCCAGGAATGCGGAACAGACCCGGGCGTTGTTTGAGCGGGTGAAACCTACGCATGTGATCCACCTAGCGGCCTTTGTTGGAGGACTCTTCCGAAATCTCAAGTACAACCTTGACTTCCTCGTAAGTATGGCAGGGAGATAAAGAAAGGTAATGGTAAGTTCTTATGTAGCACATGTCCTCAGGGCTGCTCAAAGTGCTTCATGCTTTACTTCCGTGACAGACCTGTTCAATCAAACATTGTCTCAACTTTTCAGGGAAGCATCCAGCCACGCTGCAATTAATGCACGAAGGCTGTTCGTTCAGATATCCACCACTGGCACTCATTCATACAGCTGAGTGAACTGGAGCAATGTAAAATAAAAATATGTGCCCAAGGTTTAGCACCGCAGCACAAGATTCAAACCCGGATTCTCTTAGTCAAGAGTCCTAAACTCTACCCCTGAGCCACTATGCTCTGCTTATATACTAAGGTCACAGGCCCAGAAAAAAACCATCTCAAATTCTCTGGGAAGCTTTCAGCCATGCTGCGATTAATGTGAAGATATATATACACAAATATCCACCACTTTCTATAGCCAGGAACCTGTGTTCTCTCAATTGAGAGTCACAGTCTGATGCGTCAGCCACTGTGCCACAGTGCTCCACATTGAGTGCAATCCCTAAGGGAGAAATACTTTTTTGCCCATCTTGAATTATTCACCAGTCTTGGTTTGTTTAAAACAATCAGGTATGTTTTATGTAAATCAGCATGAATGTTTGTTACATGTATGCAACGGTGTCACAAAATAAGATGACAGCCATTTGTGTTCACAATACATTTTTCATAGGTTGTGTTTTTTGTTAGAATCACATATAAAAAATTATTGTGCAAACTAATTAATAGAAAACAATATTGTGCTGTTTTTGCTGCCGACGTTGGAGTGTATGAAACCTATACATGTATTTACTGTTGATATGCAGATGAAATATTTTTTACTCTGGCAGATCGATTGTTGTGATACGAATGTTTTGTTTTCAGGTAGGGAAGATGTAGTAATTTGCAGCTAGTCTGTGGAGATAATTATAGTTCCGAACACTCCAGTTTACTGCATCAAATTACACTAATTGAGGCAGAAAAAAACAACTATGAAATGTATTATGTTGTAGAACATAATATCAAACTCCAAACATTTAAGTACTCCGTTTAGCAAAGGTGATGCATATACATTGTCACTCCAATTACAGTAATTTGATGAACATAATCTCTTTTCTCTGTAGACTTATTAATGCAAATTTGATGTGTTTAGTTATTTAAATCAGCTCTTTTACGCTATTTATTTGTTTTATATTTATTTTATAATATATATTGTATATTTGTATTTAATTCATTCAGTTGTGTGTAAAGTGCCCAAGAGCATTTTATCTTAAGTGGACCCGGGTGCTATATAAATATATTATTATTATTATTATTATTGCACAGTCTTAAGTCTTGTATTAAGTATTTTTATTTACAATTATCAATCTCACATTTTTGGTCATTTAGCCCATCCTAGCATAAGTTCATCATGGGCTTGTGAAGTTTGACATTAGGTTGTTTTCATGACATGTTTATTTAAAATAATTCCTGCATGTGCATGCGTTAAGAACTAGTATACGTATGTGTGTTCTTCCTTGCCATTATGTAAGACTCACCTGGGCTTACCTTTATTTATGTCTTACTGTTTTGTAGAGAAGGAACATTCTCATCAATGACAATGTGCTGAACACGTCATTTGAGATGAAGGTAGAGAAGGTTGTGTCCTGTCTCTCAACCTGCATCTTCCCAGATAAGACAACGTATCCTATCGACGAGAAAATGGTCAGTGAAGGGTCAGTTATGACAAGTATTGTTGTGTGTACAAAGAGTTGTAGTTGAATACAGCTGCTTAACCACGATAGTAAATTACAGCTATTTAAAGCGACATGGTCCGTTCGTGGCTTTTAATTTTTATTGCAAAATCATGTTATACGGTATAAATTATACCTATTATAGCGTAAAGACAGTCAAAATATGTTTTCATGTACCATTTAGGGGTTGAAAATAGACGCAGTAAGGGCGCTTAACTCTGTGTACACATCGACCATGAGACGTTTTCGAAACCGTTGTAGGCGTGGTTAAAAGCCCAGAAGGAAATGCATGATCACGCGATGCAGTATCACGTGAACACAAGTTGACGCCACTAACGCCACACCCAGCCAGGTGCACGGCTCCCAGTTGGTAAAGGTCAAAGGGTGGGAGTCACTAACGGCGATTTGAGTGACAGTGTCGAGATTCTGATAAACATTCGATGGTTAACATTACGAAGTCAGTTCTGGTTCGATGAAACATGCATTGGCGGTCAGGACGCCACAATAGTTATAACTTATACTGATTAACATGATTTTGCAATAAAAATAAAAAGCCACGAACTGATCATGTCGCTTTAAAGGGATTCTTTGGGACACGAAAGTGATTCTTTCATGTTCCAAACTATGAAACGTAATACTTTGAAATTATAAAACTCTTCTTCATGAACAATTTCTTTATTTAATGTAAATTCTTTATATAAATGACTTAATTTCCTTAAATTATGTTTACTAATCACTAATTACCCTGATCATTTATAAAAAAATAATCCTTTTTGTGCCCCAAATAAGTACACATACAGTATATGGTGTTTCTAGTTTTGGTTTGATCCACTGGTGTTATCCGTATATGGCATCGTTATTATTGATTAATAAAACAACTAATGAAATAAAGGCGTAGAATTACATTGCATAATTACATTAACATGATTGTGTACATTACAAAGTGCTTAAAGTTTATTATAAAGTATATTTATTTATAACTGATAATACATACCCCCCTGTGGGTAATTACAAATATATATAAAAACACTGATTCAAAACAATTGTATTATACTGTTGAGTGGTCTCCTGTTTTGGTCTTCAGTACAATTTTGGAACTGTATTTCTGATGTATATGTGATTATATTTTCTATTTTGTTATTTTACTGATGTGTTCGTGAATGCATGTATTTTATTATTCTTTATTATTATTAATTATGTTTTCTAGGAAAATAAGCTATGCATTGAATGACAGTAAAAGGTATACGTTTCTACCAACGTTTCAGACATGACCTACTCAGACCTATTTATGCCTTGCATGCTGACTACTAATAGACTTAGTTAGTTGCCAGTTCACTGTACGTGGAAGGCCACATATTATGCTGACACATGCTGACACATGCTGACACATGAAATGATTCTCACAGGTACATAATGGGCCGCCTCATGACTCTAACTTTGGGTATTCGTACGCCAAGAGGCTGATTGATGTACAGAACAGGTGCGTGGAGCCAAGCTGTCAGTTATGACAGTGATAGGTGGAAATTACACATAAATCTCTTCATTTGCAAAGATGTTGAACGCATTTACAAACTTCCTTTTTGGGGACAATAAATGTAAATGTTTTTCAAATAATTTATAATATTCTTATTCTGTTTTAGTAATGTAATTAATTATCTTTCTGACAAATTACTAACATGTGTTTTATGTGATTTATATGTGATTTTGTTGGAACATTGTAAATGCCTCCTCAGATAGATTTTGGTACAATTAAAACAGCGACAATATTGCTTCTGTTTTGGTTAAAAATGTTCTGTTCTGAATGGTAATTTGCAATTGGCTAAATATGACCATTTTCATGGTAAGCTTGGAAATCAAGCAGCCAATGTTTGGGGATGGTTGTATGATCGTATTCATAGTAGTGTTTTGATGAAGGTTACATTACTTTAGCATTTATCAACAATATTATCGATGTAAACCATCCCACTGTATGGCTTACTTGGCTCAAAACGATCAATTAATCAGTCTGTTAGCAATAAATCGCCCTGACACTCGGTCAGGTTGGTGAACAAATAATAGTAAGACAGGGGTGTGGGTGAACTTGTAGATCTGCATTGTTTTAATGTTATGCAATAACCACATGTTCAAATAATCACCACACATAGTAAACATGTGCAAGTATACAGACAATCGCCACATAACAATGCAAACTCCCTGATCTACAAGTCAGACTACCTAATAACTATCTGCAGTCTACCTACTAACTAACATCTACACAATACATTAATTATACAATAATCGAACTACAAACATAAGTAAAATTATACAATAATCGATTTACAAACATAAGTAAACCAGTCAATAAAGGGAGGGTGGGTGGGAGCTTAAAGTTACCCGGGTAGAATAATAACACCGCTTTCGATGGATATCGATTAACTGAGTAGAGCTGCTGCTGAAACAAGTGAGGCCGATTTGCCGCCAAACACCAGTTTAAATAGGACCGTGGGCCGATTGGGAAACACCAAACCAGATTGCGAAACACCAAAATAGGAAACCACAGTATAAACAGAGCCGTGCCTACAGACATTGACTGATGACCCTGGCTTTGCATGACTGGGCCATAATTAAGATTCTGAGTAGCCTGGTGAATAACAAAGTACATAGTAATGCAAAAGAAAACCACGTTTCCACCACCCGTGATTAATACATAATTTAAAATATTTTAATTCTCACTTAATTGTTTGCGGAAAGCGTACAAATGAAGTGAATTTTGAATAAGTATTTCTCTGACTCCTTTTTGCAGTTCCTGGTATCAAAGGTGAACTGATGGCATTAAGCTTTGGCACCTGCGATGCAATGTGTGTAATACTGTGTATGTTTGAATAAACTATACAAGTTTGAAAGGCTAGGTGGCGCTGCTCGGCTGCGACACACGACTCGCTGATCTCCAGCTGTTTTCTAATGTTTATTTATGTGATCATGAGTTGTAAAATGCATATCCTTTTTAAGGACAATAAAGTAAAGTGAAAGTGAAAGTGAAAATAATGTGCTACCAACTTGATAAATTATATCTCTCTGGTAGACCCCTCACCTGGGTTACTTTATTTTAAAATTATATTGCGGATGAGAAAACAAACTTACATGTGCATTTGTTCAATTATGCAACTGCATTTGCGTGACAGTTGACATTACCACAAATCTCTAAATTGCAGGGCATACCACCAGCAACATGGCTGCCATTTCACGGCCGTCATTCCAACGAACGTGTTTGGCCCACATGATAACTTCAACATGGAGGACGGCCACGTCTTGCCTGGGCTCATGCACAAGGTCTACAATGCTAAACGTGAGTGTCCAGTTAATGCTGTACTTGGTAGTTCTAAAGTTGTCTCAATGTTTAAACGTTACTCGTCAATTCTGTTTTTGCTTGTCTTATTTCAGAGTCAGTTCTTATAAAAAATAACCTGTCAGTTATGCTTGTTAGTGCAAATGGTTTATTTACATTAAATCTGTAAGGCTAATACATTGCTTTTCGTTGTATCCAATTGAAATTTTGCAAACATTGCAACAGTTGTTCCACCCATATACAATACATTTAAAGCTTTTCATAACTGTTCAAGTTCTCTAAGCTAACTGTAAAGTCAGTTCTACAGATGATGTCAACTTGTGCGTGCAGTATTTTTTACCAATTATGTACAATAATAATAAAAATTTACTTTATTTTATGCACTATCAAATCCGGGGCTAAAGCTCCGTTAACTGATGTTTGCAATATTGGCATAAATTTGAAACACATAAAAGTAATAGAAAAGTAAATGTTTCTAAGGAGAATCCTAGTTTAAATAAATAAACTTATGTATGGTAAATTACTGTAAATGAAACGCTAAAGCAAACAATTAACAAAAGTGTTGAAAACCTAAACATACTGGATATAAAATGAATAAATAAAATAAATAGCAAGCTTTGAATTTCAATGCACCACAATCATGACCGGATGGTTGGCTAAGTTTGTCTTAAGAAGGAGGTTGAAGCAATTCTTTGCGAAATTTATGATCATTAACATGAATAGGTGACTGTTAATTAAACTGGTAACAAAATTGCAATTTAGTCATGATGGATAACATGCATAGTTTCGATTTAATGTGTATTAGCTCTAGCACAGTTTTCCATTTGCCAACAATTCTGTAGAATTCTCAAGAAAAGTATGGAATTTCTATATAAAAAAAACTTCTGCGGATTCTACAAAATTGTTGCGGCCATAAAAATACTATGTCTTTTCCTGTTGAATTCTATAGAAATCTATAGAACATCTCAGGCCACAATTCTGATTCATAGCATATTTATATACTACAGTTGTTTTATATAATCTGTTGGTGACGGAAGCTGAAGTAATACTGTCTTTCCGCTGTAGGAGACGGAACTCCATTTGTGATCTGGGGCACAGGGTCGCCACGACGACAGTTCATCTACTCCCTTGACCTTGCACGACTTTTCATCTGGGTGCTGCGAGACTACCCAGAGATTGACCCCATTATCCTCTCTGGTGAGTGAGTCTGTCTTGTCACAGGACCCAGAGATTGACCCCATTATCCTCTCTGGTGAGTGAGTCTGTCTTGTCACAGGACCCATAGATTGACCCCATTATCCTCTCCGGTGAGTGAGTCTGTCTTCTCACAGGACCCAGAGATTGACCCCATTATCCTCTCTGGTGATTGAGTCTGTCTTGTCACAGGACCCATAGATTGACCCCATTATCCTCTCTGGTGAGTGAGTCTGTCTTCTCACAGGACCCAGAGATTGACCCCATTATCCTCTCTGGTGAGTGAGTCTGTCTTGTCACAGGACCCAGAGATTGACCCCATTATCCTCTCTGGTGAGTGAGTCTGTCTTCTCCTAGGACCTAGAGATTGACCCCATTATCCTCTCTGGTGAGTGAGTCTGTCTTGTCACAGGACCCAGAGATTGACCCCATTATCCTCTCTGGTGAGTGAGTCTGTCTTGTCACAGGACCCAGAGATTGACCCCATTATCCTCTCTGGTGAGTGAGTCTGTCTTCTCACAGGACCCAGAGGTTGATCCCATTATCCTCTCTGGTGAGTGAGTCTGTCTTCTCACAGGACCCAGAGGTTGACCCCATTATCCTCTCCAGTGAGTGAGTCTGTCTTCTCACAGGACCCAGAGGGTGACCCCATTATCCTCTCCTGTGAGTGAGTCTGTCTTGTCACAGGACCCAGAGGTTGACCCCATTATCCTCTCTGGTGAGTGAGTCTGTCTTCTCACAGGATCCAGAGATTGACCCCATTATCCTCTCTGGTGAGTGAGTCTGTCTTCTCACAGGATCCAGAGATCGACCCCATTATCCTCTCTGGTGAGTGAGTCTGTCTTCTCACAGGACCCAGAGGTTGACCCCATTATCCTCTCTGGTGAGTGAGTCTGTCTTCTCACAGGACCCAGAGGTTGACCCCATTATCCTCTCTGGTGAGTGAGTCTGTCTTCTCACAGGACCCAGAGGTTGACCCCATTATCCTCTCTGGTGAGTGAGTCTGTCTTGTCACAGGACCCAGAGGTTGACCCCATTATCCTCTCCGGTGAATGAGTCTGTCTTCTCACAGGACCCAGAGGTTGACCCCATTATCCTCTCCGGTGAGTGAGTCTGTCTTCTCACAGGACCCAGAGATTGACCCCATTATCCTCTCCGGTGAGTGAGTCTGTCTTGTCACAGGACCCAGAGATTGACCCCATTATCCTCTCTGGTGAGTGAGTCTGTCTTGTCACAGGACCCAGAGATTGACCCCATTATCCTCTCTGGTGAGTGAGTCTGTCTTGTCAGAGGCAATGCGTTATGTCTGCTGTATAATCCATCTGACAAACCATGTGACAGTCCATGTCATGGTCCATCTCACGGTCCATCTCATGATACGTTTCACGTTCCATATCTTGGTTCATCTCACGGTCCCAGCATTGTGTGTATAAAATCACCAGTGCTGTTAAAAAACAGCACTGGTGTTTTTAACGTTTTTATACATCATTTCCTAACATTGCAGCGTATGCTTATTTTAATGATAATTTAAATTAATTAATTAATTATAATGGTCACCTATGGAAAATGCAAATGTGGTCTGACTCCATCTGCTATAATACATTGTTTTCTTTCCCAGTTGGTGAGGAAGACGAGGTGTCTATCAAAGAAGCAGCTGAACTTGTCATTGAAGCAATGGACTTCAAGGGGGAAGTTCGTGTATCCTTGCTACCAGGATCAGCTAAATGAAATGACATTAAAGATCATGTAATGACTATGTTTTCGAACGTCCTACGCCTACAAAAACAATTATCCAGGTATATCATATACTGTGTGTTCTCTGACATTTATTTTTTCATGTCCCAAAGCATACATTTTATATATAATGACTATATATATTTGGACACAAGAAATAATACTGTTTATGTATGTTAGGTATCTGAATATGTACACTTATTATGTTAGTATATTGAAATTTGTGAAAGAATTTTTACTATCAATATATAAAAATGACACTTCAATTGTTTTAATGTGGACAGTGGTTTTTGAGTTATCACTAGAAGTAACGCAAACTTTTAAAAGCCTGCAAAGAGAAACCATAAAAGTTATGTGTTGTATTTGATTAATTTTGGATTATTTGTTACACAGAAAATGGACAGATGAGATTGTAATGGATGTATTTCTGCCACAATCATAATATTAGCGATTGGACACAGACAGTAATGTTTGGATAACTTGCAGAATAGACATGTGCATCTTTTTATGTAATTTTATCTGGTCTGTTGTTGCAGATCGTTATATTTGCACTTCAGTTTGGACAACTCAGAGAAATAGGTTGCAGTTTAGTTGTTGTTTTCTGACTAGATTGTGATCAGTGACACGTCATTGTGTCACGTTTGTGTTGTTGTCGTTTGGCCTTGACTTGCACCTAGTATGACACGTCCAAGGCAGATGGACAGTTCAAGAAGACAGCCAGTAACGCCAAGCTGCGAAAGTATAAGCCTGACTTCAAGTTCACCCCCATCAAGCAGGGTATGTCACCACATGCTATGCAAATCATTCGTTACCCCCTCATTAACAAATGTTTGTTCACAAATAGAATGGGCATATATTATATTTGTATACATGTTTAAAATGAGGATATCGTAGTAAGGTGATATTACTAATGTAGGCTTAAACAATTTTATACAGGAACATTTTATGAAGATAAGTCAGTGTCATTAAATTTACACTGTTGCAGAGCGCATTACAATTATTTATATATTGTTAACAAACATAGCAAACCTTTGAAACTCTCTCTCATACATATAAAAAATAACCACCAACTATGAGTTAATACCGAAGAACCTTAATTAACAAACTTATAAATAAAAATATACCTGCATATTTAATTTGTTTACTTATTTAGACTTGAGACAGGTTTGTTAAAAAGAACCTCCACTATGCAGTAATTAATATGTCTGGTTTTCATTGTTTAATTACCAATATCATGGTCAAAACCCCCAAAATAATATATAGCATCTATACGTTGCTATGTCATATTGTATTCTTTAGAAATGTTGCTATACATTTACTATGTTATAATATTTATATAGGCTATATTCTTCAGACTGACAAAATGCTGTCATGTCAGATGTACAATATTGAAGTGCTACAATCACGTCATCATTTCGAACAGCTGTTGATGTTTCATTTGTAGTCATAGAAACAAGTATGGTTTAAAAACATGTTTTCTCTCTTGCAGCTATCAAAGAAACATGCGATTGGTTCGTGGCAAACCACGAGGCAGCTCGCAAATGAGACACTTCACATCTGTTTAGAAAGTGTTATTTGAAATATGATAGGACTTCAAAAACCCTCTTAGAATTCCCATGTGTGCCTTATTCCATGCATTATCCTTCTTGGGCCAATGGTAGCTAGTTTAGACAAGCATTTAGGATGTAAGTACATAAGGTATATATTTACATGTTGAATGCTTGCACATACTACCAGGGTATGTATCTTGCAGAAGTATGTGATGATATGTCATTTTGTGGTTGGTGAAGGAATGGTGTTTAGTTGATGTGTTTGTACATAGTGAGTGTGTATATAAGGTTCTATGTACATTAGTAAGTAATTATTGATTTATGCATATGATAACAGTGATGTTGTTAATTTGCTTCAGATTCAGACTTGTCACCAAGTATCTGTACCATTAAAATAGTATGAGGAATGTCTGGCGTTCTTCTTCCATTTAGCCAGCCAACTTCAACATTGTGAAGGTCGTTGTTTGTATTTCCGGGGGATGCTCGCTAACATAATCTCGCGGTTTCACTCATCGGCAGTTCGAGAGACCAAATCAATTCAATGGCACAACACCTGTAAAAAGGTGTAATCGTCTTTTAATGAGAGTCTTCCACGTACATATAGCTTCTTCACCAGCCAGTATCAGAACTCAGCCAGGTTGACCTTTACCATGTGCTGACTGAGGTGTCAACTATACCTTTTTACTAAATAACTGCCACACAGTGGCAGCTCTAAGACTACAATAGTCCTTACTATAGTATCTGTTACATCTGGCATACCTGTAAAAAGGTGTAATCGTCTTTTTATTTGGGACAGTGCTCCTGCTGATATTGTGGACTTAATGACTCGGAATCGTGGCTAGTTTGCTGTAAATGACAAGACAGATGTTTGTTTGTAACAGAGCTTTATATTAAGCCAATATTGTAAATACCATATCTATATAATTGAATATAGTATACAAAATGAGCCTTAGCCTATATCATTCTAAACATTTGACTACCAGCAAAATGTCATATTAATGAGAGTCTTCAATTTACACATGGCTTCACCAGCCAGTATCAGACCTCAGCCAGGTTGACCTTTACCATGTGCTGGCGGATGTGTCAACTATACCTTTTTACTAAATAGCTGCCACCCAGTGGCAGATCTAAGACTACAATAGTCCTTACTATAGTATCTGTTATAATAACAGTAAATTACCACTCACTGTTGCAGAGAGATATGTCTGAACTTACATGAGATGAAAAGTATGTTAAACATAACTATAACATATCGTGACAGAAAAACAAACATCTGGCCAAGAGATAAGAAGAAAGGTGACACGTGATTGAGCCAGTCAGAAACCGAAAGTGGACCAGTGCAGGGCACGTCAGACATAACGTTGCGTGGACGTCGTGTATTACCACATGAAAACCGTATGAAGGGACACGATCCCGAGGAAGACTGGCTAGACGATGAAAATAGTATGTTGGGCCTCTGAGCTCAAATTTTCGAGGATATAAAAAATAGGCCGTGGATATTGCACCGACAGTCGGTCCATTAACTATTGCACCGACAGTCGATTTGAACCAAACCATTATTCCAAAATAGGGATTTGAGGTTGTCGCCGCTGCGTGGCCATAACAATGGGACCATAACAACTTGACTTGTATAAAACGTATTACCCTGACTCTAAACCTGACCCTAACCATAAACCTGGCACTAAACCTAACCCAAACACACACCCCCATTTTGGATTAGTGGTTCGGTCCAAATCTGCCATGCACCGTTAAACTGACTTTTGACGGTGCATGGCAGTACTATCTTTCTAAGCTTTTTCAACATTGTTTGGTGTCGTTTTCTTTGCCGCGTTCTAAGTTCAGGCGTCTCTCGTATAAAACTAAATATACATTTGTTGCTCAAACAAATGTAGCGCATTCTGCAATTAATTCGACAAAGGTTCTAACAGATGCGCTGACTCAAAACACGTTATCTGTCGCCAGCAACGACGGCATGCCCATTCCCATGCTGTAAATGCACATGCGTCGAAAAACTGTCGGTGCAACAATCCCACAACTATTGTACCGACTTTAGGTGCAATATACACTTCGATAACAATATGCGCAATAAATCGTCATCGTTGTGCAGCCGTAGTGTCACGTGGTTGAGCCTCAACATGCCGTTTCCAGATATGCCTGCATTACAATACTTGTCTAGTCATCTCGCCATGGTTTCGCCGGTCTTAATCCCCGTAGATCGCTTCCCTTCACGAGTGTGGTTTCCAGATAGTGATACTAATCTATTTCTAGGCAAATTACCACATCAGATAAACTAAAAATTGGCATTTGCACGTACGTGGACTCCCGCCTTTTTAGCTGGCTTAACGGATTTATCACACATTCCATTAAGACAACCCGTAACCAAACTAAGCTACGCAAATAAGTGAAGGTAAGACGGTTTTTACATACATAATGTGTGACATTGCCCCCCCCCCCAGTCCCACCTTTACACCCTGTAATGCTCAGTTTGTTGCCACCTTGTGGTGGTCTTAACATTTAAATAGGACAACGTTTATCACAATCTCCAGTGTTGTTTTCCTTTCATACACAACACGCACACCGCACGGCTCCTGACACTGGCGAGGTTGTTACAATCATTTGGAGATGACAGACTTTGTCTGAGAATCTCCGATACTGCTAGAAGACATCCTTGTGTTTTGTTAGCGACAAAAATAACAGCGCGAGTAGCATGTTTGCTAATAATGCTATTGATACATTTGACGCCCTATTGCGTAAGAACATTTATGGTTTAAAAAAACGCAATTTAACATAAATAATGACTTGATTAGGGTTATGTACAATTGCTTTGAAATCGTAAATGGCCCATTGTGGATTAGCTGGGCCAATTCGTTCGACACAGTAAATCTGTAAGATAGTCATCATGTCTCGCATATAACTTTATTAATATTAATGTATTATTACATATATATTTATTATTATATAAGTCAGTAAGTTGTTTATATAACGTACTTCTCAAACGGTGTTTATTTACATGAATTAATTGCATATTCATTATACAATCACATCCTGTATATTGCTCATTATTTTATCGGTTTTTCTACAATTTTACATTTATCTAACTTATAACCTTTTTTATCTATTCAGTTTTTAACATATTTAATCTTTCATAGGCTACTTAAATGTGCTAATGTATGTGCCAATTGTATATGGGTTTTTACCTGAAATAAATGTATTCGTATTCGTATTCGTAAATCATTGGTTTATTTCTAACCACAACAATTATGAACTACACACGCACACGAACACGCACACGCACACGCACACGCACACGCACACGCACACGCACACGCACACACAAGGACACGGCACAGAGACACGTTAACTAAGAGTCCGGACACGCGCAGACACGCGCGGACTAGCACTCTCTCTCTCTCACACACACACACACACACACACACACACACACACACACACACACACACACACACACACACACACACACACACACACACACACACACACACACACACACACACACACACACACACACACACACACACACACACACACACACACACACACACACACACACACACACACACACACACACACACACACACACACACACACACACACACACACACACACACACACACACACACACACACACACACACACACACACACACACACACACACACACACACACACACACACACACACACACACACACACACACACACACACACACACACACACACACACACACACACACACACACACACACACACACACACACACACACACACACACACACACACACAGTGGATTGTAAGGGATGGGAAGATATAGTAAGGGATGGCCACCGAACTTCCAACCTATTTCGGGAAGGAGGAGGTGTGATTTCCCAGTGCTTCAACAATGAAAGGAGTTCACTGTCCTCCCAACCATAGGAGCCAGAATACTTTATAGCTGGAGCCAGAATACTTTATAATTGTTATATACCCGGGTTATAGGGGCGGGTCTTGAGAAGTTGTCTGGGGGACGACCATCTTTTTGAATACACAAGACAGTGTATTCTATATGGAGGAGACATTCACTTGAAATTGTATGGACTGAGCCGGAACGTCTTCACGACGCGAAATCGGAATGGCGAGACAGGGTAACAATTGCGGGGTATTGTTAAAGAAAATTGCGGCGATGTTTACATTTTCGCTGTCGGCCCTTACTCATATCGGAAGACAAGACGGGGAGTGGGAATTGCTATTGAAATATGATCACGACGACGTTCACAACTTCAAGACTTGTAGGGCGGAATATCTATGCGGAGGGGGTGTCACTTCAGATTCAAAACGCGTGGGGGCGCGGTTTTCTAAACCAGACATTGAACGCCTGAATTTCAAAGGATTAGGTACCTGCTTGTGAAGTAGATATGTATACCCACATGAACGCTCAGCATATTTCTGCCCATAGTAATTGACCACCATGTCCATTATTGTGTCCAGCGTAAACTATTGTTTAACCTTCACATAATGCAGTGCTTATACATTATGGGAATATTGTATAAAAACCCGGTCTGATCCTTTCTCGGACATCGTTGTGTTGAAAATAATGAATGGATGTGGATTCACGATGACTATCAAACTGCGTCAAACTTAAACATCGCAATGGGGTGCATGTTAGCACAACTCATGATATGTTATATTATGGAAGTGAAAACGTGTATCAAGTTTGGTGCGGTGCGTTTTGAGAGACGTCAATACCTTCGTTCGTGTCTATTATAATCTTCCTACCCCTACATTGTTTGCACGACATTTAGAAACAAACGGTACACGACTTCTTTGTTATTCAGTTTGAGTATTTTACGAAATGGTACATGGAATGGTGTAAAAGCACCGTCAGCAATCAACCGGTCATTTAGGTTAGATGAAAATTACATCTTGTTAAAATACCTGTAGTTGAAAGAATATGCAAGCCGGCCAGCCAACCTCCAACCCCTGACGGGTTTCTTCATTTTCCCTCGTTTTCCACTTCTTCGACCGTTTCATCGTCTTATTATTTATATTTACTAATACGCCGTTTCATTGCTGTTGCAGAAAACATCCACGATGACAACGAGATATGGACTACGAGCTCTTCAATGCTTGCGTCACGGCGACGGGAACTCGAGGAAGCATTGTTCGCGAACTTCGAGCAGAAGAGACGAAACGTCAGACACCATTCAAGATGTCGAAGCGGCTGCTAAGCCTAAGAGACGGTGTCATTATTCATAATATGTTGCATTTCAAGAGTTAACATGTGCAGATCGTCGTAATTTATTTTAGGTAACCATGGTCGGGAGGAGAGTAAACTCATTTCGCTGTTGAAGCACTGTGAAATCACACCGCTTCCTCCCCGACAGGGGTTAGAGGTTGGCTGGCCGGCTTGCATATTCTTTCAACTGCAGGTATTTTAACAAACAGGTCCCTAATCCATTGGAATTCAGGCGTTCAATGTCTGGTTTAGAAAACCGCCCCCTCACGCGTTTTGAATCTGAAGTGACACCCCCGCCGCATAGATATTCCGCCCTACAAATCTTTGAAGTTGTGAACGTCGTCATGATCATATTCCAATAGCAATTCCCACTCCCCGTCTTGTCTTCCGATATGAGTAAGGGCCGACAGCGAAAATGTAAACATCGTCGCAATTTTCCTTAACAATACCCCGCAATTGTTACCCTTCCTCGCCATTCCGAGTTCGTGTCGTGAAGACGCTCCGGCTCAGTCCACACAATTTCAAGTGAATGTCTCCTCCATATAGAATACACTGTCTTGTGTATTCAAGAAGATGGTCGTCCCGCCCCTGTAACCCGTGTATATAACAACTAAAGTATTCTGGCTCCAGCTATTGGAAGTTCGGTGGCCATCCCTTACCATCCCTTATTATATCTTCGTATCCCTTACAATCCATTGTGTGTGTGTGTGTGTGTGTGTGTGTGTGTGTGTGTGTGTGTGTGTGTGTGTGTTTGGTGTGTGTGTGTTGTGTTATTGTGTATGTGTAATGTATAGTTAGTATATATTGTGTGTGATATGTGATTGTGATGTGTATAGTGATTGTTTATGTATAAGTAGTGTGTTGTGTGTGTAATAAGTGATGTGATGTGTGTGTGTGTGTGTGTTGTAGTGTATGTGTGTGATGTGTGTGTGTGTGTGTGTGTGTGTGTATGTGTGTGTGTGTGTGTGTTTATGATTTTGAGCTGTTTACAATTAATTCTTGACTGTTGCTCCTAATATCCATACCAGTGGAGTGTTAGAAAATGTACTTATGTAAATTGTATGCATGTAGTCAACTTCTTATATGGCCAACCCTTCAGCAAACCCAAAGTGACCTTATAAGGCAGATGGCCTCTGGGGAGGGGAACCATCGATAAATGCCCCTATTTCAAGGCAAACTGGTCGCTCCTTTTTAAGCATACACATAAGTTGTCAACATCCGAGACATCTAACATTGCAACAATACCGTCTATGTGATGTTTTGTCAAGAACGACGAGTGTGTATGGTAGGCCTTCTTAATTTGTTTTTGTCTTCTGGTTAAAGATTGCAGTTTTTGACTAGCGATTGGCAGAAGAGGGGAACATTCTTCTTCCAACCCTGATCATTGGCCACATTAGCCGGGTGGCCGCTGGTGGGACGTAGTTTGTATTAGAAAATGCTATTGCAATGAAAATGTGGCCGTATAATCCTGGTGGCCTAAGGCGAGGGGGCCGTATAAGAAGGGGACTTCTGTATATGCGTCAAGTTGGTGTGAGACGGAGGACCAATAACTGGCTGCATGATTCACAGAGCCACAAAGTACAGAGAGTCCCAGTGCTACCCTTTCCCAAAGAAATTTGTCATAATTCAAACAGGATTACGTTAGGAATTCTCCACTTATGTCGCTGGCTGCAGCCCAAGTTGTGAGAGAGCACTACAATTATTTTTAAATGTTCAATGTGCATGATGGCTAATGGCTATTACGGATACAAATAAAAATTTGCCCGGTTATTAGACTAGGGTCAAATTGCATTTTATTGTTATTATTTTCTTAGCATCACTGTCGTCACGGATGGGTTGACCATGATTTCCTTTCCCGTTGTGTTTTTCCTTCCTCACTCTTTTCTCTTACTACGTTTCGGTCAGCAGTCTCCGATTCCTTCTTTCTATCACTTTTTTCATTTTCTCCCTCTCTTTCTACGTCACTTTTAATGCAATCCCCATCATCGCAACTTCGGTCTTCTTCCCCGCCTCCATTTCCCCTCTACTTTCTGGGTATCTGCTCTCTTTTCAAAAAAATTGGTATCTCCCATTTTTCCACATGACCAACTCATGTACTCCTCATCAATTTCTTCTTAGAACTTTCCTTCACTCCAACCTCCACTCTCATTTAATCGTTTTTCTCTTATCAGCTATCTTAACTCTCACGATTATTCTTACCAGGTTGTTTTTTGCAAACCCGGACCTTCTCTTGTTGTTTATCTGTTAGTGCCATCGTCTCTAGTGCATTCCTGTATGCCGGGGTAACACACGAGCTGAGCACATTTCATTTACATATACAAGATATGCGTTTATTTCCCATCACCCCTTCGACTTTCCTCCAAGCGTTTGCCCCGGCTGTAATCCTCATTGTAACCAAAGCAATTAATCTAGTGGATTTTGCACTGGGAAAGTGCCACTTCCTATCGTGAATTTATAAATTGTAATACGCAAAGTTACATGTTGTGAAGTTACTGGTTGAATGCCAACACCACATCATCTAGTTTAAGGTGGGGATGTTTAATTATTGTTTCATCAGAGTAAGTGAGTACATGTTGGTATTTGTCATGGTCTTTGCCAAAAGGTTTGGGAAAGTAGCATTGAGGAATGTGGTGGCCGGCTATAGGCTGATATTATGTAAGGGCTTTGGGTTCGTGTCTCTTTAATAATGTATCGTTTCTCTTTTCCTTTTTAACTTTGACGTCTTCTGTGAATGGTTTTGCTGAACTGCAGGCTACATTGATTAATGAACTGGGTTGTCGTGTCATGTTGTCATTGGTCATCAACGTTCAGACATTTATCGCAAGGGAAATATATCGCTACCGTTGCACCATATATCGTCACTAACTAATAGCCGTTTGGTTCGTGGTGGTCTGACCCAACGCGGAACGCATAATATTCTTGAAGCTTATGAGATTGTTTGCCAACCCTATATAGTTTAATTGCCAGCAAAAATTACAAATTTCCCTGCTTATTGTCAAAGCCGAATTCTAATAAAGCAACGCGACGTCTATTTATAGCGACCAAACGTGCCATATTACATAATTCATGACACCAGGCTGATATAAGTGTGTCTTTGCTGGGTCACTGTACAGATTAATTAAATTAAACCTGTCTAATAATGTAACTCCAAGTCTATTTATAGCCACCGCACGTGCCATATTAAATAATTCATTGCACTAGGCTGACATTTAAGTGCCTCTACTGGGTCACTGCACAAACTAATTAAATAAACCCTGTCTCGTGACACAACACGAACATGTGAAATAGCCAGCCAAGACTTGTCAATATTTGTCAGTATCAATTAGTTCTTCAAACAATACCTGAACGTGAAATCTGAATAATAAAAAATACATTAAGTTATGACTAAGTGCGTGATGATTATTTCAAGCCATGTAACTTCGTGTACAGAGAGAAAAACGTAGTTGAAGCAATATTTTGCATGTCGTTACTTATTGTTAAGTGGACACGTTCCATTTCATTATTATTGGCGATTTTTAAAATTATACTTTGCGATGCTATTGAAAAAAAATGTGCTGAAGGTGTGCACAGGAAAAAGAAAGAGAAAGTGGCCACTTTAACTACTTTTATTTTTGGAATTTCGGGTGGCACTGGGATTACTGGCACACGTCTATCCAACAGTAGTTTAACACGTGTCACTCATGATATCTATAATATTGCTCACGTTTGCCCGGTTTTCTTGTATATTTCATTAGATGGAGGCGGTCGCCTAAAACGAGTAAGTTATATGATATCATCATCATTCATCATTGTGCAGGCGTGATGTCCCGTGGTTGGGCGAAAGCCTCAGCAAGCTGTCTAATAATGTAACTCTTGCGCTATCCTCTGCCAGATGGTACCCTTCCAGTAGTCGTCTAGTTCGTCTCTCCAACGTCTCGCCGGTCTTCCTCTAGGTCTTTTCTTTCGTAAGGTTTCCAGGTGGTGATACGTACTCTTTTTTATTTGTAGATTTTTTTGTAGATTATATTTCATTTAATGAAATCTACAAGAAAGCCGAGTCCATCGGTTATCTCGTATCCTGCTTACGTGCCCTGCCCAAGTCCACTTCCGTCTTCTGACTTGTTCAATCACGTCTGTGACCTTTGTCTTTTCTCTTACCCAGATGTTTGTTTTTCTGTCCCGGTATGTGATGTTTAACATACTCCTTTCCATCTGTTTGTGCGGCTGTTAGCTTGTTCTTTGCTTGGGTTGTCGTCGGCGAAGCGAAGATGACTAAGATATTCGCCGTCTATCTTCAAGCCTCTGGTTTCCCAAGTCAGTCGTCGGAATATGCTTTCGAGTGCTGCCGTGAACAGTTTCGGCGATATGGTATCTCCCTGTCGTACTCTTCTCCTGATGTTGATCTTGTTGCTTTCTTTGTGTAGGTGGACTGTCATCGAGCTGTTGGTGTAGATTTCCTTCAGGAGTTCGATGTACACATCATTTATCTCCTGTTCTTGAAGCGAGGTCAGTACTGCTTGAGTTTGCACTGAGTCGAAGGCTTTCTCGTAGTCGACGAATGCGATGCAGAGTGGGATATTATAATCTCTGCACTTCTCCTTCAGTTGGTTTACGACGTGGATGTGGTCTGTCGTTGAGTATCCGCTTCTGAACCCAGCTTGCTCTCGTGGCTTGTTTTCGTCGAGTATCTTCTCTAGCATTTTCGGTAGTACTTTCGTGAGTACTTTATAGATATTTGATAGTAGACATATCGGTCTGTAATTCTTGAGGTCTTTCTTATTTCTCTTCTTGAAGATTATCATTATCTTAGCGTTCTTCCACGACGTGGGTATTCGTCTTTCAGATAAGCATTTAGTGTACAGCTTAGCAAGTGTCTTCGAGTTTGTATATATCTTCTCCTGCTTTCAATGTCTCTATGTTTATATTGTCATTGCCTGTTGCTGTCCCCATATCTCGTAGTACTGCTTCCACCTCCCAGGATATTATCTCTGGTACCTCTTTTGGGTCAGTGTGGATTATGGTATTCTGTTCACTGTCGCATAACTCGGTGTAGAATTCCTCTATTCGTTCTGTGATCTTATCTTGATCATGGGTTTCTCTACCCTGCTAGTCCAGGAGTGTGATCAGTCTGTCTTGGTCTAGCTTATGCGTTCTTCTGACTTTCTTCAGGCTCTTTGATGCCATGATCGTTTCCCGTATGATCTCTTGGTTGTATTACCTGATGTCCTCTCTTGTTTTCTTTTTTATGGTTTTGCATATTTCTTTGTACTCTATTCGTTGTTTATTGTCGCCGTTTCCCGCCATTTCTCGTCGTTTCGTCATCAGGGCTCGTGTTCGTGATGATATCCTCGATTTATATGGCTTGTTAATTGCCTTAGCTACTCTTGACACGCTTTGTTAGATCATGTCTGAGATGGTTTCGCTCAAGGTGTCGACGTAGACCTAGTTGACCAGAGCCGCCTCCTTGGTCATGGACGGTTTCGGTGCCGCTGGGAAAATCCACGTTCGCGACGTGGATTTTTGGGGACGAACATAGCGCACACAAGGTGTCCCACACGGGGTCGCCGGGTCACTTCCGGAAACGGCGTATACCTGGTTTTATAAATCCGATAGCACGTTACTAAAGGCTTCTTTTTGGTAATAACAGTGGATCCTTCGGTTTCGAAAAGTTGGTGGTGTGTAGACATTGTATTGGACATGCATTTGTGATCTTCACACTCGGTGTTGGTAAATCGAGGGAGCGGATCTGGTGTTAAAAAGGTGGGCGTTTCACTCGGCAGCCGCTGAAGTTGCACACACTTATATTATATATACATAGAGGCAGAGAGAAAATAATTCACAAAGACGCGAGCGCACGTGATCAGATACAGCCTGTATTGCACCAGTATTCGAGGGGGCATTGAGAACAGAAAGGGTATTTATGGGAGACTCCATTTTGCGAAAGACAGACAGGACATTAAGCAAAGGAGAAGACGTTGTTGTTTGTCTTCCGGGGGCTAGGATAGAGCATGTGACTGAACGGGTAGAGAACGTATTGGGGCATGGCCAAGGGGGGGGTCTATATTAGTACATGTAGGGACGAACAATGCAGACAGGGATGGAACAACCAGGATAGTAAAGAGATACAGAGAGTTGTTTATGAGAGATGGCCTCCATCTAAGCGGAAAGGGCGCAGCAGTGTTCTCCGAGAACCTTCTTCGATCGATGAATAATGGAACAGGTTGCAACTTTTTAAACTAGTTTCGCAGGGGGGATACACAGAGAAGCCAAATACTAGAGGCATAGATAAAGATAGCAAAAAGACATCAGCAAAGAACAGCCTGGAAAGCCCTACGGAATTTGGTTATAAATGTGTTTGTTTAAATGCAAGGAGCATAGTAAACAAAAGAAATGAACTAAACATTATGGTAGAAGATATTGACCCTCACATAATAGGTATAACTGAATCTTGGGCCACACCCGATATATCAGATGCCGAATTAGGAATGACAGGGTATGTAATGTTTAGGAAAGATAGATTAGGAAGAAGGGGAGGCGGAGTTATTTTATATATTAAAAAATCCATCCAAGCTTATGAAATCAAATTAGAAAAAGACGCAGAATGTGATGAAGCTGTCTGGTGTAACATAGTTACAGGAAAGTCAACATTAACTGTTGGGTTAGTGTATCGGAGTCCAAACATAAGCATGGAAGATAATGAAAAAATACATAACGCTATCAAAGAAGTGAGTAAACGGGACTGTATTATTATGGGGGATTTTAACCATGGGCATATACAGTGGACATCTCTACAGAGTACCGGGAGAGAGGATCAAGAGTTTTTAAATTTAGTACAAGATAATTTCCTTTCTCAACATGTGTTAGAAGCAACCAGGGGCGAGAACGTGTTAGACATAGTATTGAGCTCACAGAAGGAATTTGTTGATAATGTCAAGATATGTGAGCCAATGGGGTGTAGTGATCACAACCAGATACATTTTATCATCAAAGTAAAGGGAGAACGGAATAGAAAAATAAGGTACAGGAAAATTTTTCACAAAGGAAGATATAAGGACATGAGGGAATATTTAGCAAAGATAGACTGGAATAACACACTGAAGAATAAGACAGCAACAGAATGCTGGAATATTTTAAAGAGTGAAATTGACTGCGTCGTTGACAAATTTGTCCCCTTGAAAAAACAGGGGAAACGGTCAAAGAAGAAACACTTATCGAAGGAAGCCATTAGAAAAATCAAGTACAAGCAAATGATGTGGAAGACATATAGACATACCGGAAGTGAAGAAGACTATAGCATTTATAAAGAAGCACTGAATCAAGCTACAGCTGAAATTTTAAATTCAAAGAGAAGCTACGAACAAAAAATTGCTTTTAATATAAAACATGACAGCAAGAGTTTTTATGCGTATGTTCGAAGTAAACAAAAAGTTCAGGATAAGGTCGGTCCTCTAGAAGGTAGTGATGGAAACATAATAACAGAGGGATTCTTAATGGCAGAAAACCTAAAATTAATGAGTACTTTAGTTCGGTGTTTACCAGGGAAGATATTAGTATATTACCAGTACTTGAGACTAAGTTCGAAGGGAGAGAGTTTGACTATTTAGGACAACTAATTGTAACCCCAACAATGGTAGCTATGAAAATAAGAGATATGAAGGATAATAAATCACCTGGAGTGGATGGGATTCCTCCCAAATTACTATTGGAAATTGTAGAACAAATCAGCATACCGCTTGCAACAGTGTTCAATTTGTCATTAGAGGAGGGAATAGTTCCGTTAGAATGGAAAGAAGCAAACATTATACCATTATTTAAAAAAGGTTCGAGAAACAAGTCAGAGAACTATAGACCAGTGAGTTTAACATCGGTGATTTGCAAACTATTAGAAAGACTAATTAAAGATCACCTGGTTGATTTTCTTGTTAAAAATAAATTGATAAACCCATCTCAACATGGGTTTTTAAAAGCGAGGTCATGCTTAACAAATATGTTATGTTTTTTGGAAGATGTCACAAAGTGGCTAGATGAGGGATCACCAGTAGATATAATCTACTTAGATTTTAAAAAAGCCTTTGACAAAGTGCCACACCAAAGACTACTACTTAAACTAAAGGCCCATGGCATAGGAAATGGAATGATCAACTGGATAGAAAAATGGCTTATTGATAGAAGACAAAGAGTAGTAGTTGATGGGGAGGTTTCAAACTGGAAAGCGGTTTTGAGTGGAGTACCGCAGGGATCAGTACTGGGACCTATTTTATTCTTAATATATATCAATGATTTGGATGATGACATAACAAGCAAGGTGTTGAAGTTTGCGGACGACACAAAAGTGTTTAGGAAAATTTAAAGTGATGCAGATAGACAGCATTTACAAGATGATCTTAATAAGTTGATAGAATGGTATGAGAAGTGGCAAATGCTGTTTAATTTTGGAAAGTGTAAGTGCCTTCACACAGGACATGGGAATGAAGATGCACAATATACAATGGGTGATACTGTACTAAATACTACCTTAAAGGAAAAGGACTTAGGATTAACTAATAGTGCTGACATGAAGGTATCAGAGCAGTGTGGAATTGCAGCAGCGAAGGGAAACCAAATTCTTGGATTAATTAGGCGAAATATAGTGTACAAAGAAAAAGAACTAATAATACCGCTGTATAAAACAATAGTTAGGCCTCACTTAGAATATTGTATACAAGCATGGAGGCCATATCGCAAGAAGGATATTGATATGCTAGACAGAGTACAAAGGAGAGCAACCAAAATGATACAAAAACTCAGGAATATTAGTTATGAAATGCGTCTAAAAGAATGTGGTTTAACCACACTAGAAACCAGAAGATTGAGAGGAGATCAGATTGAGGTGTTTAAAATATTGAATGGATATGAAAATATTGACAGAAATATTTTTTTCACAGTCAAGGAAGAGAGAAGGACTAGAGGACATGGAGTTACATTAGCTAAGAAGCAGTGTAGACTATATATTAGAAAATTTTCATTTTCACAAAGAACAGTAAACGAATGGAACAGATTATCGGCTGATTGTGTAGGTGCTAGTAGTGTTAATATATTTAAAAATAAAATCGACATATACCTAAGAAGGGCAGGGTATACTTAGATAGATAGGTTGGACTCTCGATAAGCCAAATGGCTTCCTAGTCCCTCTGCCATCTTGGCATCTAGAGTTGAATCTCTAGGTGGCAATCTTGTTAAATCTTGTTAAAGTATTGTATTTAATTACGCAGATCTTGTTATGTCGTTGCGAAAGTACATATCCAGAGAGAAAGAGTAGATGACGCGAGGGACGAAATGATAAGTAACACTGGTTTGGGTGACTGCCTTTGGCAGATCGTGAAAGAAATGTGTTGCTTTTAGGGGAGCATCCATTATCTCATGCAACGGAACATTAAACGCAGGAGAATTATATTATTAGTTATCACAATTATTAAAACAGTATTTTTTGAATCACATGTTAATACCATTACTGAATGTTGTTGATTTGCATGATATTGTATGACAATTTATTTTAGATTTTTATGACAACCATGATGGTGATGCATTTTTTCAATAACAAATTAAACATGAACATAAGATATTACAGCTAGTGTACACCGTATGTAAGTATTACACGTAACATTCTTGCACTTGTTTCCATTGTCGTCAGTGATGCTTTAAGCACATGGAGTATGTACCTAAAAGAACATTCAATTCAAACGTTCATTAACGTTTCATCGATAATGTCTTTGCTGCTTATGCAACCATCACCTATTATAAGTTTACAGTTCCGCCAGACAAATACTATTACAATTCTAGAAGCATCGGCCACCATCTTTAAATTCAAAATGGCTAAAGAAACGTATTTTTTTACATGATATTGCTATTGTTGATGCGATGTTTATTAAACAGAATAACCACAGAGTGCATGTAGCAATTCATTAATTGCGTACATAAGTTTTCAGCAGCCTTTTAATCTCTGAAGGCTTATTATCATAAATGTGTAGTTATGTACAAAACGTTCGAGATGGCCATCAATAATGCAACAATAAAACAAAAACTAATTGGAAAGGTTGTATGCTATATCAGGAAACGATACTCAATAAAAATAATAATATCAATAAATGGAACAGTCCTATAGCGCCTACAGTGTATATCCCTAAAATATTCAAGCTCAGAGGCGCAACAAACAAAATCATTTGGCGTAGTCATAAACAGGAACACGTAAAAGTCGTCACTGCAGCATGGAACCGCCGAAGATGTTTGGTGGAAAAGCAACTCCAAACAATTAATTTTTACAAAAGGTGTCAATAGTTTCAGAAGATTTAATCGTAATAGGGAGCTTATTCCAAATTGTTGGCGCAGCTCCGGTTGTTGAATATAAATAGTACGGGATGTAACAGTAGCTAATTTAAATTTAATTCGGTATACAACTGGAAGCTAACGCAACTCTTAAAAATCCAATACCATAACAATTAATACAGGCTACAAGTTATATTGCCATCAAGTCAACATTGCAACAATAACACAAAGCAAATTGCTATAACGGGAAGATACATTATAGACTCTTGCAAATACAAATAACGTAACAATAAAAAGTTACAGTTAAGGTGAAGGTGTTACGAAGTAATTGCGATCCACGTAGTTCAAACGTGTTAATTCCTACATGGCCATACATAACGTGTATACCGTACAGTAGACATGGCCAGGTAAGTATTGTGTAGGTCAACGAGGTGGCAGTGTTCGCTGTGTACCACGGAGAACTGGCAGCTCTGAGGACCAACGGGAATACGACACCTCCACTGGGGCAATCATTTGACAAGCATTATGTAATGACTATTATGTCTTATTACCAGTTTCCCAGAGCGTGAAATTGTGTTTTATGTTATTACTATCATTGTTGTTGTTGTTAATACTGATATTATTATTGTTATTGTTATTGTTATTATTATTATTATTATTATTATTATTATTATTATTATTATTATTATTATTATTATTATTATTATTATTATTATTATTGTTATTGTTGTTGTTGTTGTTGTTGTTGTTGTTGTTGTTGTTGTTGTTGTTGTGTTATTACTATAATAATTATTATTCTTGGTACTGTTGGTTTTGTATTTGCGTTAAATCCATAAAGAATTGTGCAATAGTTACACTATTTAATAATGGGTTGTTATCGTAATCGGCTTCAGAGCAGCTATTCTCAATCGAGGGTCCCCGGCCCACTGGGGGCCGCAGGGAACTGCAAATGGATCCGCGAGTTGGCAGGGGAAAAATCGAAATTTTAAAGAGCCAGTTACAGCCCGGTACAATTAAAACAAAATGTCTTTTCCTGCATTCACATAGAAGCAGACATCTCCATGCACACGTCTGCAAACACCTTAACGTGTAATACAGACTTATAAAAGCACTAACTGTTGAGATCATTGTAGCGAAAACACATGGAATGTCACACATTATATGGTTGCCGTAGGATTTATGTTTTAGACATAGGGAGATTCTGTAAACAAAAAGGTTGAGAACCGGTGTTCCAGATAATCTCCTTAGTTACTTGAGAAAGCAAAATTATTGTTAATATGTGTAATAACATGTAACAAGCAATCAAAGAAACGTTCATCCATCCATCCATCTATCCATCCATCCATCCATACATACATCCATCCATCCATCCATTCATTCATTCATTCACTCACACATTCACTTACTCACTCGCTCGCTCGCTCACTCACTCATTCACTAATTCATTCATTCATTCATTCATTCATTCATTCATTCATTCATTCATTCATTCATTCATTCATTCATTCATTCATTCATTCATTCATTCATTCATTCATTCATTCATTCATTCATTCATTCATTCATTCATTCATTCATTCATTCATTCATTCATTCATTCATTCATTCATTCATTCATTCATTCATTCATTCATTGGTTCGTTCATTCGTTCATTCGTTCATTCATTCATTCATTCGTTCGTTCGTTCGTTCGTTCGTTCGTTCGTTCGTTCGTTCGTTCGTTCGTTCGTTCGTTCGTTCGTTCGTTCATTCATTCATTCATTCATTCATTCATTCAAGTCAAGTGGAATTGCATATTCGGTATTGCAGACAAGCACACGTTGTACATACTACGTCAATCGCATTATCTATCTGGCTCAAATATGGATTAAAATGTGGCGTCATTGATATATCATAGTTTAATAATTGCTTATTGTATATGACATAAGAGAAAGGTGTAATTCCTTTCTATCGATATCACATTATCGTATACGTAAGCCGATTTGTATTCACGAAATAGGTAGCCATCTAGCCCCACCCACGTAGTTGACTAATTATTCTAAGTGTAATAAATCGCAAAACCAACACCAAGTCTGGCAGTGTCGAGTTGACAGCTTTATTTCACATTACCACGCCATAAGCTCCTTATCCATATAGCTGCTTCTGACACTTCTAAGTGGGGAGAGACCAACCTGACTAGGAAATGGACCATAATATGGGACAATTTATGTAATGTAGTGCCTGTTTGATATAATTTTGATGTCGGTATTTCAAACGTGATTGTTATTATGACATTAGTGAGAAGTTCATTAAAATATATTTCAGTCCCAATCAATATTTTGTATAACAATTCTAAGAGTACAAGTATTGATGATTGTGTTGTCGAAACAGTTGAATATTTGTAGTCCACCGCCCTCAATGTCTTAGCAGACTTTTCCACCTTTTTACACAAAAAGATTAGTTCGTTCTTTCACACCCATGTGCGCTAGCTATCATATGGAACACGGTATATAATACAGATACATTAACAGGGGTAATCACCGACCATACCTGGAAGTAACTGTCTCTAATAATGTTCAAGAAACTATCGGACAAAGACTGACTTCTGAAGTTGGTGAACTTGAACGACATCTTCTCGTGCCTTAACCCGCTGAACAAATCCTTCCAAGTCCAGTTCAACAGCGAGATATGTTTGTTTGGATAAATGACGAACATTAGTGATTAGACGAGAACGAAAGGAAAAGAAATATGGACCAACAGTAGTAGGAAACTAATAAACATAAATGTATATGTTCCAAGTTTCCTAAAGTTGCTATAAATTCTGCCCAGAGTATAGATGCAATCTAAATGCGAGAGCTTGCAGGGGGCCGTTTAGGACTCGATGATTGATTCCGCGCTAACGATGCAATTGAGATCACGTTCTAATATAAAGTGAGTGCTCTTCGCATCCGACAGTAACGGGTGATTCCGTGACGACATTGTAACGTTTCCTTCTAGTTATCTTTATGGACAAGGATTATCGGTGTTATTTTTTGTTACATGACAAGACAATCTTACGTTGAAGTGGATGCATAAATATCCTAGTTTTTAAAGAGTTTTATTCGCCTTGTACTACATTTCTTTTTTACGTAGCCCCACTATATTGGAGCCACGTGGTTGGGTTTCTATAAAACATACTGGCATAGGTGAATTTATCTAAAGCATATGTTTTTGCTACGCTGTACGTATTTGCATTCCCAAACACTGATAACCTACCACGCAGGCAAACATGTAGATTACAACAGTGTTTACACCACAAAGAACTACACAGAACACACATAAAATGTCATAACATATTCTTCGCATATTTCACACGCAAAAACGGCGGGGAATCAATCTTCCCACTAAGCATGTTCAACTATTTATTTGTCACACTGTACTCTCATATAAATAATCAACATACTTCATCCCCCAACAGAGGCGCACTTCATATAGCATGACAAACCACCACGACATCACTGGAGACTGACTTCTCATTACCGTTGAAGTTCCAATACCCAGGTATGCGGAAAGACATAGAGTCCTCTGATGAATGACACCATCCTTAATTATAGGGTAGATCTTGCAACAACATGTCGTGACAGCCGTCCAGACATCCCTGATACCTGTCCCAGCAGCATTGTGGCAGGTCTTGTTCTATCTTGAATGGCCGGCCACAGGCATGAATCTGGACACACTTGTCAAATTGCTGCAGACACAGAAGGTGACAGGCGGAGAAGAGCATTCCCAGGCGGTCGTTGCAGCAGGCCAGTGACACCATGAGGAGACAGATCGACAACACCAACATGGCGCGTAGTCTCTGCAGCGGGAGAACCAGATGAACACTTAGTGTATGATTTAACACTTGTTGTTTGTTGTTGTTTTATCAACTCCCCATTGAGATGGCCTGACGTACAGACATACATATAGGCAGACAGACAGACAGACAGACAGACAGACAGACAGACAGAC
>JAODUO010000320.1:10000-32500 GCA_025642075.2 Ridgeia piscesae | reverse complement strand
AGTCATCAAGACCACCTATATGACGGATGCAGAGACCACATGAATATGTGGCCTCTGCAGTCATCAAGACCACCTATATGACGGATGCAGAGACCACATGAATATGTGGCCTCTGCAGTCATCAAGACCATCTATATGACGGATGCAGAGACCACATGAATATGTGGCCTCTGCAGTCATCAAGACCATCTATATGACGGATGCAGAGACCACATGAATATGTGGCCTCTGCAGTCATCAAGACCATCTATATGACGGATGCAGAGACCACATGAATATGTGGCCTCTGCAGTCATCAAGACCATCTATATGACGGATGCAGAGACCACATGAATATGTGGCCTCTGCTGTCATCAAGACCATCTATATGACGGATGCAGAGACCACATGAATGTGTGGCCTCTGCAGTCATCACGACCATATATATGACGGGTGCAGAGACCACATGAATGTGTGGCCTCTGCAGTCATCAAGACCATCTATATGACGGATGCAGAGACCACATGAATATGTGGCCTCTGCAGTCATCAAGACCATCTATATGACGGATGCAGAGACCACATGAATGTGTGGCCTCTGCAGTCATCAAGACCATCTATATGACGGATGCAGAGACCACATGAATGTGTGGCCTCTGCAGTCATCAAGACCATCTATATGACGGATGCAGAGACCACATGAATGTGTGGCCTCTGCAGTCATCAAGACCACCTATATGACGGATGCAGAGACCACATGAATGTGTGGCCTCTGCAGTCATCAAGACCACCTATATGACGGGTGCAGAGACCACATGAAATGTGTGGCCTCTGCAGTCATCAAGACCATCTATATGACGGATGCAGAGACCACATGAATTGTGGCCTCTGCAGTCATCAAGACCATCTATATGACGGATGCAGAGACCACATGAATTGTGGCCTCTGCAGTCATCAAGACCACTATATGACGGGTGCAGAGACCACATGAAATGGTGGCCTCTGCAGTCATCAAGACCATCTATATGACGGATGCAGAGACCACATGAATAAGTAGAGCCAATATGCATGCCCACAAGACCGGGACTATATGACGGATGCAGAGACCACATGAATGTGTGGCCTCTGCAGTCATCAAGACCATCTATATGACGGATGCAGAGACCACATGAATGTGTGGCCTCTGCAGTCATCAAGACCATCTATATGACGGATGCAGAGACCACATGAATGTGTGGCCTCTGCAGTCATCAAGACCACTATATGACGGATGCAGAGACCACATGAATGTGTGGCCTCTGCAGTCATCACGACCATATATATGACGGGTGCAGAGACCACATGAATGTGTGGCCTCTGCAGTCATCAAGACCATCTATATGACGGATGCAGAGACCACATGAATGTGTGGCCTCTGCAGTCATCAAGACCATCTATATGACGGATGCAGAGACCACATGAATGTGTGGCCTCTGCAGTCATCAAGACCATCCATATGATGGGAAGACTGTATGAGGTGAAACACGAGATGTTGGGAGGTGGAGGCGAGATGGCGAGGGAAGGTATCTTTGGAAAGAACGAATAATAGAGCAAATGCACCAAACAGGGAACAAGGAGGAGAAAAACAACATATAACAGGAGAACAACAACACATGGGAAGAGAACAACAACACATAGGAGGAGAACAACAACACATAAGAGAACAACAACATATAAGGAGAACAACAACACAGGGAGGAGAACAACAACAATAAAGAACAACAACACATAGAGGAGAACAACACAAAAAGAGAAACAACAACATATAACAGGAGAACAACAACACTGGGAAGAGAACAACAACATATAACAGGAGAACAACAACATATAGAGGAGAACAACGACATATCACAAGAGAAAAACAACATATAACAGGAGAACAACAACACATGGGAGAAAAACAACAAAACGTAGGAGGAGAACAACAACACATAGGAGGAGAAAAACAACATATAACAGGAGAACAACAACACATAGGAGGAGAACAACAACATATAACAGGAGAACAACAACATATAGGAGGAGAACAACGACATATCACAAGAGAAAAACAACATATAACAGGAGAACAACAACACATGGGAGAAAAACAACAAAACGTAGGAGGAGAACAACAACATATAGGAAAACAACATGTAACGGAGAAAAACAACACATGAGAAACAAACAACACTGAGGAGGAGAACAACAACGGACACGGAACGGACGAGAAAACGACAAAACGACAACACTGGACGGACGGACGGACGGACGGACGGACGGACGGACGGACGGACGGACGCGGACGGACGGACGGACGGACGGACGGACGGACGGACGGACGGACGGACGGACAGACGCGGACGGACGGACGGACGGACGGACGGACGGACGGACGGACGGACGGACCGACGGACGGACGGACGACGGACGGACGACGGACGACGGACGGACGACGGAGGACGACGGACGGACGACGGACGACGGAGGAGCGGCGCAGCGGACGGACGGGCGGCGGACGGCGGCGGACGGACGGACGGACGGACGGACGGACGGACGGACGACGAACGGACGGACAGACGAGACGGACGACGCAGACAGACAGACAGACAGACAGACAGACAGACAGACAGACAGACAGACAGACAGACAGACAGACAGACAGACAGACAGAGAGTAATGTTATTTAAGCCCACATACAAGTCATACCAGCGATGAGTGTGTAAAATCGTAATAAACGAACAAATATTATACAAATAAGACGATCGAACAATAAAAATAATGCGGTGTGTGTATATATATATATATATATATATATATATATATATATATATATATATATATATATATATATATATATATATATTGTGTGTGTGTAATATGTAATAATAGATATAATGTTTTGTGTGTGTTATATATATATATATATATATATATATTATATTATATATTTGTGTGTGTGTGTGTGTGTGTGTGTGTGTGTGTGTGTGTGTGTGTGTGTGTGTGTGGGTGTGTGGGTGGGTGGGTGTGTGGGTGGGTGTGTGTGGGTGTGTGTGGGTGTGGTATGTGTGTATGTGGGAATATGTTTATGTTAAATATATAGTAATGTATACTAGCATACACACATAATGAGCTACCAGACCTTTATGGGAATTATTTATACATAAATTCTTGTATCTAATTTATGATATCTTCAAACACGAAGGACAAAATCAAGGTGTCAGATTATGTTAATATAGCATGTTAAATCACGGCGTTAAGACAAATTACTCTTCACTCAATCCTGCATTGTATTGTAATAGTATGTCCATTTAGATGAACACGTACTGTAGATATGTGCATTACACAATCACATCAACCATACAAATCTTCATGGACATTCCGTTTCTATGTATGCTATGGCTGCATTTCCGAGAGCATTCCTCTGTGCTCGCAGTCTTGCCTGTGTGCTCGCAGTCTTGCCTGTGTGCTCGCAGTCTTGCCTGTGTGCTCGCAGTCTTGCCTGTGTGCTCGCAGTCTTGCCTGTGTGCTCGCAGTCTTGCCTGTGTGCTCGCAGTCTTGCTGTGTGCTCGCAGTCTTGTCTGTGTGCTCGCAGTTTGCCTGTGTGCTCGCAGTCTTGCCTGTGTAACTCGCATATTGCTGTGTACTCCAGTCTTGCCTGTGTGCTCAGCAGTCTATCTGTGTGCTCGCAGTCTTGTATGTGTGCTCGCAGTCTTGCCTGTGTGTTCGCAGTCTTGCCTGTGTGCTCGCAGTCTTGTATGTGTGCTCGCAGTCTTGCCTGTGTGTTCGCAGTCTTGCCTGTGTGCTCGCAGTCTTGTATGTGTGCTCGCAGTCTTGCCTGTGTGTTCGCAGTCTTGCCTGTGTGCTCGCAGTCTTGTATGTGTGCTCGCAGTCTTGCCTGTGTGCTCGCAGTCTTGCCTGTGTGTTCGCAGTCTTGCCTGTGTGCTCGCAGTCTTGTATGTGTGCTCGCAGTCTTGCCTGTGTGCTCGCAGTCTTGTGTGTGCTCGCAGTCTTGTCTGTGTGCTCGCAGTCTTGCCTGTGTGTGCGCAGTCTTGCCTGTGTGCTCGCAGTCTTGCCTGTGTGCTCGCAGTCTTGCCTGTGTGCTCGCAGTCTTGCCTGTGTGCTCGCAGTCTTATCTGTGTGCTCGCAGTCTTGTATGTGTGCTCGCAGTCTTGCCTGTGTGTTCGCAGTCTTGCCTGTGTGCTCGCAGTCTTGTATGTGTGCTCGCAGTCTTGCCTGTGTGTTCGCAGTCTTGCCTGTGTGCTCGCAGTCTTGTATGTGTGCTCGCAGTCTTGCCTGTGTGTTCGCAGTCTTGCCTGTGTGCTCGCAGTCTTGTCTGTGTGCTCGCAGTCTTGCCTGTGTGCTCGCAGTCTTGCCTGTGTGCTCGCAGTCTTGCCTGTGTGCTCGCAGTCTTGTCTGTGTGCTCGCAGTCTTGCCTGTGTGCTCGCAGTCTTGTCTGTGTGCGCGGCACGTCGTGTGTTACTCCTCCCTTAGCGAAACACATTCTGCGTTTGTAAATATTACAGTCATTTGCACGCACTGAGTTCCATGTTGTATTCTAGGCCTCGGGCCAACATTGCCAGTGCGATGGCAACACACGAATAGGCCCAATACGTACCGCATGGTATAACGCTTATGTATGCAGAGTACACATGATACACCATAGATACCCTACAAGAGCCAGCAACTTGGTATGTGTTATTCCAAGACTGAAGGGTTCTGGGCAAACTTCCTTCTTTTATACAAGCATATGCCACTGGAACAACCTGCTTATCAAAATTAATGTCAATGTCAATTTAAAACCAGTTTTACAAAGAACGGTAACAACCCTTCTATATAGTAGATCGGTGTCTCATGAATTACAATCTTAAAATAGTATTTTAATATATTTTTATTAAATTCTCTTACTATGTATTATTACGTTATCATATTTTAGTGGAGTACTTTTATATTAGCACATTGTCTTACTGATAACATCATTTATTTACCTGTATTTAAAATATTTATATTTTAAATTATTTGATTACTCTTTTTTTATTTATGTATTTACGGTTTATTTTCTTAAATTATTCATAAGTATTTTTAGGACATCATTGGAATTAAGTGTGCTTTTCTCTGATTTAATGTGTTTATCCTCGGTATATATATATATATATATATATATATATATATATATATATATATATATATATATATATATATATATACTATTCTGTAGTCTTTATTTGCATCTAACTTATGTTTTATTTGCATGTATATAGGTTTTACCTAATAAGTCAATCAGTCAGTCAGTCTAGATGTGATGCAATACAGGTTGTTTACATTTCCTAGCAATGAATTATAGCCGAACTGTATTGTTATTTTGTATGACGACCTTGCCACTAAATTCATAACTCTTTTGTTTTACATACGCATGACAACTGATTGGCTGTAAGAATGCAGTCTCTGTTGAACTTAAATTGGCTAAATGGAATCAATCAGAATGAAAAGTAAGGTTATAGCTATTAGTATTTCTACTGAATATATAGATATACAAATATATCTTACGTTACACCTGTGACAATTTTATGTTATATTACTGTTATATCACTCTTCTTATCATAAAATTATGGTGCTTGGGGGATACATGTGTTATGCTTTTTATATAATATTTTATGGTGGTGGTTTTAATGTCCCTTGTTGGGTTACTAATGTAGGCAGGCAGGAGTATGTGGTGCTTAGGGCTTACACACTTTTATATGCGGTAGTTTTTATTTTTCTATTTTGGGATTGATTGATTGACCGACCGACCGACCGACCGACCGACCGACCGACCGACCGACCGACCGACCGACCGACCGACCGACCGACCGACCGACCGACCGACCGACCGACCGACCGACCGACCGACCGACCGACCGACCGACCGACCGACCGACCGACCGACCGACCGACCGACCGACGACCGACCGACCGACCGACCGACCGACCGACCGACCGACCGACCGACCGACCGACCGACCGACCGACCGACCGACCGACCGACCGACCGACCGACCGACCGACCGACCGACCGACCGACCGACCGACCGACCGACCGACCGACCGACCGACCGACCGACCGACCGACCGACCGACCGACCGACCGACCGACCGACCGACCGACCGACCGACCGACCGACCGACCGACCGACCGACCGACCGACCGACCGATCGACGACCGACTACTGATTTACCGACCGATCCGACCTGACCGACCGCCGAAACCGACCGACCGAACCGAACGAGCTGATCCACACGATTCGTACATAGGGCCACTTTGTACGACCGACCGACCGACCGACCGACCGACCGACCGACCGACCGACCGACCGACCGACCGACCGACCGACCGACCGACCGACCGACCGACCGACCGACCGACCGACCGACCGACCGACCGACCGACCGAGACCGACCGATCGATCGATCGATCGATCGATTGATTGAAATAATACTATTTAACGCTAAGATCGGGGCGTGATCATTGAACACGACAGGAATAAACGGTTAAGGTCTATCTCACTACCAAACCAAGTAAACTTGTAAGCTATGTATTCGCTTTAATTAAGATTCGTACTATAGGGCCTACTTTGTTAAGGTTAGGATTAATATTGCGTAGTTAAAGTTAGTTGTTGTTAAGGTTCGGATTAGGTATGCAATGATGACGCATTCGATCACCTCATAATCTGTGACACGACGGTGGTGCCACACGGTGGATGAGTGAAAATGACACACCAGCAGAGTGGAATGATCATAATTACATTAGTATTACAAAGTAGCGATCCTGGTTCATTGGAATAAAGTGTTTTTTCAGTCACGCATAAAAGATTTCTATTGGTTCCAATAGCTGTGTCTTTTTACAATATGCAGAGCTCTCATCATTTCGTGTAACTATACTTTCGGTTCAGCACTAAGTATTGCTTATATCAGGCGCAGACATGAATGGCGTTTGTCATGAATTACCAAATATAAGTGTAATTGCATTAACGTTGCTTTGGCAGACTTCGAGGGACCAGTTTAATGAGAGAGTTTATTCCAATGAACCAGGATCGCTACTTTGTGATACTAATGTAATTATAATCATTCCACCATGCTGGTATGTCACTTTCACTCATCCACCGTGTGGCACCACCGTCGTATCACAGATTATGAGGCGACCGAATGCGTCATCATTGCATACCTAATCCTAACATTAACAACAACTAATTTTAACTATGCAATATTGATCCTAACCATAACAAAGTAGGCCCTATAGTACGAATCTTAATTAAAGCGAATACATAGCTTACAAGTTTACTTGGTTTGGTAGTGAGATAGACTCTAACCGTTTATTACTGTCGTGTTCAATGATTATATATATATATATATATATATATATATATATATATATATATATATATATATATATATATATATATATATATATATATATATATACAAAAACACTACATAAATAATTTAAATGTAAATATTTTTAAATACAGGTAAATAAATGATGTTATCAGTAAGACAATGTGCTAATATAAAAGTAAAATATGATAACGTAATTATACATAGTAAGAGAAGTTAATAAAAATATATTAAAATGCTATTTTAAGATTGTAATTCATGAGCCACCAATCTACTATATCTAAGGGTTCTTATCTTTCTTTGTAAAACTGGTTTTAAATTGACATTGACATTAATTTTGATAAGCAGGTTGTTCCAGTGGCATATGCTTGTATAAAAGAAGGAAGTTTGCCCAGAACCCTTCAGTCTTGGAATAACACATACCAAGTTGCTGGCTCTTGTAGGGTATCTATGGTGTATCATGTGTACTCTGCATACATAAGCGTTATACCATGCGGTACGTATTGGGCCTATTCGTGTGTTGCCATCGCACTGGCAATGTTGGCCCGAGGCCTAGAATACAACATGGAACTCAGTGCGTGCAAATGACTGTAATATTTACAAACGCAGAATGTGTTTCGCTAAGGGAGGAGTAATACACGACGTGCCGCGTTAATGCGTAATCAGTAGGACCAGTCCTGTGTACACGCCGCATTTGTGGACGGATAAGTGTAATGTCAATATTAAGAGTCTGAGGCAAGACTGCGAGCACACAGGCAAGACTGTGAGCACACAGGCAAGACAGCGAGCACACAGACAAGACTGCGAGCACACAGGCAAGACTGTGAGCACACAGGCAAGACTGCGAGCACACAGGCCAGACTGTGAACACACAGGCAAGACTGCGAGCACACAGGCCAGACTGTGAACACACATGCAAGACTGCGAGCACACAGGCAAGACTGTGAACACACAGGCAAGACAGCGAGCACACAGACAAGACTGTGAGCAGACAGGCAATATTGCGAGCACACAGACAAGACTGCGAGCACACAGGCAAGACTGCGAGCCCACAGCCCAAGACTGTGAACACACAAGCAAGACTGCGAGCACAGAGGCCAAGACTGTGAACATACAAGCAAGACTGCGAGCACACAGGCCAAGACTGCGAGCACACAGGCAAGACTGTGAGCACACAGGCAAGACTGCGAGCCCACAGCCCAAGACTGTGAACACACAAGCAAGACTGCGAGCACAGAGGCCAAGACTGTGAACACACAAGCAAGACTGCGAGCACAGAGGCCAAGACTGTGAACACACAAGCAAGACTGCGAGCCCACAGCCAAGACTGCGAGCACACAGACAAGACTGCGAGCACACAAAAAGCCCCAAAAAAAGACTGTAAAGCACAAAAGCAAGACTGCGAGCACACGGGCCCAAGACTGTGAGCACACAGGCAAGACTGCGAGCACACAGGCAATACTGCGAGCACACAGGCAAGACTGCGAGCACACAGGCAAGACTGCGAGCACACAGCCAAGACTGCGAGCACACAAGCAAGACTGTGAGCACACAGGCAAGACTGAGAGCACACAGACAATACTGCGAGCACAGAGGCAAGACTGTGAACACACAGGCAAGACTGCGAGCACACAGGCAAGACTGCGAGCACACAGGCAAGACTGCGATCACAAGGAAGCTTGAAACACAAGCAAAAAAAGGGAAAGTCCATGAAGATTGGCGAAGCAGACAAGACTGCGAGCACACAGACAATACTGCGAGCATACAGACAAGACTGCGAGCACACAGACAAGACTGCGAGCACACAAGCAAGACTGTGAGCACACAGGCAAGACTGAGAGCACACAGACAATACTGCGAGCACAGAGGCAAGACTGTGAACACACAGGCAAGACTGCGAGCACACAGGCAAGACTGCGATCACACAGGAATGCTCTCTGAAATTCAGCCATAGCATACAAAGAAACGGAATGTCCATGAAGATTTGTGTCGTTAATGTCAGTGTGTAATGCACATATCTACAGTACGTGTTCATCTAAATGGAGATACTATTACAATACAATGCAGGATTGAGTGAAGAGTAATTTGTCTTAACGCCGTGATTCAACATGCTATATTAACATAATCTGACACTTTGATTTTGTCCTTCGTGTTTGAAGATATCAAAAATTAGATAAATGAACTTATGTATAAATAATTCTCATAAGGGTCTGGTTGCTGATTATGTGTGTATGCTAGTATACATTCTATATATTTAACACAAACATATTGCCACATACACACACACACACATCCACACACACCCACTCACCCCCACCCACACCCCCCAAAGACACCCACCCACACACACACACACACACCGTTATCGATTATTATTGTTCGATTGTGTTATTTGAATAATATTTGTTCGTTTATTACGATTTACACACTCATCGGTATTATGACACGTATATGGGCTTAAATAACATTACTGTATGTCTGTCTGTGTATGTCTGTCTGTCTGTCTGTTCTTCTCTCCATCTTTTCTATCTGTTTATCCGTCTGTCGGTCCATCCTTCTGTCTGTCTGAACATATTCCCCCCAAAAGGTATATATGTCCATGTTTATAATATAGATGTATTTTATAACATTGGACTCTCGTATCACATAATATCTGTCCTATGTGTTGCTCTTCTCCTCCCATGTGTTGTTGTTCTCCTCCTATGTGTTGTTGTTCTCCTCCTGTGTGTTGCTCTTCTCCTCCCATGTGTTGTTTTTCTCCTCCCATGTGTTGTTTTCTCCTCCCATGTGTTGTTTTTTTCCTCCCATGTGTTGTTTTTCTCCTTCCATGTGTTGTTGTTCTCCTCCCATGTGTTGTTGTTCTCCTCCCATGTGTTGTTTTTCTCCTTCCATGTGTTGTTGTTCTCCTCCCATGTGTTGTTTTTCTCCTCCCATGTGTTGTTTTTCTCCTTCCATGTGTTGTTGTTCTCCTCCATGTGTTGTTTTTCTCCTTCCATGTGTTGTTTTTCTCCTTCCATGTGTTGTTTTTCTCCTTCCATGTGTTGTTTTTCTCCTTCCATGTGTTGTTTTTCTCCTTCCGTGTGTTGTTTTTCTCCTTCCATGAGTTGTTTTTCTCCTCCCATGTGATGTTTTTCTCCTTCCATGTGTTGTTTTTCTCCTTCCATGTGTTGTTTTTCTCCTCCTATATGTTGTTTATCTCCTTCCATGTGTTGTTGTTCTCCTCCCATGTGTTGTTTTTCTCCTTTCATGTGTTGTTTTTCTCCTTCCATGTGTTGTTGTTCTCCTCCCATGTGCTGTTGTTCTCCTCCCATGTGTTGTTTTTCTCCTTCCATGTGTTGTTGTTCTCCTCACATGTGTTGTTGTTCTCCTCCTGTGTGTTGTTGTTCTTTTCCCATGTGTTGTTTTTCTCCTGTTATATGTTGTTGTTCTCCTCCTATATGTTGTTGTTCTTCTGTTATATATGTTGTTGTTCTCCTATATGTTGTTGTTCTCCTCCTATATATTGTGGTTCTCCTGTTATATGTTGCTGTTCTCCTCCCATGTGTTCTCCTCCTATGTGTTGTTGTTCTCCTCCTGTGTGTTGTTGTTCTCCTCCCATGTGTTGTTGTTCTCCTGTTATATGTTGTTTTTCTCCTCCTATGTGTTGTTTTTCTCCTGTTATATGTTGTTGTTCTCCTCCTATATGTTGTTGTTATGCTGTTATATGTTGTTGTTCTCCTCCTATGTGTTATTGTTCTCCTCCCATGTGTTGTTGTTCTCCTGTTATATGTTGTTTTTCTCCTCCTTGTTCCCTGTTTGATGCATTTGCTCAATTATTCGTTCTTTCCAAAGATACCTTCCCTCGCCATCTCGCCTCCACCTCCCAACTTCTCGTGTTTCACCTCATACAGTCTTCCCATCATATGGATGGTCTTGATGACTGCAGAAGCCATACATTCATTTGGTCTCTGCACCCGCCATATAGATGGTCTTGATGACTGTAGAGGCCACACATTCATGTGGTCTCTGCACCCGTCATATAGATGGTCTTGATGACTGTAGAGGCCACACATTCATGTGGTCTCTGCACCCGTCATATAGGTGGTCTTGATGACTGTAGAGGCCACACATTCATGTGGTCTCTGCATCCGTCATATAGGTGGTTTTGATGACTGCAGAGGCCACACATTCATGTGGTCTCTGCATCCGTCATATAGATGGTCTTGATGACTGCAGAGGCCACACATTCATGTGGTCTCTGCATCCGTCATATAGGTGGTCTTGATGACTGCAGAGGCCACACATTCATGTGGTCTCTGCACCCGTCATATAGATGGTCTTGATGACTGCAGAGGCCACGTATTCATGTGGTCTCTGCATCCGTCATATAGGTGGTCTTGATGACTGCAGAGGCCACGTATTCATGTGGTCTCTGCACCCGTCATATAGGTGGTCTTGATGACTGCAGAGGCCACACATTCATGTGGTCTCTGCATCCGTCATATAGGTGGTTTTGATGACTGCAGAGGCCACACATTCATGTGGTCTCTGCATCCGTCATATAGATGGTCTTGATGACCAAGCACAATTCATGTGGTCTCTGCATCCGTCATATAGGTGGTCTTGATGACTGCAGAGGCCACACATTCATGTGGTCTCTGCACCCGTCATATAGATGGTCTTGATGACTGCAGAGGTCACACATTCATGTGGTCTCTGCACCCGTCATATAGATGGTCTTGATGACTGTAGAGGCCACACATTCATGTGGTCTCTGCATCCGTCATATAGATGGTCTTGATGACTGCAGAGGCCACACATTTCATGTGGTCTCTGCACCCGTCATATAGATGGTCTTGATGACTGTAGAGGCCACACATTCATGTGGTCTCTGCACCCGTCATATAGATGGTCTTGATGACTGCAGAGGTCACACATTCATGTGGTCTCTGCACCCGTCATATAGATGGTCTTGATGACTGTAGAGGCCACACATTCATGTGGTCTCTGCATCCGTCATATAGGTGGTCTTGATGACTGCAGAGGCCACACATTCATGTGGTCTCTGCACCCGTCATATAGATGGTCTTGATGACTGTAGAGGCCACACATTCATGTGGTCTCTGCATCCGTCATATAGGTGGTCTTGATGACTGCAGAGGCCACATATTCATGTGGTCTCTGCATCCGTCATATAGGTGGTCTTGATGACTGCAGAGGCCACATATTCATGTGGTCTCTGCACCCGTCATATAGATGGTCTTGATGACTGTAGAGGCCACACATTCATGTGGTCTCTGCATTCGTCATATAGGTGGTCTTGATGACTGCAGAGGCCACATATTCATGTGGTCTCTGCATCCGTCATGTTAATGCACATAGCGACTTTCAAGTCTTACAAGTTTCAGTTTGAACGTATGAAACTGAAACAGTTCTGTTTATCAAACACGTTGCAATAAGATAAACATTATCTCAAAATCTGGATGAGTCATATGTATCCGTAGAACTGATTATTTATTTATTTATTTACACATTCATAACATTTGAATCGAATGTCTAGTGACAAGAAGATGGAGGATGACGTGGAGGAGGTGGTTGTGATGGAGGAAGGAGGAGAGACGGTGACTCTGGACGAACTAGTGAAACGTATGACCGAAATTGTAAAACTTACAGTAACTATGGGTTGGGCTCTCGAGAAATGTATTCGTACGGGACTAGAAAGACACCAAAAACAACAACAACAACAATGACAACGTGATTTTCGTTTTAAGTTCTGTAGAATTGGTCTGCACTATTCTAACTTGTCTCGTTATTCACCTAGGTAAATGATGACGACGTTATCGTTCTCCACGCCTCACCGCCACCATCATCTTGTCGTCATCAAATATGGAAGAGTGGCTAAATGACCAGGAAATGGTGTCCGATGATGACGACGATGATGATGTATTGTTCCGAGTTGACAACGACGACGGCGGCGACCTCCCTTCGTACCACTCCTCACCGAGCAACACCGAACAACTGGATTACGAGGAACTGCAACCAGCGAGCTCGTACCATGCACCCTCGGAGGACCACGTCGGACCAACGTCGATTGAGCAAGAACTCTTGGATGCCTTAGACGACACGATCGTACAATACACCATCACCGCCGTCAACCACCGGGCACAGGCGACTTGTGTTGGCTGTGAAATCAATCACCCTAGCCAAATTCAACATATGGATCGTTGTCTCGCCAATTCGTGCATCAAACAATTAAACATTTGTCAAACGTGCTCGACGCAGCCTTGTCACTCATCTTTGCCAAGTGGGTGACGTCCACCTGGCGAGAGGAGCTCAAGGAAAAAGTACCACCCAGCAGTGGGATAGTTATTACCATTCGGACGATGCCATGTATCGTTAAATAATTATCTCCGTCGGCGTGGAGTGACACAACGAAACCTGTTTAGGTTTTAAAATAATATCGTTCAATACGACATTAATAAGAAGTTAGAAGAAGATTATTACTTCATGAAAACATACACACATTATTATGTGTTATGTATTTCTATTTCATATACTGCAAACCATAATATAATATAATATAATCCGTTTGTGTTCTGACAATGACTGTTTATATTTCGGTTTTGTGGTTTGTGGTATTATATATATATATATATATATATATATATATATATATATATATATATATATATATATATTCATATACTTATTATTTTCGGCTGTGGTGTTTGCTTTAAAACACTATAACTACAAAGAGATGTGTTGGAAATATAATCGCTTGGCTTTGTTTGCTTGATGTAACTGATTTCACGCGACTTTGGCGAATACAAAAAAGTTTTGATATTTCGAAATATACTTATTTGATGTTATGGCCTATATACAAACAAATAACCGTATGTGTAGCCTTCGGTATGGAACGCCATCATCGTCATTACGAGAGCCTATGGCGCTGTGTTAATTCACTCTCAAGCTCGGACCGCTGGAGTGGTGTTGATTCACCCGTAAGCCGCCCGAGTATGTGTAAATGTCGTAATTAAAAGTATGCTAATTATAGAATCATGAATAACGAGATATTCTAATACAGTAATGGATATTGTGATTAAATGTATACTAGTCATAGCGTGACTATATTAATTATTTTGAATAAATGTGTGTTACTTTTTAAAGTAATTTATTTTCATTTTAGTGAGGAAGAATGGCGCGAGGAACATGCATACATACACACACACACACACACACACACACAACATATATATATATATATATATATATATATATATAAACAAATAAATATATATACATTAAACAAGATCCAAGAAAGAAACAATCTAGTCGCCCATTAATATATGCAGAACCGCTAGGAGTTCTGGAACATGAATATGATGAAGGCTATGTATCTGAGTAATTTTTTTTAATTAAAGAAATTTTTCAATAAATCAGTTGTTTTGGTCGTTTCTTGTTACTCGGAAACAGTTGCATGCACACTCACGCATATACATACATACACATCAAGACAACACAAATCATCGATCAATCGAGAACTCTCCCCACCATAAACACATACACCGTATATCGATATTAACCAATCATCGAGCGAGAAAGTAAACCGGTGTGCAGTTGGTTACGCTTTTGAGGAGTCATGATTCGCCATTTTGGTTTCTGGTCGCGTGACTTCCGGCGGGAGAAAATCAACCGGAAGTGACGTTATCAATGCATGTGATCTTCATCACCCAATCACCGATCGAGAAAGTCAACCGGGTGTGGATATCAACCAATGAGCGACCGGGAAACTAAATCGGATGGGACGTCATCAAGTCTCGTGACCGGAACCGGAAGTTACGCGACCAGAAAACAAAATGGCGGATCATGACTCCTCAAAAGCGTAACCAACTAAACAACTATACTACTCACGGTATCTCAAATACTGATCATATCACCAAATATTTAAATAAATCATCACACAGCTCCGGGTAATTTTGAAGAAAGAGGAAGTTAACAAGAGGATGCCACATAACACGTTCAAGCGAGGTTGAAATTGCAATACTTCAAAGATCATCGCCAGGGAACAGAAGACTGCGAAGACAGAGGAAGAGATGACTAGATAATATTGCAGAATGAACTTGGAAGTGAGTGGGTGAGTGAGTGAGTGAGTGAGTGTGTGTGAGTGGGTGGGTGGGTGGGTGGGTGGGTGAGTGAGTGAGTGAGTAAATCCTCTTAAAATAAATATGCTGCATATAGCCAACTGCTGCATTATTATGTGAATGTACCCTGGAATTACTGCACAAGTATGTATAACTGCAAGGCGGAGAACATTATCGTGCAAAGGTACCACGAATACCAATGTTAATAACTCACCTACTGACGACGAACCTTTGCTGTGAATCACACGGCTTTGCTGCATAAATGAAATGACGTGGATTCTGGCTAAACACCGTAAACTTGGCAATGTCTCAAATTGTGAATTTAAGTAATTATTTTTGATCTACTGCATAGGTAAACATTGCTAGGAAATGTGTGCATATTTGTTGATATTAAGTGAAATCATGTTATACGGTATAAATTATACCTATTATAGCGTAAAGACAGGCAACATATGTTTTTACGTACCATTTAGGGGTTGAAAATAGACGCAGTAAGGGCGCTTAACTCAGTGTACACATCGACCATGAGGCGTTTTCGAAGCCGTTGTAGGCGTGGCTAAAAGCCCAGAATGAAATACATGATCACGCGATGCAGTATCACGTGAACACAAGTTGACGCCACTAACGCCACACCCAGCCAGGTGCACGGCTCCCAGTTGGTAAAGGTCAAAGGGTGGGTGTCACTCGCGGCGATTTGAGTGACAGCGTCGGGATTCTTATAAACATTCGACGTTTAATATTACCAAGTCAGTTCTGTTTGGATAAAACATTTATTGGCGGCCAGGACGCTACAATAGTTATAACTTATACTGATTAAAATGATTTTGCAATAAAAATTAAAAGCCACGAACTGATCATGTCGCTCTAAGGACAGTTCCAGTACACCAGGTAATGTATCTACCTACAATATCATGCGGTTGATCTGTTGATTTCCAACGAATACTGCCACGATAATATTACTTCCACATTAGGTATCCAAATCAGCGCAACATACTTAAAGTAGTTATCAGAAAACATATTACAAAGGCACTGACATATATTTCATAATAATTACCGTTATACGTAATGTTTGTTACACAGTAAAAATAAGTAATATCATAATAACGCATAGTGTTTCACTCGGTTAATATTATATATAAAATTATACATATATATATATATATATATATATATATATATATATATATATATATATATATATATATATATATATATATATATATAATATGCTGAAGTGTGCCTATAGCTACGTTTAGAAGTGTATATATATATATATATATATATATATATATATATATATATATATATATATATATATCCTCCTCTACACGAGCGAGCGCCAGGTGGTCAACGCGAAGAGCATTGACCGAAACACTACGCTTGGCGCCGATATCAGCCAATTGTACGAAGTAAGTACGATTACTTCCATATTGTCACCAGTCAGCTATAGCATGTTTTGTGCATGTTAAACAAAAACGTATCATATAGTATAAGAGAGATATCCGTAACAAGTAGCCTTTTTTCAACTTTTGGTCCATCATTCCATTGCTCACTTGCAAACACAGTAATTTGAATGTTCGTTCACAGTCATACTCACACACATAAACACATAAAAACACCATGCGCTCATATACAAACACGCACGCACTCACATACACACACATACACGCATGCACGCACGCACTCTCTCTCTCTCTCACACACACACACCACACACACGCACACACAGCACACGCACACGCACACGCACACGCACACGCACACGCACACGCACACGCACACGCACACACACACACACACACACACACAAACACCCTTCAAACACAATTTATTCCGACCTCATGAGCTGACAGCGGAGTGATGCTGACGTTCTGGCGCCAATCCAAGTTTCTGGGGAGCTTCAAGGAGGAAGAACAATTGGAGATTTCGTGCGCATTCAGACTGGCCTCTCTGTGTCCGCTGCTTCCTGATCACGTGCCCCACCAGGAAACGCTTCACAAGAACAGTGACAGGACACCGACCATTACCTTTGATATGTGTAAATAGCTTTGTTTAAGTGTCAGTCACTTATCGAATACCTTCAAGCAGCCTCACTCTCAAGCTGCTCGGTGTAGGGTCTCTTTTTTAGGGTCACAACTAGCCGTAGTTCACTGGAGTTAAGCTTTGTCACAATATCGATTACCGCGGCAGTTCTGCCGTACGGAAGAAAGGTGGATGTGGGTGGACTCGCTGCATCGTTTTGGTTAACGGCATTTAACTGAAATTGAGAAACAGCTCAACCTCATTACTGTACGTATACCGCAAATAATGTCAAATCATGTATAATTAGCGTTTACGTAAACGGCAGCCCCTACTTTATTATAACCGTATAGGCAGGTAAGTTGACTTGACTGCCTATATCAGTTCAACGATCACGTGGTTACGTTCGTATATTTCACCCAGCAACGATGTTGTTGACATCCGGCAATCAGCAGTAGATAAATGGCATGCTTATACTAATGGCACCCCATTAATGGTTTTGTTCTGTCGCCAACCGAGTGTTGTGTTCGTAACCAAAGTAACCTGGCTAAAAGAACATACACCATTGTCGCCATCTTCACGTTTTGGCAGTATGTTTTATGTGAAGCGTAATGGCTTGAGCAAACAACTACACCGTCATCACCATGGATGACAGTTTGCTAACCCGGCTCGAACAAACGCGCTGGCCTCGAAGCAAATGCAAAAGTTCTATCGAGGGGGCGGTAGCTATATAACTCAGCCAAGGTGTCTGGCGCTAGACCATTCAAAACCGCTTAAGTAAACAGAAGCTCTTTGTAAGCTGATCGCCAAGGGCAGTGTAAACTCTTCACCACGGATGTAATGTGTTCGTATTTCCTTCGTGTGAATAAGGAGGCCAGGACCCTTTGTAAACGTTCACCCTGTTCTATATATACGTTGCGAGGTACGTTATATATGGTGGTACTAGCCAAGTTACCCAGCGAGGCTTGAGAATAGCCATTCACTCCTTTCAAAAATGCATTACATTACCTCATCGTGACCCATAAATAGATTGTGTGCTCATACGTACGAGGTAGTGAAATGCTAACGTGAGACGCGCTGAGCTGGTGCCTGTGTTAAGCGGTGACAATTTTCAAACGCCTGTACGTTCAAAAGTATGAAAGTAGCATTGTTCAGAAATCCAACAACATAGTTCTATATGGCATAATTATCTTTACAATTGTGTAGAAAAACATATAATTCGGCGGACAGAATTCCACGTATATCATTTTATTGCTTAGTTTAAATATTCAGCCCCCAAGTTATCGATCATCCCGGACGAATTCTAAAAGAAGTACGAACCACCGCTGGTACCCCGCTAGATCACATGCAACAGTTCAGCCCGATACATCCAAAACTGTTTCATAATAGATGACGCACTGAGAGTGTTACGAGTTATAACAGGTAACAGTGAAATTACGAGCTTGCATGAGGCTCTCTCTCTCTCTCTCTCTCTCTCTCTCTCTCTCTCTCTCTCTCTCTCTCGTCGCTGTCGCTGTCGCTGTCGCTGTCGCTGTCGCTGTCGCTGTCGCTGTCGCTGTCGCTGTCGCTGTCGCTGTCGCTGTCGCTGTCGCTGTCGCGCTCTCCCTCTCCCTCCCCCCTCCCCCTCCCAACTCCCTCCCACCCACCCACCCACCACCCAACCCACCCACCCACCTTCCCTCCCACCCTCCCTGCCTCCCTCCCACCCTCCCGGCCTCCCTGCCTCCCTCCCTGCCTCCCTGTCTCCCTGCCTCCCTGCCTACCTGCCTCCCTGCCTCCCTGCCTCCCTGCCTCCCTCCCTGCCTCCCTCCCTGCCTCCCTCCCTCCCTCAAATAAATCGAGATGGTATACAACTGGATACGATTGCCGCGGGCTGACGTATATAGAAGGCATGGGGCAGCCGAAATAACTGGACATTGCTCAATATCTGAACATATAGATCTGCACCATTGTAATTATGTATTCTTGCAAATAGGGCGTGTAAGTCTCGCGCGCGAAAACGAGGCTGGGGGCAGTTGGGGGCAGGAAGTCCATATTCTCCATGTTAATATATAGGACTTTGTTTTGTTTTTGGTTGTAATAATCGAACTGTTCCCGAATAGCGTATTTCAGTTATATTGCCCGAAGGATTATTACAAGTAGAAGCAATGTAACACTTTGCCGGTGACACTGATCACGGAAATCATGAATTAATCGATTATTATGGTGGTTGCCATGGCATTAGCGGCAAAGTACTTGTGTTTGGCGATCTTGACTAATAATGAAGAGTGCCATTTTTCGCGCAGTACGATCTGTTTGGGGCAAACGTATACATGTGTTATAATTATGTGCATTTAGACAACTTGTCAGATATAAGTGCTTATCGAAACCACAACGTACAGCAAATGAAAATCCCGTAAAAGGCACATACGGCCTAAAATCGTGTCTATTATCTGCCCTATGTAAATCGCTATATGTCTATGATAGTGTGATAAACTCAATATTAAATCGGACATTTAAGATAAGAAAGGTATAACACAAGATATGTATGACCTGATTTTCCTAGTAATCATGATGAAGCTCGGAAAGCTACAACTGTCATCCATCGTTAGAATATTATTCTTGTGTCCAGTCCCCAATCAGCTCCACTGCCTCCAGTCGCGCGGAGTCTCGCCATGTATCGTGACCCACTTATATATACCAAATATATAAAGTAATGCTAGTTCATAATGGATAGCATGCATACACAAGAAGAAAAAAAATTGTGTAAATCAACTCAGGTCAATGCTACTTCTGACGGTTTAAACAACGAAGTGGCACATATGATACACAGGACTTTGGTCAAGTACTGCATATTTTAGAAAACTGTACTTGTGCACATACCAACTCATTCGCATACTATACATGATACGGTCGGCTTTGGCAAAAAAATCACCCGAACAACATTTCAAATAGGCGAATATACATCAGAAGATGCTGTCCTGGTGATAGGAAGCAAATGCAATAAACCAGTTAATCGAGCCCCAGAATCTTTCGGAAAACGTCGGAAAATTGTTGGTCTATCTCGAAGAACGTCGGGAAATGTTGACCGCGGTTGTTGACATCACGTGTCTAAAGAGGACCATACCGTTTTTCATTCTTAGTTTCGCAATTGTGTCTCATTAAATAAAAAGCCATCTGATTTAGGCTTAAATGCGTTTCTGTACTAATAACATGATTACATTGTCGACATTTGCGGAATTGACATTATCAAGTTCCTACAGTCCGTATCAATCTGTAGTTATACGTATAAAATATTGTCTGCTCCCTCAAAGGAAACCGCTACCCAGTCTCACTTTGAATTTGGGCCTTCCCGGTTTCATTCGGTTTACGATGGTTTCACTTCGGCATTATCTAGTCTATTGTTTATTTGATATAGCGAAGTTGTTTTCCATTTCTGCACTAGTATAATCCCTTCAGAGAGATGGTGAGACGGGAAGACGGGGAGACGGGGAGACGGGGAAACGGACATACGGACAGACAGCCAAACACAGAAAGCAACACTGGTATGATCATATACGCATGTTCTGTTTCAGAACGATTGCCTTTTGACAACAATGGTCATCACGATTATACAGGTGAAGACAAATTTATTAATGTAGCATTTAAACTTAAACCATTTGGGGAACATTCGAATACAACTGTAATGTACATGTTTTGTAGTCGTTTGTATACGGGTTGTTTTTTTGGCGTTATACTCAATTTAAGTTAAGGTACTATTTGTAAGTATTGTTTCAGTTTGTGTCACTTTGACACTTTAAACGTAACTGGACAAATTGTCTGTGCTAAAAAAATAAGTCGCCAACACCAGTCAACGCAATAAATATAAACGCATATTACGCGGACATACGTTATCATCAGTTGTACTGTGACCTCGTTTCATGCACAAGGAAGGAGCTGCTTGAATACATTAACAAAATACAGGATGCTAACGAAACAACGTGAACTCGAAAAAAACTGGGACAGTCTGCCAGTTGCCAAGCGAGCTACAGACGGTCTCAATACTTTCTAGTAGCAACTGAAAACAGTTCTTTTTGAACGGGTTGTCTTCCCACTAAAAATGATAGCTCTATGTGTGTGCAATCACGAACACTGAATATTGTTATATGGCATAATATGCGCGTTTCAGTTTTATTATTGTTCATTTACTTTCCCGTCTAAACTTGTAATTGTAATACTAATTATTACTTCTAATCGTTGTAACATTGTTATCCGCACTGCAGTTTTATTGTTATTATTCATTTGCTGTCCCGTCTAAACTTGTAATTTTAATACTAATTATTACTTCTAATCGTTGTAACATTGTTATCGGCACTGCAGTTTTATTGTTGTTATTCATTTGCTTTCACGTCTAAACTTGTAATTGTAATACTAATTATTACTGTTAATCGTTGTAATCGTTGTAATCAGTGTAACCAGTGTGATCGTTGTAATACTAATAATAACTATTATTATTACTAATGTTGTTGTTATCAGATAACTGTGTTTTGTTGTTATTATTCATTTGCTTTCCCGTCTAAACTTGTAATTGTAATACTAATTATTACTTTTAATCGTTGTAATCGTTGTAATCAATGTAACCAGTGTAATCGGTGTATTAATAATAATAACTATTATTACTAATGTTGTTGTTATCAGAAAATAATGTTGTTGTTATCAGATAACTGTGTTGTTGAAACGGTGTTTTTCCGGCGTGTTTAGTGTTGCTGCTGCTCCATTCCAGTTGACGCCGGTATCGCTGGTGTTGCTTGCCTTCCTGCTGCCGACGAGTTGCTTGAAGGGTTTCAGACCGATCCCACCAGGAGGTGATCTACCCGAGTATCAAATGTGCATTCGCTTTTGCGTGCAGCAACTGCAGTACTGTATGGAGCAGCGCGGTTGTGGACGAGTGTTTGGCGAACACATGCCGAAAGAGTGCAAATGGGCGTACAAAATATGCTGCGAAACGTGCGATAGAAACTTCGACGTAGTTCCAT
>JAODUO010000320.1:0-2500 GCA_025642075.2 Ridgeia piscesae | reverse complement strand
TTCTCCCCCTCCCCCCTCCCCCTTCCTCTCCCCCTCCCCCTCCCCCTCCCTCTCCTCTCCCCCTCCCCCTCCCCCTCCCTCTCCCTCTCCCTCTCCCCCCCCGTCCCTCTCCCCCTCCCTCTCCCTCTCCCTCTCCCTCTCCTCTCCCTCTCCTCTCCCCCTCCCCTCCCTCTCCTCTCCCCCTCCCCCTCCTCTCCCCTCCCCCCCCCCCTCCCCCCCCCTCCCCTCCCCCCCCCCCTCCCCCCCCCTCCCCCTCCCCCCCCCCTCCCCCCCCCCCCCCCCCCCCCCCCCCCCTCCCCCCCCCCCTCCCCCTCCCCCCCCCCCCGCCCCCCTCCCCCTCCCCCTCCCCTCCCCCCCCCCCCCCCCCCCCCCCCCCCCCCCCCTCCCCTTTTTAATGTTATCACCATCATTTCGTTCTCCCATGCTGTCTGTAGTCTTCTCTCTGAAAAGTATTTAGGGTATAGCTTAGATAAGATCTTCGCGATGGTGTCTTCTCCTGCGCTTAATGAATCGATACTTATTTGGTCGTTTCTTCATGATGTCCTATTCTTCGTATCTCTTAGCGCTGCTTCCACCTTCCGTGGTCGTATATGGGGTACCGCTTTCGGGTCGATGTGAATTGTGTAATCTGTTTACTGTCCTAGACTGGTGTAGAATGTCTCTATTCATTCCATAAGCATAAGTGTTATCTCCGTTGCTCTTTGGTGTCATAAATGGTGTCCTACATGTTTCCCGAATGATCTCGTTGTTGTACTTCGTGTTGTGCTCTTCTACTTTTTTGTGATGAACCTGTGTATCTCTGCTAACTCATTTCGTGTTTATGGTCGCCGGTTTCCACCATGTCTCATCGGGTTTTTGCAATAGGGTTCATGTTGGTAATGATATCCTCGATTTTATTTGATTGCTTTGTCTACGCCTGTCGCAGAGTGTTGGATCATATATGTGAGGTTTCACTCATGGTGTCGATGTATGTCATTTAGAAATTGAATTTGATCTCTTTCTTTGATCCTACATGCGTAATATCTTCCTTTTTTCTTCTCTGCGTCAATGTCTACAGTGCGATAATAACACAGAAGTTCGTAAGTTATCATAGGACTATTGCTCGCAATATATGATACTGTCTGTCTCATCAAACTATGTGTAATTTGCTAAAACACATTTCATGATTGTATAAGTTAGTGTACGCTTGTTGTACAAAAACACACTCGTAGTACGATTGTTAGCAATTTCACCTTGGTGTTACTTTGTTATGCTGTTCCTGCGTAAATCGGAAGTGACCAACATTTTTGGCAATGACTTAGATTGTCTGACTTGTAGAAAAAGCCAGTAAATGTAACACCGCCCGAGGTATGTGAGGTGCGTTTTGCACGGCAGTGCGTTTTGTCCCACATTACTTTATGTATGTCATGAATCCCTTCCGGTATCATACACTCTCAAAGTAGTGGTAATTGTTACAAACGGTTCGTAATTGTGTGGGAAACGGAAAATACACTATTGATACATCATTTGTTGTCATTGTTGTAGTATGCTTTGTTACTATAATACGCATACCACAATCAATGTTGCCGACTGTCGAAGACCCAGGAAATGTCAGATGATACCGCCAGAGTAAAGTATGTATTTATCTAAATATACATTGTTATAATAAAATATGATGTAGTAGTTGACAAGCGGATCGGTTGGGTTCATTTTCCCCCCCCCGTAATAAAGCATTATAGACATCTGTATCAATGTTGTTCGAGGTACCTCAAACATAACTACGTGCTTATCCTCTTCATCTCCAGAGGGATATAGGCCTAAGGCTACAACAATACTCCCCCACAGGTCATGTCCTTTATTGCAGCTTGCGCCTCGCCCCATCTCTTATAGCTCCGCCATTACTGTCTTCCGCTAGTGCTGTTTGTCAAACTCAAACATAAGCTTAATATTAAATCAAATCCTAACCATTTTAACACAACAGACAAATAAAAACACATACACATATATAATACATACATATAAACATAATCATAAAGATATAATATATATATATATATATATATATATATATATATATATATATATATTATATATATATATATATATATATATATACATTTTAAAAAAAAAAAAAACCCCACACAGCTCATCCTGACGTTGTCTAAATCGTTGCAATCATTTGGAGAGCATAAAAATGCTTTGTTGGAGTACCTCTGTGACTGCACAAAGAAGAGTGAGAAAGAAGAGTGCTTCACCATGAATGACAACCCCTTGTATTATTAACGATAAAATGTCGAATTTCAACACTGCATGAAACGTCAATGACATGATTAGAAGGTATAATGTTCGGTAACACTTGATTGAACAATATCGGAATTCCCAAAGACAAATCACACAAAAACACCTTCGAAATTTGCTTTGCAACTTATCTATGTTTGTTTTGGATGTGTGTGTGTGTGTGTGTGTGTGTGTGTGTGTGTGTGTGTGGAGTGTGTGTGTGTGGGGTTTGGGGGGGTGTGGG
>JAODUO010000319.1:367500-384631 GCA_025642075.2 Ridgeia piscesae | reverse complement strand
TTCACAGTTGAGATACGGCAGTGTTCACAGAAAAACAGACTGTGTTCACAGATGAGACATGTCAGTGTTCACAGATATTACATGACTGTGTTCACAGTTGATACATGTCAGTGTAAATAGAGGTGACAGGACTGTGTTTACAGATTTTACATGTTAGTGTTCACATAGATAATACAATAATGACATACTGTGTTCACAGACAAGGAACATCAGTAATCACTGCATAGACGTGGCATATCAGTGTTCACATACACAGCACAACAGCATTCACAGACATGGCACACCAATCTTCACAGACAAGGCACATCATTAAATCACAGACATAGCACATCAGTGTTTACAGACAAGGCATATCACTAGATCACAGACATGGCACATCAATGTTCACAGACAAGTGACATCAGCATTCACAGATATAGCATGTTAGTATTCATATATACTTGTTTCTTTTAAAACAAACCTCATACTTTATAAGGAATAAGATGTGTACACAGGACACATCACAGTACTGATTTTGTAATTGCTTTGCATATACAATTCATATCATGATCATCATTGGTTTATATTTATAGTATAACATTTTCAGCATTATATAATTCTAATCACCTGTTGCAACTTGCCAATGATTGAAGATAAAAGTTATGGATTTTTACACTTTCCAAATATATCTTTTTAAATTACTAGTCCTTACATGTCACCATAAAACATTCTGAAACATCAATTGTAGCTATGTTATGTCTGGTGTAGACACAGTCACACCTGCTCTGGCAATTGTGATATTCCGTTGGTGAAGTAAGGTAGAACTGCCTTTAAACACACGCTGCATGTTTCCTGATAAACAGTTTTCTTGCTTCAAAGTATCAGACATTTGTAGCACCAGCTAGTAGCTACTCAAATGTGGCTAAGCAATCTCAACCAACTTGTTGCACAGGTCTGCCTGAGAGGACGTACCTCTTGGTTCACTCTCACATTCATCGTAGATAGATTCATAGATGTTCTCATGAGACACGTCATCAAGTTGTAGGCTTACATATGCACCTTCACCGTGCATCTCCCTGCCATGGCTCATCTCCCTGTCATGGTCCATTGATTGCTGGTCCAGCTGTTCAAGCAAGGGGATGGTGCTGTTGGAACAGAAAGGTCAATACTTGGTGTCAACGTTGTTTGTTATTTTACAGGCTAGTCATATAAACAATGTGGTGTCAAAAATAAAATATAATACTTTTACACTTCATGGTTAGATTAAGCATTAAATCTTTATCTACAGCTGTTGCTGTCTCTCTGACAAGATCATTACCTTCATCTATTGCATTCTCTCCGACTAGATCATTACCTTCAACTGTTGCCATCTCTCTGACTAGATCATTACCTTTATCTGTTGCAGATTTGCTATCTCTCTAATTAGATCATTACTATCATCTATTGCCATCTCTCTGACTAGATCATTACCTTCATCTGTTGCCATATCTATGACTAGATCATTACCTTCATCTGTTGCCATCTCTCTGACTAGATCATTACCTTCATCTGTTGCCATCTCTCTGACTAGATCATTACCTTCATCTGTTGTCATCTCTCTGACTAGATCATTACCTTCATCTGTTGCATCTCTGACTAGATCATTACCTTCATCTGTTGCCATCTCTTGACTAGATCATTACCTTCATCTGTTGCCATCTCTCTGACTAGATCATTACCTTCATCTGTTGCCATCTCTCTGACTAGATCATTACCTTCATCTGTTGCCATCTCTCTGACTAGATCATTACCTTCATCTGTTGCCATATCTCTGACTAGATCATTACCTTCATCTGTTGCCATCTCTCTGACTAGATCATTACCTTCATCTGTTGCCATATCTCTGACTAGATCATTACCTTCATCTGTTGCCATCTCTCTGACAAAATCATTACCTTCATCTGTTGCCATCTCTCTGACAAAATCATTACCTTCATCTGTTGCCATCTCTCTGACTAGATCATTACCTTCATCTGTTGCCATATCTCTGACTAGATCATTACCTTCATCTGTTGCCATATCTCTGACTAGATCATTACCTTCATCTGTTGCCATCTCTCTGACTAGATCATTACCTTCATCTGTTGCCATATCTCTGACTAGATCATTACCTTCATCTGTTGCCATATCTCTGACTAGATCATTACCTTAATCTGTTGCCATATCTCTGACTAGATCATTACCTTCACCTGTTGCCATCTCTATGACTAGATCATTACCTTCACCTGTTGCCATCTCTATGACTAGATCATTACCTTCATCTGTTGCCATCTCTCTGGCTAGATCATTACCTTCATCTGTTGCCATATCTCTGACAAGATCATTACCTTCATCTGTTGCCATCTCTCTGACTAGATCATTACCATCATCTGTTGCCATCTCTATGACTAGATCATTACCTTCATCTGTTGCCATCTCTATGACTAGATCATTACCTTCATCTGTTGCCATCTCTCTGACTAGATCATTACCTTCATCTGTTGCCATCTCTATGACTAGATCATTACCTTCATCTGTTGCCATCTCTATGACTAGATCATTACCTTCATCTGTTGCCATCTCTCTGACTAGATCATTACCTTCATCTGTTGCCATATCTCTGACTATATCATTACCTTCATCTGTTGCCATCTCTCTGACTAGATCATTACCTTCATCTGTTGCCATCTCTCTGACTAGATCATTACCTTCATCTGTTGCCATCTCTCTGACTAGATCATTACCTTCATCTGTTGCCATCTCTCTGACTAGATCATTACCCTCATATGTTGCCATCTCTCTGACTAGATCATTACCTTCATCTGTTGCCATCTCTCTGACTAGATCATTACCTTCATCTGTTGCCATCTCTCTTACTAGATCATTACCTTCATCTGTTGCCATCTCTCTGACTAGATCATTACCTTCATCTGTTGCCATCTCTATGACTAGATCATTACCTTCATCTGTTGCCATCTCTATGACTAGATCATTACCTTCATCTGTTGCCATCTCTATGACTAGATCATTAACTTCATCTGTTGCCATCTCTCTGACTAGATCATTACCTTCGTCTGTTGCCATATCTCTGACTAGATCATTACCTTCATCTGTTGCCATCTCTCTGACTAGATCATTACCTTCATCTGTTGCCATCTCTCTGACTAGATCATTACCGTCATCTGTTGCCATCTCTCTGACTAGATCATTACCTTCATCTGTTGCCATCTCTCTGACTAGATCATTACCTTCATCTGTTGCCATCTCTCTGACTAGATCATTACCTTCATCTGTTGCCATATCTATGACTAGATCATTACCTTCATCTGTTGCCATCTCTATGACTAGATCATTACCTTCATCTGTTGCCATCTCTATGACTAGATCATTACCTTCATCTGTTGCCATCCCTCTGACTAGATCATTAACTTCATGTGTTGCTATCTCTCTGACTAGATCATTACCTTCATTTACCGCCATCTCTCTGACTAGATCATTACCTTCAACTGTCTCCATCTCTCTGACTAGCTCATTACCTTCATCTGTTGCCATCTCTCTGACTAGATCATTACCTTCATCTGTTGCCATCTCTCTGACAAAATCATTACCTTCATCTGTTGCCATCTCTCTGACAAGATCATTACCTCCATCAGTTGCCATCTCTCTGACTAGATCATTACCGTCATCTCTTGCCATCTCTATGACTAGATCATTACCTTCATCTGTTGCCATCTCTCTGACAAAATCATTACCTTCATCTGTTGCCATCTCTCTGACAAGATCATTACCTCCATCAGTTGCCATTCTCTGACATGACCATTACCTTCAACCATTGCCATCATTTGACTAGATCATTACCCCATATGTTGCTACCTCTCTGACAAGATCACTACCTTCATCTATTGCCTTCTCTCTGACAACATCACTACCTTCATCTGTTGCCATCTCTCTGACGAGATCACTACCTTCATTTGTTGCTACCTCTCTGCAAGATCACTACCTTGATCTGTTGCCATCTCTCTGACGAGATCACTACCTTCATCTGTTACCATCTCTCTGACGAGATCACTACCTGTTGGTATCCCTGTAACTAGATCCTCACCTGCCACTTATGCTACTGCTCTCACTTGCTGGTGGTGTAGCTGAATCTGTGGAGAGCAGGCTGAAGCTTAAACTGAGACTGTGGTGTGTGTTGTGTGGTAACACTGTGGGGTCTTGACACTGGACTGGTGGGTGACTTGTGGGTGCTGGTACTGATGGCACCCGCCTCTGGAGAAAGCAACACAGACTGTAAGCATGCAGCAATAGCAATGTTAGTTGCAAGAGATGTCTGTCACCTTCCATAGCTCACCGCCAAAGTGTCGGCTGTGACAGCTGATATGCAAAAACGATTTCTTGAGATCTAAAGAAATGTTGTTTTACTCTGAATCTAAATAAATGTTGTTATACTCTGCCACAAGAAGATGGCTTTGGATCATGGATTTTTATATGAATCCTTAAACAATAAGATATAATTGTGCATGACCCGTATGCTACATCTGACTTCTAGACAATGAGACATGACAGCATGTGACACGTACACTACATATGACCATCTAAAGTAAAACCACGAGACATGACAGTGGGTGACACATACACTACACATGACCATCTAAAGTAAAACCACGAGACATGACAGTGGGTGACACATACACTACACATGACCATCTAAAGTAAAACCACGAGACATGACAGTGGGTGACACATACACTACACATGACCATCTAAAGTAAAACCATGAGACATGACAGTGGTTGACACATACACTACACATGACCATCTAAAGTAAAACCATGAGACATGACAGTGGTTGACAGATACACTACACATGACCATCTAAAGTAAAACCACGAGACATGACAGTGGTTGACACATACACTACACATGACCATCTAAAGTAAAACCATGAGACATGACAGTGGTTGACACATACACTACACATGACCATCTAAAGTAAAACCATGAGACATGACAGTGGGTGACACATACACTACAAATGACCATCTAAAGTAAAACCACCAGACATGACAGTGGGTGACACATACACTACAAATGACCATCTAAAGTAAAACCATGAGGCATGACAGTGGTTGACATCTACCTACACTACACAATTACAGTGGTTGACACTATACATGTGCATAATATAAATCAATGGCATCAGTTGAAATAACCTTTTATTAACCAATGAGGTGAAATACCATTTATTAATAGCCAAAATTAAACATGAAACAGAAATGAGAGAACTTGAAAATATTTGTTATACCAAAATTTGAAATACAAATACTGGATTAGTTGCATCTAAATGCACTTAAATGCAAATATTTGCACCTGCCCCATGTCTGGTGACTACCGGTACCTAAACAGTGACATGGGCCAGTGTTGACACTTCTCTGTGGAAGAGGTTTGTTTACAGTTGAGGTATGGAGGACTGTTGATATGTGTCTGAGTGTGTCACTTAACATATAACTGATGTAAGACAATTAATGTACTACCTTATCTGTGCTGCTACGAACTGATTGTTTCTTCCTGAAGGTGACCTGTTGACCCTAGAACAAAACAAACAGCTTGAATGCTCATTTATCTACAAACCAGAACTGACAGTTGTTGTTATGTAGAAAGTTTAATTAGCAGTTGCAGACTTGACTCTACTAGATAGGTATACCTTATGCCAGGAGAGTTCTTGAACAAGAGAACCAAATACTGTTTAATTTATATTTTTATATTACTGTTGACAACTTTGAACATTCATTCTTCTTCTTCACGTTAGGCAGCCACCATTCATTGAGCAGAACAAGTCTGCTCGGAGATTATGCTGCACTTTGAGGGGCTGCTGTGCTTACTAAAATCTTTGTGTGATAAGGTTGAGCGTCAAAATGATAAATAAAATAATAATATATAAGATTGACCGACCAGCACAGCTCTAGACCTTCACCTACCCACTTTCGCTAACACATTAGACTGTAGTTTCAAAAGAGCAAGTCTATTCCACTCTGGTAGCTAGTGTTCTTGGGAAGAATGTCTTCTGTCTGTAGGCTATCCAGTGAGATGGCATGTCACAGGTGTGTCCATGGGCGTGTTGAGTGGAACTTCTTGAATGGCCAGTTGGTGACACATTGTGCTTTGACTCAATGTGGATGAGTCTGTGGTAGAACTTGAAGAATGTGTTGAAGCCAGCTTTCTTTCTCCACTGTTCGAGAGTTGGCCATCTTGGTTTTAGTATCACTGTGTCCACAGATGCTGTTTGTCTGTAATCTTCTCTCACCCATCTGGCTGCTTGCGTCCAAACCTTTTCTAGTGCCTTGATGTTATTAGCGGTAATCATTCGATACTTGTAAGTATATTATAAACCAGTTACGAAGAAAGAGAAGAAGCTATACCTTCTGTAGATGGGCTGGAGACTCCCAGTGATAGGCAGCTCTACGGGTTCCTTTTGGGTCGACAAGTTCCAAGGCATCAGTTGTCAACCCTCTCTTTGTCAGTTCCTCTCTGAATGCTGCCCCCAGGGTCATCTTCCCATGCACGGGGACAGTCATGTCCTCCATGCTACCAGCTTGCAGTAACACTCCAACAAGTTCAAAGTCATCTGGAAAGATATGCCACATTATATCTACAGTCCTGGTAACATTCATTCAAGAGAACAAAAATACTAAGCAGCTATTTGGAATTGCACGCCTGGTATAAGAGTAATTTGTAATAGTAACAGTTACAATGAATAATGCACTGTAATTTAGTAATACCTTGAACAAACAAACAATATAACAGTAAAGTAATAAGAAGCATGTAGCAGTAATTGACCTATTACTCTTTGCTGGATGGGTCCAAATACATATTTGTATTTGATATTTGGTCTGTATTTGCAAATACAACCAAACACACATACACGTTTTACCAACAAAAGGCAAAACATTGCCTCACACAGTCTGACTAGCTCAATTTAAGAGTTAAGACATGATGTGTTTCACCTGTGGTAGCCTGGTGTGGTCAGTAGTGGGCTGGTAGCACTGAGATGTACAATGGGCCTACAGTGAAGCAGCTGGTCAAGTATTGAATGAATGCCAGCAAGTATAACCATCCATAGCCATATAAAGGAGGTTTTCACTGGGAATGTGCTGTGTAAACATATTGGGCTAGATCAAAAGAAGCCAGGTTTCCTCCAATATGTAGTAAAATATAAAGCTACACATGTTTGTATTTTCTATTTGGTCTGTTAAATTATTTATCATATTTGGAAATACAGCCATATATATATATAAAAATATATATAAAATTTTATATATATATATGGTTATTTATATATATATATATATATATATATATATATATATATACATATATATAATATATATATATATATATATATATATAATATATATATAAAATATATATATATATATATATATATATATATATATATATATATATATATATATATATATATATATATATATATATATATATTATATATAATTTATTTTTGAATAAAAAATTGCAATGTATTTTATTTGCAAAATGTATTTGTAATGAAATCTGGAAAAGCTACGTATTTGTTCCACACATGTGTATTTGCACCCAATCCTGACTTATACCTTGATGTAGGAATCAGTCAACCTGCCATTAGAACTGGGAAAACCTCTTTTGGATGTGTAGAAATATATTGTTAAAAATTTCAAAAATAATTCATTGTGAATATGTTTTGAAAACGGGTGCTACTTTTTTTAGATTTTATTCCACGTCATAATACTATGCAGTTAACATGGACATATCCACCAAAACATTTTGGACTGGCAAAAGCTTGATCAGGGCCTACATAACTGCCTGCTGTTATCTTATGTTGCTGTGGACATTTTATTGCCCTTATATGTGAGGTTAATTACATTTTTTAGTTAATCCTAATTCCAAGTGAATTAAATTGCCTTAATTCTGCCTGGTGTATGTATATATGTAACACAAATCAAGTATAGTATTAACTATTAATTACTTAGTGTTCTATAAGGTACGTGACGGCACTGATGTGACATGACGTAGTCGCAGAGGAAGCCTTACTTGTGGAATTTCGTAGGCCATAAATAGGCCAACTTATAAGTAGCGTACGCTACTTATAAGTTGGCCTATAATGACGTCATCATGTGGTTTTTTTGACAGTATAACACTTACTTCTGCGCACGGAGTCGAGTGCTTCCATGATGTCAGACCTCCCCAGCTGTTTTAGGTGTTCACGAAAAGCTCGGACTGTACTGCCGTGCTTCGTCTGCCAGTCTCGCAGAAAACCCCTACAACTACTAGTAGAACTGGACGGATTTTGTTCGAATTGTTGGATTTGTTCAGCGGTGTAGTTGAGGCGGCCAGCCAAGTCTTTCCAGTCTTTGCCGAGTGGGTTTGTCTTTGAGAGCATGTCCACCAGCCGTATATCGTGTAACACAACGGATATATTGTCGTTCAATTCATACAGGAACTGGTCGTTCAGACCTTCGACGAATCCTCGCTGCTCGGCCATAGCGACACTAGCTTATGATAACTACTCCAAGTGACCGCTCAAACTGTCAACTTCCCTGTCCGTGAGCGAAGCGGTCGTGCCGCTTGACCGCGTCCGTGAACCCAATATTAGGTCCCATTTCCCTGTGAAAGCCGCTAGGTGGGGTAACTGTTTACCCTGTCAAATTCCATTAATGTTTCTGCTGGCCAAATGTTTAACTAAGGGGTATCTGGTGAGGTTGCGTTTTTTTTTTTACAAAGTATGATTACTATTGTTTATAATTCCTAGAGAGAGCAGAAAGATGGAAGGTGTTCTGGATGTTATTTCCCTGCTAAAAATTTACTATGGTAATTAAATTTACCATGGTTTACTAATAGTAATATAGCTAGTACGTATATGGTGTTTTTGCGGAATATTTACTGTGCTTTACCATAGTAAATACCATGGCTTACCATAGTATTTACTATGGTTTACTATAGTAAAAACTAAGTTTTACTATGGTTTACCACAGTGAATACCATATTTTACTATGGTTCACTATGGTGAATATCACAATTTACTATGCATGGTTCTGACTTTAAATACATCTATATCTATAAAAATGGGTCAAGAGCTCATGAAGTCCATTATTGTGATTTTTTGTGAATCATAGTATATTAGTTATAGTTATAGTTATAGTTATAGTTATAGTTATAGTTATAGAAGGCCATTTTATTCTCACTACGTTTCTTGAATAGTCATGTAATACAAATCGGGCTGCTCTGCTTTGGATGTTTTCTGTTTAGTTTGTTTTACATTTGCGATTTGGATCCCACACTGTGGACGAGTATTCAAGTGTTGATCTAACAAGAGTAGTGCATGCCTTTGTCTTTACATTTTGTGAGCATCTGTTTAGGTTTCGTTTGATCAGCCCGAGAGTTCTAACTGTTTTGAGGTTATATGTTATCTATGTGGGATTTCCAAGTAAGGCCTCTCTGTAGTTCAACTCCAAGACAGGGATGAAGAATGACTGACTTTAGAGTGACTGCTTTTATTAGGTACTCCAATGTTATATTACAGGCTGACTATACACTTTGGTGTTATCGGGATGTAATTGTTGAAATATAAAATTTCAGTTTTTGAAGAAGGATCGTGTTGGAGAGAGGCTAGAATTAATTTGTTATTGCGATAAAGACTTCGCCACCATGTAAATGTCTACCTTTTCTGAATATTTCATTGTTGAGTGGGAAGATAAAACATTATTATTTGAATAATAAATAATGATGGTATTGTCGAGATGGCTTTCAGGGGCGTAGCTAGGCATAAATACAAGTGGAAGCACTAATTAATGATATCAATATAAATTCTATCTTCGGAGTCTGGTGCTCCAAAATGTTGTGTAGCATTTAAAAAAGCTATGTACTCATTATAGTAATTAAAGACAGTTGCAGTAGTTACAGCCTTTTAATAATAAGCCAAGATAAATACTATGAATTGTACATGTGTTGTATCTAAGAGTAAAAACAAGTAAAAGCTGATATTTTAAAGAGTTCTTTGTTGTCTTCAACATCGGTTCAGTTACTACACCCGCCTTCATTAGGGGCTAAATAATTGGGTTTTGCGCCTGTTTTTCTGATGACCGAACTGAATGAATGATGCGTTCAGCATCCAACTCTGTGTCCTTGTGGACGTTCATCAAGATCAGTCCCGACATGCGCTCAGTTGTCATTGTAGAGCGCAGATTGTTCTTGAGGCGCAGCATTACGCTGTAAGGGCGATCTGCTGTGGCTGTCGATACAGACATCACCATCATGACAGCAGTGTACATGCTGGGGTATAGGTCGGGGTTGATTTCTTGAATCGTCGATTGTGTCTGGTTTCTCTGCGACATTCACCATTTCCCATATTGCTTTCCAGCGATCCACTTCGATCGTTTTATCATTCACGCAGATTTCTAGGCATGCTGTCTTTGAACACCTCGTACAGATGGGCTATTCTTTTTGGTGTCATATGCACCAGTTGTTTCGGTGTGATGCAGGCCTATTGAGCCACGTAGCGATCTTGAGCCATTAATGCATGAATGGTTGATACATCGCCCTCTTCTTGTACTGACAATGGGGTGTCACTGGGAACATTTTCGCGGTGTCTTTGTTTTCCAGCACGGCTTGCTCAGTTGAACTTCGAATTTCGCTGTCAATTCCACAGCGCCTTCATATAATTATATAAATGTTGTCAGTGGAAGTAGACTTTAGAGTGCATGCTCAATCGTTAGCAATGTGATGATGAAGTGAAACCTTTGGATTGACAATATGTAGCTCCATGCTTTGCCATTCCCACCAGCCTCCATATATTACAGAGCAGACACTACAGCTGACTGTGTACAGTGCGTTGGCACGTCTAGCCCATCTAGCCCATCTAGCCCATCTCGTCTCACAGAGCGACTGTAGTTTGGTGTTGTTGTCCATGCCAGTTTTAGCTTCTAATCTTTTAATCTTAGCCAATGGACGTCAAAACATTGATAAATTGTTTATAGTGAATTCGCATTTACCCAGCTGCTGCATTGCTAAGATAGCCTCCAGGTGGAGGCATGTATTTGTTCTGTGCTTACGGATCTGGAGACGGAATACAGCTGTACAATGTTGTCAAAATGTTGACAAATTGTTACAAATGAATAATGACGTTTTCGTTGTCAAAGGCTATGAACATATCTTGGCATCCTCTAGCCACCGTTTGAAGTGATCATTTTGTGTTTGGGGTTGCTTTAATGATGTGGAAGCACGTGCGTACGGGCGTACGGCTAGCTATGCCCCTGGCTTTCAGTACTTATAATGATATTTGGATTATCTCTATCGACAGTGCTTTGGAGTAGTGTTTTTTCTTGCTACTGCTACCCATGCTTCTGAAGTTTCTAACCATTATTTCGAGTAATTATTACTAATTGCGACAGTGGTAGTTAGTTAATAATTATTGTATTGCATATTCTACTTTTTAGAAATGGAATTGCACGCATACGTTGTAATAGCAGTTATGGAGTGAGCAACTGTGACTGAAACATAATTATTGTGTTGTAAGAAACCACTCCCCCGAGCGACGTATGACCATTGATAACATTTTGGATTCGGAATTAGCAAGCGAAGTGGGACCATTGACAACGTACCGGCTGTGGAATTAGCAAATGAAATATTAACATTGAGAACTCGACTGTGGAAGTGCAGTGGACCGTCGAAAATATCTTATACGGAAGTAGCAAGTGTTAATAATTGATAGTCACAAAAGTGTAAAATAAAGGAGTGTTTCGTACGGATACAATTAACCAGAACAGGAAACATGCTATGCCAATATATTTTTATTTGTGAAATTAATGCGTCATTTCATTAAACCAATTGCAAACGAAATATAGCAAGGTTGACATTCCCTTTGCTATTAAATATACACCCTGATAGTCAGCGTGGTTGACGTATAAAACAATTGGTAAGGAGTGCCTGTAAAACAACATGACAGTATTCTAGTCTCGTAAACATTTTACACCGACCCTGTCGGTGCGTGTAATCATGGAAGATACGATGCGATATAACATTGGTGAGATATCATCTTGGTGCGCGTAGCCGTTTGAAGATATAACGCGATACGTATGTCGAGATAATTATTTTGGTGCGCATAATTAATGAGTTTCAACGTGATGCACATTTGATATCAACTTGGTGAATGACACAATAATAGAGACAGACATGCATTCTTAATGCCTCCTATATTTGACTGGTTCTTTCAGTGTAACTGGAACCTCGTCCGTCAGTCGGTGTCTGCTAAAATGAGCAATTAATTCTTGAACTGAAGAAAATGTGACGTCTGAATAAATGTAATACGTTTGAGGTTGTCCCGTCGTGTTGTGGCGTCTGTGAACACGGAAACTGTGTGTTGCCTTATTGCACCTACAACAAGACAACGCAATATCCGTGTTATGAATTAAATGACAGCGTGTCCCATTCTAACCAGGCTCTAGACATATACGCTCCGGCACGACCTTTGTGGTGAATTAGACGTTGCTCAACGCCACAGTGTGTACAATGAACCGCATCTACAGCTGTTATTGGAACGCAAGGACATACCAGGTGTGCCACGGCCCATGTGTATGAAGAAAATGGAAAATTTGAGCTCTATACATTTTGACCACCAGTACTGAAGGAAACAAATAATATTATAATGTAAGGACGCCTAAGAAAAAACAAAACTAGTTGAAAAATTGGACGCCCTAAACACAACACAATAATGTCTACCCCTAATAATACATTATGTACATAATAAACAACAATTACATAAAATATATATATATATATATATATATATATATATATATATTTTATATATATATATATATATATATATATATATATATATATATATATATATATATATATATATATATATATATATATATATATATATATACTTTCTCGTGTTAATTATAAGAGTCTGTTTATGCTAGCTAAATTGCCACGAATATTACTGTAATATACAAGTAGTCCAAAAGATAAATGAGGTTGAATTAACGTATTATATAATAGCTTTAATGTGCACGATTATAGCAGTGGCTTGATTTTATTAATTATTGCTAATATATGGTAAATTGTCTTGCATTGTTCACTTATATTTTTGTTCCAGTTTAGGTTTTTAGCAATCCAGATACATAGACATTTAAAGTTATCAACATTTTATATTTTATCACCATGTAGAACAATTTACTCCTGATTGTGTGTCAGACTTTGAGTGGTTTGAAATATAATTTAGATTTGCGTATACTAAGTGAAAGTTTGTTGGCATTTATCCAGTGAGAATGTTTTGTGAGTTCAGAATTAACACGAAACTACTGAGGTTTTTTGCTTTTTGAAGAATAGGCTTGTATCACCAACAAACAGTACGAAATGTGCAGTGTATGAAACTAATGGCATACCATTTATATAAATATATATTAGTAGTAGTCATAGTAGTGGATTCCTATGGGACTCCACAGTTTGTACTTTGATAATCAGACTTTGTATCTTTGTTTATAACGAATTGCTGTCTGTGCTCAAGGTAGTTTTTGAAAAGGTTTATTTGAGACCTCTCTAATTCCATAGTGCCAAGTGCCATAGTTTGTTAAGGTGATTATGTAAATTGTTTGTTCCAGTATTGAGATTTAGCGCTATGTATTACCCTGTTCAATATGTTGTATGTATTGCTGGCCAATATTATAAAAATCTGGGTTCGTTTTCGAGTGAATGCGTTTTTGTTTTATTCAATGAAATTATGTTTTATGTTGGTATTTATTTACTTCTAATATTTGCTATTGCTACCAAGTCCTCCCAATTTGTTGTAAATAGTGCGAGATTAAAGTTGTCAATATTTGACTTGTCAAAGTTTCTTCGTTTTATCCTTTTGGGTGAATTTCTATGTTCATCTGAGTTTTCATCGATGAAGATGAAATTAGGGTGATAGACTGAAATGTCAGTTATAATTGATCAGGCAATATGAGTAGTTGGAGGATTATACTTGATCCTATTGTTAAACTATTGTGAGTGTCATCATGGATGTTATTTAAAATCTCAATAAACATACTCATAGTAGTTAACTTCATTAGTTTACAAATCAGTATCATTCCTTGCTTTATAGTAATCGCTCTCCTTTATAAATATACGTAAGCTACCCTTTCTTTAATTGTGGGGTTGTGTTTGCATACCAATTGCTAAACTTCAAAATATACAAGTTGTTTCAGATTGTCATTTAACCAGGACTCCTGTATGGTTATTACATCAATGACTAATAATTATTGTTTGTAGAGTCTTGTTCATGGAGTAAAGCTTCTACCTCTGACTTGTTTTCCGTAAGCTTCTTATGTTAATGTTTAAAACAGAGAAAACATTTTTTCTTGATGTTGTTTAATTAGTAACCCAAGTTCCTCTCGGGAATACGTTTGAGATTCGATTATAATATTACGTCTTCATTAAGTACAGCCATATTTTTTGTGAATGTTGTTTACATAACAATGCAACAAAAGTTGACATGACACCAGTTACAAACAGTTCAAAATAATATGTGAGTGTTTAATACTTGGTTTAGTGTTAAATATATAACATTTTCCAGTGTTAGTTTTCTTGACCTTGACCTACACTGAGCTACTTTGAATGTCAACTTTTTATTGCTCGAGGGACCCCTACATGTTACGTATGTTTCAGCAAAGCTCTTTCAATATCGCGCATTAATGACACCAGTTTACGCTCTATCTCTCAGTGAGTATCCATGCGTCACTGTACAAGTTACAACACAGTGCATAAATATAAGCAATGTTGTCGCGCTTACATTTATTCGGGAATATTACGTTTGCTTATATCATCCTCAGAGATTACGGTGCACTGAATCAGAGCTAATACATACGAGCTGGGGCTCTTCAACACACAACGCCCTTACACGGATGGAATAACAATTTAAAAACAGATACCGTACTACACGACGAGATGTCAGAGATTCAGCGAAATATGTGCGCGTTTAGTTCCATCGGGGGGGGGGGGTGTCCCAGCTCCTACCTAAAAGCTCTGACTGAAATCACGTAATCTCAACGTATCATTTACATTGGCTACTTACGTCACAGAGAGTATGACGTCGCCAGACCTTTTGTACGGAGTAAGGATGTAGCGGCCGTCTTCATGGAGGTGACCTCTTAACACATCGCGTATCTGAAGAAGACACAAGTACCGTTTACGACATCACCATGCATCGCCAACAACAGCAGTGACATATATAAGTCAGATATCACTATCAACGTCAACAAGAGAGTAGTGAGCCCTACCATTCATGTCAACACCATAAACATTGATAACAACTATAATAACAATATAATAATAACAACAACAATGGAGATATTTGCTTATCAGATTATACGAAATGACTAGGTCCACTGTGCCTGAAGATTACTACAATAATCATGTCCATTACATTTCCTCATTATGACACTCAATTAGGACGACGTAAAACTAGGTTGGTTTATACGACATGTTTCTATTTCTATCCAAAGCATAGGGATGAACGATTTTTAAAATACTACGTCTTCTTGATGGACGGTATGGCATGTAACAAGTAACGAAGCTGATAATATTCCAATGCCCCAGTAACGTAGACTGCCCGCTGAAAGGCAACATACCACGTTCTTGTTTGCTCCTTTGTCGCCGAGCGGATGCCAGCCGGGAAGTAATTCCCACTCGCTGGGTGCTGAGAAGGCGCCACTGATCGCCTCAGAAGCTAAGAAGTGTACACAAACACAGAGTACACTCGAAGTCACTAATTATCACAGTTACAGTAGCATGAACGTAAACTTTCGCTGACATAAATCACTGCATCGCTTGCAGCAAATAATAATGTTTAGATAAATCGAATACAGTGGCACAACTGGTTCCCTTGAGGATGTTTGATTTTAAAATTATATATATATATATATATATATATATATATATATATATATTTAAAATTAATATATATATATATATAATATTAATATATATATATATATATATATATATATATTGAATATAAAACTATTCAGAGTGGAATATAAAGGGGGCATTGGCTTCAGAAATATTGTCTTAACCTTTTTTATGTGTAGCAGACTGTGCCGCTACATATTAGTATGGCAACTAAAGGACGAAATAGTACAGGATACGTTAGCATTGTTGACCTAGTCCTGCAAACGTAACGTGAATTCTTTGCTTCTAAACACCTGTGATACACCTATAGCGGGCAATACATCTGGTAGTCCCATACCTCCGCTGGCCCCATGACTAACGTTCTCATAATCCGGCACATCCTCGTCATCGTCAGGTACTGCAGGCCTCTGCTGTGCCCTGTGAAATAGCAACCAATGCCATACGAGTATGGATCCCACAATACACATGACGTTCCTTAATTGGCTACAATTCGTTGTAATTTAATTTAACTTATTTATTTCGAACAAATGATTTGTTGATCTATACAAAACCTACCATACATAACGGGGCATCACGTTTTTGTTTTCGCGAAATATTTGTTGATGAAGTAAATCGGAAATAAATCGACCATTTACACTGAATCGATAGGAGCGACTCGACCCAGACGGAACTAAAGCGTAGCGGCGGCACCCTGTGCCATAGATGTCCAAGTCTGAAAAAGTAATTAAAATATACCGTTGCTGCGTTGCTGGACAAACTTTCTCTTTGTACGTCACTTGTAGACCCTGGAAAAAACATAAACGGAATTTGAGGAAGGCTGGTAAAAAGGTTGACTCATAGCGGGTGGATGACGTTATTGGACAGAAAATGTGGACATACAACTACCATTGATCTGTTGCGTCCGTAACACATGTAGATGGCAAACGAACTGAATGAGGCGGGGGTTCAAACATTATATCGTATATTTCGTTTTTATTCTGACCCAATGTGTAGTTATTGATGCTGCAGTTGTAAAGAGTTGGTGCCTAGGCGAGTAGAACTGTTGACGTAGAAGAATCGTACCACATCATCTAATCATGCGTAAATTCAATACGAGCTAATGTTACTCATATCCCTATCCAAGAGTGTCATGTGGGTGTTTTACACAGTAGGAGAAAATCAAAGAAAACGAACAAGAATATACTGCAGT
>JAODUO010000319.1:312500-365000 GCA_025642075.2 Ridgeia piscesae | reverse complement strand
ACGGTGCCGCCTCGCTAGATGGCGACACCATCCCGTAGGAACGTAACCCTGGTGGTCAAAGCCAGGGCTGTTTGCCAAGCTTGTCATAGTCTCGCTTAACCGACTGTCGCTCGGCTGCGTAACTTCGCCGAGAAGACCGGTCTGGTGACTTTACCACGGATACACGGATGGTTAATCAAGCCGTAATTCCTATATTGATAAACAACTGCAAATTTGTATATATATTTTTGTGTTGGTATAAGTTTAATTTTGAATAGTTTTTATAATACCGCATTATCTGATAAACAGCTATCTCCGTATGTTTTCCGTGTGGGGCTAAACAATGCTGCCACCTCACGGATACTGGTTAAACCTGCCGTAATTCAGATTTTATAAACAAAAAGTGTTATGTTTTATTATTTTTTGTGTTACTATAAGTTTAATTTGGAATATTATTTTGATAATATAACATTATCTTATAATCATCATCATCATTCTGTCGGTCGCGATACGACAAAGATTGCTTCCATCATTTGACTATTGTTCTTCATTTATATCTCTGCTGTGAGAGTGATGTCCATGAGTCGGTCTTTATGTCTTCTTCAGCTCTTCATGGTATCCTTGAACCGGAGACGAAGGGGGCCCTCTCTTTCTGTGACCAGAAGACAGTTGAGAGTAGAGAATCTGCTTTGGTAGCTTGTCTGGTGACATCCTCATGAGGTGTCCAGTCCACCGGAGATTCATTCTGATCATAAGATATTCCATAGATGGCAGCAATGCCCGTTCGAGTAGGTCCTTGTTTGCCACTTTGTCCATCTAGGTTATCCTCATGAACGAACGCAGATGTCGCATCACGAAGTCATGCAGCTTTTTCACCTGTCGCCTGTGCACTGTCCAGGCCTCGGCTCTGTCCGTGCAGGACGATGGACAGCACGATTGCACGGTATATCTTGCCTTTATCCGGTATGGACACATGGTGGTTGTTCCAGAGTCTCTGGCATAGTCGGCTGAAAGATGCACTAGCCTTGGCCATCATCCTCTGTATTTCATCGTCAATGCATCCATTACTTGATATAGTGCTTCCGAGGTAGGTGAATTCCAGAACAGAGTTCAGCTTGTTTCCAACAACCATAATATCTTCCTCTCGTGTTCTTGTAGTGTTGGGTTTGTACAGCACCTTTGCCCAATTTACCGGTAATGTGCGGAAATGAAGATTGCTAACACGAGCGACGTAACACGTACGTCATAGTCACAATGACGTACCACAATAACTAATATGACAGAGGGCGCTCTATCTCTAATAGGGTCTTTGTGCCGTGTGTAAAATGCGGCACCGTTTTGCGGAACATTTTGCGGAATCATCCTACAGTCAGTCAGGCATGACTCCGAAACCTCACACATAGCTAAATATGGATACAGTCTGACATGTCCGTCAATGTGAAGGCATAATATATATTACTAATGTACATTTACAGCCGATGGAATGTCGATCGGGAGTCATGCGAGTTCAACAGCTAATTGAGGATGATTTAAACAAGCGTTCCGCAAAACATGCAAACAAATCCACGTTGGTCGCTAGAGGCGCTGATACGCAACTAGGGTCTAGTTGCATATCAGCGCCTCTAGTGACTAACGTGGATTTATGGAACCCCATTACACGTTTTTAAATGGTCTTTAATAATAATAAATATTAGAAAAAAAAACATTCCTTGAGATGGCGCTGCAGTACGGTAAAAGTCGCCAAATTACCGTCTGCGTTAAAAGGTCGTGATCCCACGTTAGAGGTAATACTTTATATAAATCATAGGCACCTTTAGCTAACACAGTCAAGCATGAGACGGTCCAAATTGTAAAACTGACTTCAAATAACTAGTGATATTGAGTCACAGCTGTTGCTTCCTAAGCAAAAATTATATGGCTATCCAAATGTTCGATTCGACTTGGCATAGCCATAGGCCCTACGTACGCGAGAAACGGATATTCTGCATAAGCACAAATGCCACATTATTCCGTAAATAACTAATTGAAATGGGAATGCATATGCATATAGAAAGAAGTATGAGTTTGAAATGTATGTGTTACACATACTACCTATGCTGTACGTCGATTCCATCATGTTTCAGTCATCTGGACGACCACTTTTACTCTCGTATCTGGTTAAGTGCGTAACTGTCGGTTAGCCGTGATAGTCTTTAATTATAATTTTATAAGAATGTACTAAGTGTTGGTGTGTTACGCTTTCAAAGGTTATCTTTCTGTGTTTGTGTCGCCGATATGAACTCGTGAACGAGATGCATCACTGAAGTCGTCTAAGACGTCTGAATTTCATACTAAAGGTAGAATGTGAAGTAACGTAACGGCAGTAAGCGTTAGGGGTGTAGTTTGAAATTCTGATGAACCTTCAACGGGTGTATAGGAGGAGTTTCGGTTAATCTGAAATTATCCTGGATGTTGAAATACAAATGTTTACATGCATAGGTATGCGCCTGCGCCTGCTCCTGCGCAGGCGCTTAAATGAAGCGCATATCCGGTAACCATGTGTGGTCATTGGGGCAGCTCAAATGATGATTGCACAATCTCTTTCTATCTCCTCTCTTTCATGATGTCCTGTCGGTTATTTTTTCTGTCAGTGTCTCCTTCTTACTATGCTTTGGGGGGTGGTTTTAGCCAAAACATTAGATCGCGTGACATGTCCATATCGTCTCCGTTTATGTCTTCTGATTGTAGGTATTCGAGCCGACATTCATGTTGACCGATGTGTTAAGTGATTATTTGTTTACCTCCTCGTGCTTTACCCAGTTGAGGATGTGCATCTTGTTTAATTTGTTCACCCTTCCATCCGAGATGTGAGATATTTAGACAGAAAGTGTCTATGTTGCTTTCAATACTATTCACGAAGCAACATCAACATCATATTAAGACAAAAGCGACAAATAAACGAAGTGTTACATGAACGTACTTCTTAAAACTAATCACATTCTCTTGCAGGTATGCTTGCACATTACAAATACATCGCCACGAGGCTTAATATAATTAACATAGTGCGGCTAGTGCAATTTACCAATTACTCCTCTGATCAATTACAATACTTTTCTCCCATAGCATAGTATTTTCATTCGTATGTTAAAAGCTTTGAGCAACCAGCTTAACAAATGTACATTTAAAAGTAATGAAACTTATCTCCGACATTAGTAAATTCATAGTAACGATAACATCCCGTGAATAAAGCGCCAAGCTTTCTTGTCTTTACACACTACTGCGAACACAAACCCGATACGACGATGTGAGCGGTGTTCTCTTTGACCTATATTCTATATTAGACAAGTGGGTGTTTATTATGACCTACATTCCTTATTAGACAAGTGGGTATTCTCCCTGACCTACATTCCTTATTAGACAACTGGGTGTTCTCTTTGACCTACATTCCATATTAGACAAGTGGGTGTTCTCTCTGACCTACATTCCATATTAGACAACTGGGTGTTCTCTGACCTACATTCCATATTAGACAACTGGGTGTTCTCTTTGACCTACATTCCATATTAGACAAGTGGGTGTTCTCTTTGACCTACATTCCATATTAGACAAGTGGGTGTTCTCTCTGACCTACGTTCCATATTAGACAAACATGTGTTCTCTTTGACCTACATTATGTGTTAGACAAGTGGGGATTTCCCGCTGACCTACGTTCCATATTAGACAAGTGAGTGTTCCGCGCATGCGCCGCAAGCATGACGTTTCTGTTCATTTCGCGTCATCACTATGCTGCGAAACGCAAAAGATTAAACTACGACAGGCTTTTCGTTAACTCATCTGTGGTGATTATTGTGTAGAGTTGTTTGAAATTTCGTTCAATACATTAAAATATTACGTTTGTCTAAATCACTGTCACTGATTATGGCGCACTGTAGTCACGTGATTTGCGCTTGCTATCAAAACATGCCCCACAACCTGTTTGCCTCGCGTTAATGTGCTACAAATAATTTTGCTGAAAGGTTATATACGTCCTTTTGCTCACAGTGGCCAATATATATATCACACTAAGGATGCATTTAATATGAGATTCAGCGGCAAGCGTTAACGCATAAAATGATAACTAATGACAACGACTGATTCGCGCATGCGCTGAAACGTCACCCAGATAATTGTTAACGCCCGGAAAAAATATTAACGCTGCAACGTCACGGAGTAACGGCAACCGCCTAGGTTTTCTTGTATTTGAGTCGGTCGTAGCGCCGCACGATGAAGTAGGACACCATAAGGAAGACCATCTGGAATATCCACAGCTGGTCGACGAACAGGATCGACCTGAAGGGACTGACGGGCTTCACGCCACGAGTGCGAGCGGCGATGTCGTCCTCCGTATCGCATCGGTGGAACTTTCGCGGCGGACAAATCCACAGATCGCCAACCTGGGCACACGACGAAAGGCACATTGGTATATATGTTCAAACGATCGCAAAGTCTGTCAAAATCAATCTACCAAATCAGCATTGGATCATTTTAGTCGACATGCTGACGCCACCAACAGAGAAAGAGACAGAGACAGAGACAGAGACAGAGACGAGAGACGGGACGGACGGGGACGGGGACGGGGACGGGGACGGGGACGGGGACGGGGACGGGACGGGACGGGGACGGGGACGGGGACGGGGACGGGGACGGGGACGGGGACGGGGACGGGGACGGGGACGGGGACGGGGACGGGGACGGGGACGGGGACGGGGACGGGGCGGACGGGGACGGGGACGGGGACGGGGACGGGACGGGGACGGGGACGGGGACGGGGACGGGGACGGGGACAGGTGCAGACAGCCAGTGAGACAGACAGCCAGTGAGACAGACAAACAGAGACAGACAGACAGACAGACAGACAGACAGACAGACAGACAGACAGACAGACAGACAGACACAAGACACAGACAGACAACAGACAGACAAGACAGACAGACAGACAGACAGACAACAGACAGACAGACAGACAGACAGACAGACAGACACACACACACACACACACACACACACAACACACACACACAGACATACACACAGACACACAGACACACACAGCAGACACAGCAGACACCAGACACGCAGACACACAGACACGCAGACACAGCAGACACAGCAGACAGGCAGACAGGCAGACAGGCAGACAGGCAGACAGAGCAGACAGGCAGACAGGCAGACAGGCAGACAGGCAGACAGACAGACAGACAGACTGACAGACTGACAGACTGACTGACTGACTGACTGACTGACTGACTGACTGACTGACTGACTGACTGACTGACTGACAACGACGCGCGCGCGCGCACGCACGCACGCACGCACGCACGCACGCACGCACGCAGACAGACAGGCATACATGATGTTCAAAGAGATTTCCCACCTTGGAGATGGGCTGCGGCGACTCCATCCAGGCAATGACGTCTTGGAAGGTGACAAGGAACGTGTCGTCATGGCCGTCCGACACGATCGTCTGCAGGAACATCTTGAGACCGGCGACCGCCACCTTGTTCTTGAGCGTCTTCGTCGCCAGGTTGATCATCATCGGCGCACGGTTCGTGTCGTAGTGATGCCGGAAGTTGAGGTAGAGCAGGCGATAGACGTCGTTGGGCGTGCGCAGTGACACGACGCAGTCGTCGAGGAAGGCGCACATCCGGCCGTTCTCGGGGTTGATGAGGCGCAGGATCGGAAGTTCCCAGAAGCCGTCGTAGCTCTTCGTCGGGCACCGGGGCGTGAGGCACTGGAAGCGGTTGCCCCAAGGGATGTCGAGAGTGACGGGCCACGGGGGCAGCTGCTCCTCTTCCAGCGACTTGGCGCCGCCCAGTAGGGTCGAGTCGTACATGAAGCCCTACAACCGGAAAGTCGCAGCGTTTAGAATTTTGACGGCAACTGTCCTCATCAATGGGACTGAAATAAAGCCTTTCACCATCCGTACAGGGATGCGTTATCCGCACCGACTCTCTTCATTATCTACCATTGTGCCATACTCTTTCTTGTTTGTGACCGGCTTCCGCGTGGAGTTGAAATGACTATCGGTTCGATGGGAGACTATTCAACCAGAGTCGTCTCAAGGCCAAGACAAATGTGACTAAGACTGCCGTTACAGACCTTCAATATGCTAATAACTGTGCCATTCCTGCCCACTCAGCAGAAAAACTTCAGACAAGCCTTGCCTCCTTACAGAAGCTTATCAAAATCTAGGAATTTTCATCAATTTGAGAGTAATTCCGTAGAAACCAAGCTCAGCCGCGTTCCAATACGAAAGGGTTAACCCAACATTAGTATTGACTTTAGGGAGAAAAAGTAAACCAAAACTAGATTTCTTACAGGAATAAGCAAATAATGTCAATACGATGGCTACTTACAGGAAAGTACCTGGTAAGTAATGGTACAGATCTTATCGTGTCTAGCTTCAGTGGCGAACAACAGAAGAATAGTAACACAAATGGGTGCGTATACTCCCGTCCTACGTCGGGATGTCTTTGGCCGGCTTACCTTGCCACAGAGCATGTTGTACTATTTGTTCCCGCCTGACTTACCTTGCCACAGAGTGTGTTGTATTTTGTATTGGTTGTCCCCGCCCGGCTTACCTTGCCGTTGAGCGTGTTGTACCGGTTGTCCCCGCCCGGCTTACCTTGCCGTACAGCGTGTTGTACGGGTTGTCCCCGCCTGGCTTACCTTGCCGTTGAGCGTGTTGTACCGGTTGTCCCCGCCTGGCTTACCTTGCCGTTGAGCGTGTTGTACCGGTTGTCCCCGCCTGGCTTACCTTGCCGTTGAGCGTGTTGTACGGGTTGTCCCCGCCCGGCTTACCTTGCCGTACAGCGTGTTGTACCGGTTGTCCCCGCCTGGCTTACCTTGCCGTAGAGCATGTTGTGCCGGTTGTCCCCGCCCGGCTTACCTTGCCGTACAGCGTGTTGTACCGATTGTCCCCGCCCGGCTTACCTTGCCGTAGAGCATGTTGTACCGGTTGTCCCCGCCCGGCTTACCTTGCCGTACAGCGTGTTGTATAGGTTGTCCCCGCCCGTCTTACCTTGCCGTACAGCGTGTTGTACCGATTATCCCCGCCCGGCTTACCTTGCCGTATAGCGTGTTGTACCGATTGTCCCCGCCCGGCTTACCTTGCCGTACAGCGTGTTGTACCGGTTGTCCCCGCCCGGCTTACCTTGCCGTACAGCGTGTTGTACATGTTGTCCCCGCCCGGCTTACCTTGCCGTAAAGCATGTTGTGCCGGTTGTCCCCGACCGGCTTACCTTGCCGTACAGCGTGTTGTACAGGTTGTCCCCGCCCGGCTTACATTGCCGTACAGCGTGTTGTACCGGTTGTCCCCACCCGGCTTACCTTGCCGTACAGCGTGTTGTACTGGTTGTCCCCGCCCGGCTTACCTTGCCGTACAACGTGTTGTACTGGTTGTCCCCGCCTGGCTTACCTTGCCGTACAACGTGTTGTACTGGTTGTCCCCGCCCGGCTTACCTTGCCGTACAACGTGTTGTACTGGTTGTCCCCGCCTGGCTTCTGGAGTGGCGTACGGGCCCCGCGTACGTGGTCGTCGGGAAGGAAGGCCTTCTCCACCATCTCCTCGGCGTGGTCGATGAACTGTTTCTCCCAGTCGAACTCCGTCCACTCCTCGGTGTTCCCCGTCCTGTTGATGCCGTACGTGGCGATCTCGTGGCCGCGGACGTACAGCTTGTGCACGGCGCAGTAGTCGGAGCCAGAGCCGAGCACAAAGATCGTTAGGCTGACGGGACAGTCGTTCTGGGTACGGCAACAACAACAAGGCACTGGTCACAGTAAATCCACGGTGATGATGATGATGGGTGTCGTCGTCATGGTCATGGTCATGGTCATGGTCATGGTCATGGTCATGGTCATGGTCATGGTCATGGTCATGGTCATGGTCATGGTCATGGTCATGGTCATCGTCATCGTCATCGTCATGGTCATGGTCATGGTCATCGTCATCGTCATCGTCATGGTCATCGTCTTCGTCATCGTCATCGTCTTCGTCTTCGTCTTCGTCTTCGTCTTCGTCTTCGTCTTCGTCTTCGTCTTCGTCATCGTCTCGTCTTCGTCTTCGTCTTCGTCTTCGACGTCGTTGTCCTTATCGTCGATTATGATGATGATGATTATTATTATTACTTTGTAACTGTATAACAACGCTCATTGACAGTTATAAATCAACAGGCATAACCATCATCAAACATTCATGATCGTCGTATTCTGATTTGAAACTCTGATACTTATAAGTCTACACAGGGAAAGCTTTTAACGGCAGCAGTGCTTTGTCTCGAATCATGCAAATTTGTTAATCAGTTTTATGTGTTATACGACGTGATTCGAAGAAAAAAACGACACTTTATCGACGGGTAGAGTAATGACTGCGCCATACTTCCGGTGGGTCACATCGACATAAACAACGAACTACTTATAATTTATCATCCAATTTTAGCTACTATTTGTACAGTTGTGTAAAGCACCCGAGAGCAATACTATTGATTTGGGCGCTATACAAATAAATTGATTTATTATTATTATTATTATTATTATTATTATTATTATTATTATTATTATTATTATTATATTACTACTACTACTACTACTACTACTACTACTACTACTAGCTACTACTACTACTACTACTACTACTACTACTACTACTACTACTACTACTACTACTACTACTACTACTACTACTACTACTACTTACATTAACGTTACCACACTACTCTACACTACACTACTACTACACTACACTACACTACACTACTACACTACACTACACTACACTACACTACACTACACTACACTACACTACACTACACTACACTACACTACACTACACTACACTACACTACACTACACTACACTACACTACACTACACTACACTACACTACACTACACTACACTACACTACACTACACTACACTACACTACACTACGCTACACTACACTACGCTACACTACACTACGCTACACTACGCTACGCTACACTACGCTACGCTACGCTACGCTACGCTACGCTACACTACGCTACGCTACGCTACGCTACGCTACGCTACACTACACTACACTACGCTACGCTACACTACGCTACGCTACGCTACGCTACACTACGCTACGCTACACCACGCTACGCTACGCTACGCCACACTACGCCACGCCACGCCACGCCACACCACGCTACACCACGCCACACCACACCACGCACCGCCACGCCACGCCACGCCACGCCACGCCACGCCACGCCACGCCACGCCACGCCACGCCACGCCACGCCACGCCACGCCACGCCACGCCACGCCACGCCACGCCACGCCACGCCACGCCACGCCACGCCACGCCACGCCACATCACACATGCCAATACATGAGAAAATATCACTTAGAGTGAACATCGCGTCACGTCCGGCTTGCGTGGTTCGACTTTCCAAACGTCCCTACCGGATTACGCAAAGAGTCCGGGAAGATGTCGATGAGTGTCTTCCGCAGATTGCCGGAGACGCGGTCGCTGAAGGTGAAGAGTACCATCTGCGGTGTCTCCGGCGCGCTCAGGCCGCCGGGGATCTTGTAGTTGTTGCAGTAGCAGCGGGGCAGCTCGCAGTTAAAGTCGCACGTATCGAAGCTCGCATCGATGGCGCCCAGCAGCCCGGCCAACGCCAGCACCGGAAGCAGCAGGAACGCCATTTTGGTTGCTCGCTCCGGTGCTCGGTGGATGCTGACCGATAGGAAACCCGCGCGGTATTCAGTGGTTGCTGGTCAATTTGAAATTGTACGAAGATGCGGGGTATAATCCGACACAAGTATCCGTCTCTAGTGCGCTATTCGTTGATAATAAATATTCCGAAAGAACGCTTGCGAGTTCTTTTTAGTTTAAATACAGATATCCTGCACAGGATGACGCATATGTCACAATGGTCACGTCAGAGTAATGTCAGGCGTTGGCAAAACATAAATACAGACAGTGTTGAGTCCGTCACTGTTGACTCGGTCTCCGGTGCTTGTTTTCCTTGCTGTGTGTTTTGCTCCCTTTCAGAGATTTACAGCGAGCATATCGCCCATGTCACGTGTCTACGATTCTAAACCTTCTTACGCTTTGAAATGAAACTGTCCCCGTTATTCAAAACCAACGCTTTAGATAAACGCTTGCAGCAGCTCCGACAACGAACAATCCATATACCAGTGTTTCGTTCAACTGGGATGGGCGTAGGCCGTGTATGACATTGTTAAGTTATGACTGGTGTTATTAAGCGTCAAACAGCTAGACGAGTGGACGAGATCGTGTTCCATATTAATGGGCAAAAACGTTTCGCCAAGCAACAAAGGTGATTGCAAGATGGACCATGTCAGCTGCATTGTAGGTCCTACCAAAGCAGTTACGACGCACGGTCACATTTTACTGTTGGTAACAGTGAAATTATTTGCTATAGTGAAAATAGAAATTACTAAGATAGATGCGAATGACGCACTGCTGGTCCAAGCGGCAGCAGATGACACTGTTAGTAACGGGTACACTTGGGGTTTTGTAAATCAAAACCATTGGCACAGTCCGCCTAAGATAACCTTTTTACAGGTTTCCACGTCATGAATATTCACCTTCCCTGGGGTAGACATCAACCTGATGGGAACAAAGGGGTAGGTGTCTCTTCTGGAAAATGGAAACGGCAAAATGGGGTGACCTAATGTATCCAAGTCATGAAACGTGGATAGGAATCCCGGTCCTTCCTATCGACAGTTCGGTGCCCCGGTTACTCACCCACAGTGCCCCGTGAGTGTCGCCCCAAGCACACGTCCTCACGTCTGCGCCTTGTGACTGTTTCCGTTCATGGTACGTCCATACGATTTATATTTCGCATATTCGCCGACACACTACACTATGTGGTGAGATATTGCTTACAGTGTGCGAATGAATACTGCGGTGTTTACCTATGATATGTAATATGATTAAACCGTATGAATGCGAACGGACTGCAACATAGGAAGGAAAGAAATATGCATACCAGTTTCTAGTCATGGCTCTTGCAAGTATGTATTTTTGGTTTTAACTTTAAGGTCATCTGTATATTCCTGTAAAGTGTAATGCGCCTCTGAGTGGTTTTATTGAGACTTGTTATTTATTATTATTTTATATTTTATTATTATTATTATTATTATTATTGTTATTATTATTATTATTATTATTATTATAGTATAGTGTAGTAGTAGTAGTAGTAGTAGTAGTAGTAGTAGTAGTAGTAGTAGTAGTAGTAGTAGTAGTAGTAGTAGTAGTAGTAGTAGTAGTAGTAGTAGTAGTATTAGTAGTAGTATTATTATGAAACAAAGGTAACATTCATTAGGCGAAGTAAATATTTTATTTGAATGAATGCGAGTGACTAGTTCAATGTACGTTACTTTTCTTTTGAACAAATTAAAAAACCGAAATAACCTACTGGTTGACCTATCAATAACCACGTGCTAATATGACAATGTTGTTCTATGAATATATGTGCAATAACCGAATGTATCTATAATAAAACAGTTTGCTTGTAATCAACAATATGGATGTTTCGTGACAACATTTAAAGTTAGACCACAAACAACTACATGATCGTCCACCATGCCGCATTGACAGCATTTTTCAGGCTCATATACAAGTTCATCCGTTTACTATAAGCAGCACTGGGAGATGTAGTTTTTCGAGGAAAACAAGTCTTCACAAATGTTGGTGGTTAGGCCGTGATGATGCTGGGTCACGTTTAGAAGGAGATATGGAATACGGAAACAACGAATTCAAACCACTTGTGTTGAGCAGTTACGGTCAATATGATAACTTTAATGATACAAGATGTGTATTAGAAAGCATTGATTGCATTGAAACAAATGGGTTTCACAACGAATTGACTATAAAATCTATCTTGGTTTCACATTCCTTGGCAGTAAAATATTATTTGAGAATAATCACGGTTACGTTTAAATAAAACTGTAAACATTGCGTAGAATGAGCAAATAAACAGTTACCCCGCGTGAGAATGTGGATATGACCTGATGAATATATCTAATAAAACCGTGCATAATAGATTTGACGTACTATTTATCCTGATACAGACTAGACAGGACATGAATACTACTGAAATGATGGCGTTTTTGATTGACTCCTAAACATTGAACGAAACATCCTGACATTCCCTTCCTCCGAAATGCGCATGTCCGGAAGACGGAAAGAGTAGAAAGTCGATCAATAGCGTTGTCCGACTAAGCCACATGGTGGCGCCACTGTTATATAACCATTCGTTTCCTGCGATACGTATGTAGACAAAATAGATCAAATGTCCCTGAAGTCCTTTGGTTGTTGGTAATCATGGATGAGTTGTTTTTCGGCGAATCATCGTAGTCACTGCCTAGTCTCTTCGCCATAATAATCCAAATTGGAATTTTCTCTGGTAATTCATATGGGATGACCAGAAACATAGCCAAATTGTATGAATACAGTGATTTTTAATCAAGATGGAGTTATCTACTTCCATTCCGCTCAGCTAGCCCAGTGACCAGAGTGCAGTTGATGTCAAAAACGTGTATGGTATTTCATTATATAGTTGTCCAGAATAATAATGTTACATGTTTGTCACCTACATGTAACAATATACCACAGCGTCGATCCGGTTTTTAAAAGTGGGGGGACGGGGAACTTCAATTTATATATTATATATATATATATATATATATATATATATATATATATATATGACCTGAAATACATATAACTTTTTGTAAATATAAAACAATTCATTGTTGGTCTGGTGCTAATTCTAAAATAAACAAACGCCTTTATGTTATGCTAGTTATAATAGATATGTTGGCAACATATATTTGAAGAGGAGCCATGGCCCGCCCCAATCACTGAACATTTGGGGAGTATAGACTTCGGATCCAACACTGCTTGCCTGATTCATAGAGTGACAAAATGCAGAGATTACAGGGGTGCCTGTGTAGGACTTCCCAAGCCCACCTTTTGGCAAAGAAATTTGTCATCACTCAAATGAGATCAAATCCGCTGGTTCCGCCGGAGGCGATATAAATATCCACCAGGACGACCAGGCTGCAATCCAAGGGATGACAGGGGGAAAATAATAATCTATAATGTGCTTGATGTCTAATGCCTATTAATATATCAACACAAGGGTGCATAATCACAGAGCCCGGCATGATGAATATTTACTGGACTAAGATCCAACCAAGCAACTTATCTAGTTATTTTCCATTAGGTAGTCGGAAGTTTATATCTGAACTCGTATATTTTATATTAAATTTACTACTAGATCGATGTAGGGTTTTTAAGAGAGGGGAGTGATCAGTCTCGCTATATATGCCTATAAATTTGTTTGATGAACTGAAACAGTGTGAGGACATTTCATATGCTGACCCCCTGAGGCCGAAAAGTGGGGGACGCGTCCCCCTCGTCCCCCACCGATCGACGCCTATGCTGTGCCTGTATAGAACTTCCAAATCCAGCATGTTGGCAAAGAAATTTGTCATCATACAAATGGGAATAAGTTACACAAAATGCAGGAACCCGCCGCTTCAGCCGTATGCGATCAGTATCAAGCAGGCGAGGGGTGAAAGTGCAATACAAATGTCATCATTTACAATATGCTTGATGGCTAGAGCGTATTAATAATATCAACGCAAAATTGCAAACTGATAGAGCCCGGTAGCGGCTTACATTTTCCCGGTACCTATAAACTTTCCGATTGACCTTTCTGCGCATGCGCTATAAATTTAAAATCATCAATGTGCAGCGAAACAACAAAGCATTTTTGGTATAAATGCCACGGGCTGTTGGTTAACTCTCCTGTGATGACTACGGTGAAGAGTTGTCTACAATTTCGTTGAAAACATTAAAATATTCCGTTTGTTTAAATCACTATCACGGATTATGGCGCACTACAGTCACGTGATTTGCGCTTCCTATCAAAACATGCCTCAAAACTTGTTTGCCTCGTGTTAATTTGCGATAAATAACTTTGCTAATAGGTTATATACACCATACCGAGCAGCACGTAGTAATATACCATAAATGCTTTGTCGTTTCGCTGCACATTGATGATTTTACATTTATCGCGCATGCGCAGAAACGTCAATCGGAACGTTTATTAACGACGGAAAAATGTAAGCGCTACACCGCAGCCCAGCATGATGATTATTTACTAAAATAAGATCAAGTTGCGCGCTGTGGCCAGCCAAGCAATGTATCTAGTCGATTTTTTAATGGGTGGTCGGAACTTCATATCGCGGGTTTATTGTCTAGCTAGTCCTATGTAGCGCCTTTTAAGAGAGAGGAGTGGTGAGTCAGGCTATATGCCTCGAAATTATTCTGAACTGAAAAGTGGGGCGGACAATTCCTATGCTGTCCCCCCACCCTGAAAAGTGTGGGGACGCGTCCCCCCCCGTCCCCCACCGATCGACGCCCGTGACCACAGGCACGTCTTTGTTCTTCAAAATGATGAAGTAAGCATCAAAATAAATTAAATTTGCATGAATAGTTTTGAAGATACAGTTTAACTAATAGCTGCAGAAGCAGCCTGCAACATATGGAATACCAATTAACTGGGTTTTTGTCAGACATGCCGCTTGGCCTTCAGTGTTTGACAGTGGGACAGCCTCCAATGCACACTTATCAATTACCCATTGTTCCAAAGATGGAGGGGAGCACAGGACAATTACTCTACTTGAGGAGAGAACAAAATATGTTCATGTGTTGTCGAATTTACTTTGAGGCAGTTGAAAGCGTCGACTAGAAGGAAGCAGCTGGTAGCAGGGGAAGAAGGGTGTTTAAAATATGAAGGGACTTTCCTTCCCTCTCCACAGCCCTTTGCTGTATACAACGCGAAGGTGAGGTGCACTTCCACCAGCGGGTTGTAGTCGTGATCGACTGTTAAGGTGAGCCTGACCAGATGCGTTTAAGTATGAAGGGTGTAATTGGGGAACTCTTCTTGGGGAGTCTCGCGTGGAGAAAGAAAGCGATGCAGTTGGAGTTTTTCTGTATGAGCCCGAACCTCTCCTCGGTTCGACACCAATGGGTTTGCAGCTATGCAAATGCTTTATAGTGTATTTCGTGTTAGTTTGGTAATTAAAACGCTCAGTCATCTCATTTGCGATTTTAATATGCTGGACTATTACTTTAGTACTACGGCCGTTGTCTTCGTGGTGCATTTTCCCCTCGAAGTTAGTTCTCTACAGACGCCAGAAACACTGGTTAGATGGGTGTATGCCGGCTACATTTCTCTAGAAATTGGCCGAACCGAATCACGGCTTTCACGGGACGTTGTAAGTGTCAGTTTTGTCGCCACTCAAAGGTTACTACTGTACACACCATAAACATCCGTTATGACTGCACGTGTGGTTGACTGTTTCACCACACAGCGGTATACGCTACGGTAACATATCGGGTTGTCGGTGATATGTCTCCTCCGTCTCCTTGCTCTGTCAACGTATACGCACGTATTGTATTTCATGTCATTAACAATCGTTTTATTACAGATCATCGGTTTGCAATGTTAGCCTGAAACACACAATGAATGCATATCTGTACAAGAACCACTCCGCATTATAGGCGTGGATATCTAACACGGTGATGCGTTACCATCAACCAACATAAAATTATGAAAACGTAATAATCAACCATGCCATAGTATATTCACAATATGCAATTACATTTACCATTTACCCAGTACCACGATGAAGTCGTGCATTATACGTTCAACCTATCGGTGACATCATACGAGCCCATGGACTATTCTTCCATCAATATGCCGATGATTTACAGGTATATACTAATTTTGACTTGACCCATTCTGCATTAGTGGCTGCAGTCAAGCAAATGGAAGATTGTTTAGATGAGGTAAAGGTCTGGATGGCACGGAATTCTATGTTCATGAACGATGGCAAGACACAATATCTTCCGATTGTGCCTAAGTCTGCAGATGCAATCGTGGATAAACGTGTGATTCGCGTTGGTGTGGCTACAATTACGGCTTCGCTTTGTTTTTAGTGTCTTGGTGTTTGCATTGATAGGCACCTTGACATGAAGAAGCAAGTGTCGCAAACTATCAGTGCTTGCTCTTTCTATATGCGAAACATTAATCAAATTAGCCGCTTTCTCCCCAGACCGACAAAGTAACGCGTTGTAAATGCCATTATCACATCACGGCTTGACTACTGTAACGCGCTCTTATAGGGTACGTCTGCAGTTAACACCTTTTGGCGAACCCGGCTGCCCATTGTGTGCAGAGTTGATTTCAAGCTACTTGTATTCACTTACAAAGCCATGCACAACGACGCGCCGGTGTATTTATGTGAACTCGTGTGCCCGTATCAACCGACAAGAACACTGCGCTCTGCGAACAATAACATGTTAGAAGTGAAGCGTACCCGTACCAAAGCTGGTGACTGCTCGTTCGCTGTCGCTGCTGCGTCCCTATGGAACAATTTACCAACGGTCATTAAGACTTGTGACAATCTGACCAGCTTCAAATGTCTACTGAAGACAAATTTGTTTCGTATCGCATATTAGTGTAATTCGACATGAACATTATTAATGTTTTACTATATTATTTGGTAATATTATCAATACATAATTATACACTTATTTATTGGCATTATTGTTACGTAATTATTATGATTATTATTATTTTACAGTTTTAACATATACAAAACTAGTTATTACTAATAATAATTATACCTTTACCGTCATTTATCAGTCTCATTGCAATGTAATTATACACTAGACCGGTTATTGTGTGTTTTTATGACTAATACGTAATTTATTTATATATTTAAAAGTGCTACGCTATTTAATATCGTACTAATTGTATTTATTTATGTACTTATACATATTTTTTTACATTTATTTAAAAACACTAGTATTTGTCTTATTGTATACATATGTCTTGTTATGTCTTTTAAATTATAATATGTTGTGAAGCGCCACGAACGATTATGGATGTGGCGCTATACCAAATAAATATATTATTATTATTAATGTATTCCATTTGCGCGCGATTGAGTAACTACTTGTTTGAATTTGCAGAAATGCACAACTATGCATTTCTGCCGAAAGTGTTTAGCAATAACTCTAGCACTTGTCGCATCGTCGTCAAACAGTAATATGTTTATATTCTCCGCCACATCAATAGAGGAGCCAGATAAATAATATTATACGCCTAGCAAGGCAAGACGGCTGAGATCGTTTGCCCAGCCAGGCATGACCGCCGAGATCGTGTACCTAGCCACGCATGACCGCCGAGAGACATTCTCATTAAACGGAACATAATTACTTCATTGTGTTGATATGAGATAGTCCCGAGATGCCACACACATCAACAAGGTACTCCCGCTAGTACACTTATTATATTCTACAATAGTCCGGAGACCGTTGGGCCAAGATACGTCCCCGCCATCGTACCCGACGTCGCTTAGAGCAAACCGGTTATTTCTTATCGAGAAGCCTGTCGTATCGAAGCACAGCCAGGTAGGCGAAGAAGAGAAAGGCGCTCTGCATAAGCCACAGTTGGTCGACGAACAGAATGCTGCGGAAGGGACTGGGAGGTCGAGACTTGCGACCGCCCGACTCTGAGTCGAGCGCCGACTCGCAGTGGTGGTAGTTGCGGTCCTCGCACGTGAACAGGTCGGACTCGGCGAGCAGGGAGAGGGGCGTCGGCGACTGCATCCACTCGATGGCCTCCTGCACGGACACGATCCACGTGTCGTCGTGTTCGTCAGACGTCAGCTTCGAAATGAACTGCTGTAGGCCCTGCACGGCGATACGGTTGCGGATGGTCTTCGTCGCGAGGTTGATGATCATCGGCGACCTGCGGCCGAGCGAAGGGGCGTTTTAGTTTCAGTCAGGGCGTTTGTCGTTCGCGAGGTGGCGCGTCAGTCGTGTCGTTTGTCACTCAAAAGGTGGCGTGTCAGTCGTATCATTTGTCGCTCACATGGTGGCGTGTCAGTCGTGTCAGTTGTCACACATAAGGTGGCGTGTTAGTCGTGTTAATTGCCACACACTAGGTGGCGTGTTAGTCGTGTCAGTTGTCACACACAAGGTGGCGTGTTAGTCGTGTCAGTTGTCACTCACATGGTGGCATGTCAGTCGTGTCGGTTGTTACATACAAAATGGCGTGTTAGTCGTGTCAGTTGTCACTCACAAGATAGCATATTAGTCGTGACATTTATTATCCACAATATGACGTGTGAGTCTTGGTATTTGACCCTCACGATGTACGTAGTTAAAGTGACCCTGCCATGTGTTTAGTTTTTTTATATAACATAGCATGTGTTAGTGACGTCACTGTTGTCATGTCACTAATTGAACTAATCCTTTGATGACCACAACACCTTCAGTTTCGTTAGAATTGTCAAATCATTACAGGGACGACGAGCTGTAATGATGTAATGATAACAGAACACACGTTACCTGTTACTCTCGTAGTGCTGGTGGAAGTTGCGGTAGAGAAACTGGTACACGTCGTCCGGCTTCTTCATGGTCACGAGACAGTCGTCCAGATAGGCGCAGTGTCGACCAAGTTCTGGGTTGACGAGCCGCACAAGGGGCACCTCCCAGAGGCCGGGGAACGAGCGTTCGGGACACTTGGGAGTGAGACACTGGAAGCGGGGGTAATAGGGCACGTCAAGGGTGACAGGCCAGGGCAGGAGCACCTCGGCGCCGAGCTCTCGCGGGCCGGCGAGAAGCGTCGAGTCGTACATGAAGCCCTTGTCGTAGAGCATCGAGAACATCTCGTCTCCTCCCGGCTTCTGCAGCGGCGCTCGGGCTCCGCGCACGTGGTTGCCCGGCAGGTACGCCTTGTCCGTCAGCTCCGTCGCCGCCGCCCCGAGCTGGTTGTCCCACTCGAGCTTCGTCCAGTGCTCCGTCATGCCGGTGCGGTTCATGCCGCCGCTAGCGATCTCGTGGCCGCGGACGTACATCTTGTGCACGGAGCAGTAGTCCGTGCCGGAGCCGACGGCAAACACCGTGATCGTTATCGGACACTCTGTGTGCGGGTTGAGGATCTTGTCCGGGAAGATCTCGATGAGGTCTTTGCGGACCTGCCGGAAGAGATGTTTGGTGTTTGGTTTGTGGTGGCGCGCGGAGGCGTGGATGTTGGCTGTGTGTGTGTTTGGGGAGTGTGTGTGTGTGTGTGTGTTTGGGGAGTGTGTGTGTGTGCGTGTGCGTGTGCGTGTGCGTGTGCGTGTGCGTGTGCGTGTGCGTGTGCGTGTGCGTGTGCGTGTGCGTGTGCGTGTGCGTGTGCGTGTGCGTGTGCGTGTGCGTGTGCGTGTGCGTGTGCGTGTGCGTGTGCGTGTGCGTGTGCGTGTGCGTGTGCGTGTGCGTGTCGTGTGCGTGTGCGGTGTGCGTGTGCGTGTGCGTGTGCGTGTGCGTGTGCGTGTGCGTGTGCGTGTGCGTGTGCGTGCGTGTGCGTGTGCGTGTGCGTGTGCGTGTGCGTGTGCGTTGCGTGTGCGTGTGCGTGTGCGTGTGCGTGTGCGTGTGCGTGTGCGTGTGCGTGTGCGTGTGCGTGTGCGTGTGCGTGTGCGTGTGCGTGTGCGTGTGCGTTGTGGTGTGGTGTGCGTGGGGCGTGTGCGTGGGGCGTGTGCGTGTGCGTGTGCGTGTGCGTGTGCGTGTGTGGCGTGTGCGTGTGCGTGCGTGTGCGTGTGTTGTGTGTGGTGTGCGTGTGCGTGTGCGTGTGCGTGTGCGTGTGCGTGTGCGTGTGCGTGTGCGTGTGCGTGTGCGTGTGCGTGTGCGTGTGCGTGTGCGTGTGCGTGTGCGTGTGCGTGTGCGTGTGCGTGTGCGTGTGCGTGTGCGTGTGCGTATGAGTGTTTGTGTATTTGTGTATTTGTGTCCGTGTTTGTGTATTAGTGTATTTGTGCTTACGTATGTGCGTGCGTGCATGCAATGGTGGGTGTGAATGACGGTGGATGTAGGCATACATGCATCGGTAAATATATTTGTATGTAATGTTAACCCTTTTTATAACACATGTTCATGACATATGAGGCTCACTAACGTTCTTTGTCGATAATTGTGGCTAACAAATGCCTGCTTACACGACCAAGATAGTTAATGTCCATAACCGAATGGTTAAATGATGAAGAATATTTTCCGTGAGATTGAGGCGAAAACGCACTATTATGTGCGAAGGGATGGTTGAATGGTGTAAAACATATTTTACCTTATAAGTGACACTGAGGGCGAATATAAACTTGTGTCCGTGATTAAATGGTGAAGAAAATATATATTTTACACACTGCACGAGGGACTGAAAATACATTAGTATCCCTAGCTAGATAATAGTTTATCTTATCCATGATAAAGAAGGTGTTGCTTTAGTAGGATGATTAAATGGTGAGGAACATTTTACCTTGTACCTGACCCGTTTGGTAAAAACTAATTAGTCTCCGCGGCTGCATGGCTATATGGTGAAAACATATTATCTTACGTTACTTTTATGGCGAAAGTACATTACAGTGCTGTGGCAGTGTGGTTAATTTGTGCAGAATGTACTACTTATGCATAACATTGAGTGCCTAGCTTGCGAGACAGGGTGGCTGAACGCGATGAAAACATTACCTTTTCCTGAAACAAGATGACTAATTCGTGATGAAGACATTACCTTTTCCGTGACGGGGTCGTTGAAGGTGAACAGCACCATCTGCGGTGTGTCTGCGGGACTCAAACCGCCCGGGATCTGGGTCGAGTTGCAGTAGCAATGCGGCAGACTGCACGACCCGTCACACACCGGAAGTGGCTCCGGAGCCCGGGTCGGCACGGGCGTCGTCTCCTTCTCTTTTTCGTGCTCGGACTCGGGCGTCGTGGTGGTCTTGGGCTTATTGGCGCCGTCCACGTCTCCTAGCGACAAAACCGTCACCAGTAGTAACAGCGCAAGTGAACTTCGGCGTAAGTCCATTGTCGTATCAATATTAATACGCGGTCTGATACGATGTCTTGGTATTTTAGTTTGGTATTGGGACGATACGGTACGTTCGTGTCAGGGGCGGAAGTCGACCTGTTGTGTTGCTTGCCATCGCATAATAGCGTCGTCATTCCGAGGAGCAAACATGATCCCCGCCTTCGGTTTTATTGTCAACTAAGAACTGCCTTTAACTCGACGATATTGCATTCGGGCTGCCGTAAACATGTTAAATGTTCTTGTAATACCCCGTTAAGCTATCAGGTCTCCGGATAGAGTAACCCGACTCCACAACAGTGACGCGTTGTTTGTGGATGACTAACAGCCGGACTTCCTGTTTTATGTATGTTTTATCAAAACATACTCCATTGCCAGTTACCCGCCAGGCCGCAAATTGATGGCAGGCGGCAACATGACGACAGGCGACAGCATGACGACAGGCGACAATATGACGGCTGACGATAAGATGACGACAGGCGACAACATGACGGCTGACGACAAGATGACGACAGGCGACAGCATGACGGTTGACGACAATATGACGGCAGGCGACAACATGTCGGCTGACGACAACATGACGGCAGGCGGCAAAGTGACGGCAGGCGGCTAGATGACGGCAGGCGGCAAGATGACGTCAAACAGCAAGATGTCGGCAGCTGGCAAGATGACGGCTGACGACAAGGTGACGGCAGGCGGAAAGGTGACGGTAAGCAGCAAGATGACGGCTGACGACAAGGTGCACAGCTTGCGATAAGATTACGTGACAACAAGCGGCCATGTTATTGTGCGACAGACACAATCGGCAAAGCATTACGCAGCACTTCACAAATTGCGCGACAAACTTCTAAAAGTGCCGCAGTACTTCGTTAATTGGTACATTTAATAAGATACATTTTCAAACAAAGCAAAGGTTTTCAATCGTCCGTGTCGCAAGAAAAACGTGACATCTTGACTGCAACTGAACAATATCAATGCTGCATTATCACAGTACGAAAGAGATATGCAACATTGAATTATTGTACTAATAAAGATTGGAAAACATACAATTGTGTTGCCATGTTGACTACTGCTATATTTCATAATGAAATCTCCATTCAATAAAAATTTGAAACACGTTTAATAATGCTCATGTTGTATTTATAGATAATGTTATTATATCGTGTATGTGGCTCTTCGTGCTTAGCCTACCCATCAGGTTATTATAAGCAAACAAATGACCCCTGGCTCGCGGACTGTGGAACAGTTTGAAGTTGTCTCATGTGCTACCATGTCTCACGTAACGTAATCCAGAATGACTAATTTAAATGCTAACTTACACGACAAGACTTTGTCGGTGATACATGATTGAAAGACTGGCTCGTGTAAAACATTAGCGCGAGACCAATTAAATCGTCTAATCACTCGCGCGAGACCGACCAATGAGAGTTGTTATGGAGATGTACTAGAAGCAGAGCGAAGTAGCTAATACGAATTGCAGATTAGCTGTGGCAATGTTTACCTATGCGCGATTCCAGTTAGTGAGTATAACAAAGTACAGGCTAACAAGGGCTGGTTGAAACAGATCACGAAAAGATAAACTAGTGTCTTGATTTGCCTTTGGTGACTGGTTTTCTTCAAACGTCTGTAAGAGACGCCTGAAGAAAAACACAACAACGTCAGTTCCATAAACAGCAGGTCTGACAACCACGATATCGAGATGCTGGCTTAGACATGTATACGACTGACTGCACGCGTCAATCCTGACAGGAAAACCAGTCGGTGCAACTTGACACCACACAGTCTCACCACACGGCTCACTATTTGCTTAACGAGTGAAACACAAAGATTGACCCTGTGATTACGAATAAGACGTAACGGTTACGATACACTCAGTTATTCTCGATCGATACCAGCGTGTGCCTTGTGACAATGCAATGCTTGTGCACAATGAAAAGTGTGAATGACTCAATATGACCCGCAGTAAAATAACAAGCACTATTTAACTTGGCTAAATGTTTGCACTCATGTCCTAATGCGTGTTTCAACGACATTAAGGCTATGATGACCTTATTAGATGTTGACATGTTTTCGACAGGAAATTTGTATTTGCATACACAAATAACTTCAAATGGAACCAAGACGACAGAAATACTGGCGAGGTTCACAATATTATATCCTAATATATTCTTAACAATGTAGCGTATTATATAATTTAACAGAGTATGGTATTGTTTTGTTTGTCTTTGCATGTTACAAAAACGTAATGAGTTTTGTAAACGAAAACTGTTTGTAGGAAACATAGATTTTTGCAGATGTCATGCCGTCGTATATACTTATAAGAACATTGTTGGCAATGTCAATGTTTGGCAGACGTTACACGCATAATCACGATTGTGACGCCCGCGAACAATAGTGTAATGGTTCGTTGTCTGTCTTTTAGAAGAGCAATTGTAAGCCACTTGTCCTTTTTGTCTGGTGTCTTTGCCAGAAGTAACACAATCCCACGCAGAGAATTTCAAAAGTTTGGAAGAACTGGCAACTTTTGCGAGAAAGTGTGAAATGTACTGCACGGATAATAACATTTGCGATAGGCAAAGTTTGATTGATTGTTAAGGCACATAGGCCCTAATTAAAATCATGACATAAACCAGCAGCAACATTCTAGATGACCGGTCTAATGTGCCACATTGTGGAATTTTCTGCATGAATCATATGACTACATTGATGCTATGTATGTATTCAAAGAAGAAGGTTTTAGATGTGCCTGGTGCGTACGACCTCTTCGCATTCCATGCGCAAACACTGATAGTGATAACAACTGAAACACGATAAAGTAGTCTCGCTCGGCTGCGTGATCGATTTCACTGGAAACATTAGCCTCGATTACCCAGACTCCAGGTGGCAGCACCTTTCAGTCCCTCAACTCTGCCTGGGGAATTAATCGGCTGCCGTTGTAACCGACAGGGCGGCCTTACCCCAGATTAAGCTAGAGACGCCGATTGGCTCTCAGGCCAACTACGAAATAAAATTAAAATAACGATATACTTTTACAAGATAATGTTATCCTATGAGAAGTATTCAACATTGAACATATATTAACACAAAAGTAAATAAAAATAAAAATGTGCAGTTGTTTATAAAATAGGAATTACGGCTGGATTAACCAGTATCCGTGAGGTGGCAGCATTGTTAAGCCCCACACGGATAATATAAAAAAAACCGGCAAAGTCACCAGACTGTCTTCTCGGCGTAGTTATGCAGCCGACCGACAGTCGGTTAAGCGAGACTACAGTTTTATGTGTAGCCTATATATATATATATATATATATATATATATATATATATATATATATATATATATATATATATATATATATACAAAATAAAACGCATAAATAAAAAATGAGATGAAAACTAACAACGAAAGTTTATTTATGTTTATTCTGTGTGTGAAAAGTTTCAGTGTATGTGTAATTTTGAATATTTTTTGTAATATAGTATAATTTGGTAAAGGGTATCCTTATTTAACTTGTATTTCTAAGTCGATGTGATAGTCAATGAGCGTTTCTACCTTATCCTGGTGTTAGGCCGCCCTGGTGGTCACAAACGCAGACCTAGAGTCACATGCCGTAGTGACGGGCTTAACAGTGCTGCCACCTAACGACACCTTGGTAATGGAGGCTAATGATAAAGTAGTTCACCAAACGAAACACAGGAGTGCACCATCAATGCTGAAAACTAGTTTATTTGGTTTGTACTTTGGCTTAAGCTAAATATGTTCAAACAATAGTTAAGACATTCCAGATGTGAACTACTGCCAACAGTATACGTCATATCCTATGGCAGCATCGTTACAACAACCAATCGTTTGCCTTATTACAGTCGTATCTGTAATAGTTCAACGGATAGAACTTAGTAGGCAGGGTATTGATCAATGAATAGTATTGTGCATTCATTTACAGTGAAAGACCAAACAGACAAACCAATTATTTGGTTATTCACAAACAAACATGCCAGGGTGCACAAAAAAGCGGCTGCTGATTTTAGCTAGTACACAAGTCTGTAAAGACATATAACGTCGTTCCATGAATATGTCTTTTACTAACTTTTCCGTAACGTCTCTGTAATTTGATGTTGTTTGCACATTTCTCTTTGGCATGACTGTCAAGCAACGAACGTTGACTGCTGTAAGACTGTATGCAGGGACATGGCGCTAACTAAACATTAACAACTGGCCTTCCTTCATGCAAAAATCTGGTTAACTCAGCCGTCTGCCAGTCTGTCACAGCTATTTAAAAAATGTTGCTGAATGCGGAAGATATATACAAATTACATGTCATAAGCGATATCAATGACAAGACGACAGCGACATACGTTTGTCTTCTGTTGGATGACGATGTCACTGCCGGCGGGTGGAGGCCCATCAATCACTGGGGACTTGGTCGTGGTGTGGATATGTTCAGAGAACTGTTGCAACACACGACAGAGGTCCCTTGACATCTTGTAGAACACGTTGACCTCGTCTCGGGGGCACCAACTAGGCCTATTAACAGTATGTCATCGAAGTCACCCAACCAAGCACCACAGCATTTCTAGTATAAGCTCTCTTCACTTATAAAATAAACTAAACAAATTTATATTGAGTCATGCGGTGATACCGTTTGTTCTATACATCGATATGATGAGTGTAAACAAAGTTGTGAGTGTCCACGGTGTTGGAACTAGGAATGTCACCTAACCTTATAGGGAACACAGTGCTGGAGCGTAGTGACAATGTGCTGGACTTCTCAATCAAGAGACTCTGGATTTGAACTGTGTGCTGACATTTCACATATGGGGCCAGTTCGTTAAGTCTTCGTTGGTTCAATCAGCCGCATGAGTGCCTGGCTATTTGCGTTGATAGATATTTGTGTGTGAATAGTCTTCACACATTAATTGCAGCGAGGCTGGATACTTCACAGAGAAGTCGAGATTGAGTCTGACTGAACAGATCTGCCACTGAATAATATGTAGAGTGCTTTGAGCTGAGGTCAGGATAATGTGCGATATTAGAACTTACCGTTCTGTGTCATCAACGTTTCGAATGCAACAAAGTGAGTGTAAGAGACTACTGAACAGTATGAAGGAGACATTACAGTCTTGCGCAGTCTCTGGATGCGGTTGACCACTTCCCGAGTCAGTCCCTCGTCCAGCATAGACTGATCCGGAGTAACGTCCAGCAACACCAAGATCTGGAACACACAAGTGACGTCAATTCACTGACTCAGACGTCAGACAGACAGAAGGACAGAACATGATATAGAAAGACATACAGGGAGGCACACAAAGTAATAGGCAAGAGACAGAACAAGAGATAGAAAGATGTGGAGACACACAAGAGGACAGACAATGAGATAGAAAGACAGACAGATTGGGAGACAGATAGAAAGACAGACAGACCAGAAAATAGATATAAAGAGAGACTGGAAGAGAGACAGACCAGGGAAATACAAAAACAGACAGATGTGGTGATAGTGTGACATAGAACACATCATGACATATTAGGTGTGTGTTACTATGGCAACCAGACAGCAACCACTCACCTCTTTCTCTGTGTGAGCCTCGTAGTGGCTATAGAAGTTGACCCTAATAACGTCACCGAGGTGTACTTCAGACACAAGTCGGCTGGTGTCAAGGGGTGACACTGCACTGTCCGTCCTTCTGGAACTGTCGCAGGTCGTCATCGGACAGCGTCTTGATCTCAGCCATGACGGACTTGAACGAGCCCTTCAGTCGCACCCAGAGCACGGCATGGTCCGGCGCCGCACACAGGTGCACCCTGTACTTCTGACGGTCCCTGGTGACTGTCATACACCGCACGTTCAGCTCCTGGAAATAGCACAACATTCAGTTCTTAGAGACAACATGACACATACTTTGAAACGATGTTACAAAACCAGCAAGCAGGAACAACGTTCAGCTCCTAGAAATAGCACAACATTCAGTTCCTAGATACAACAAGACTCATTCAGCACTTAGAAACGATGTCACGAAATCAGCACCCAGGAACACTGTGACATGTTCAGCTCCTAGAAACAATAAGTCATGCAATTCTTCGAGACCACAATACACATTCCGTACTTAGAACAAATATTACAAAATCAGCATACAGCTATAATGTGACGCATCAACTTCTAGAAACAACATGATATGTTCCACTCCTAGAAACAATGTGAGATATTCAGTTCCTAGAAACAATGCGTCACACTCAATTCTTAGAAACTGCCACATTCAATTCCTAGAAACAATTAGACACATTGAGGTTCTAGATGCACAATGATAATTGTAACACAATGACAACTTCTAACTGGGAGTGATCTACATAGTAACTGTATCTTCAATCTAACAGCTCTATATATTTGATTACATCACACAGTTAGTTATGCTGTTACCTTACCTGCAATATGCATTTCTCCAGCGTTTTCACATCGTCCCTGATCTGTGCATTGTCACTGATGACAACCACTTCCTTGGCGGGGGGTGGGTATTGAAACATTGCAAAACCATTTCCCTTGGGATGTACTGAAATATCCCCAAACCACTTTCATTATGTGCCACCACGTCATGGCATCTGTCCAAGGCCACTCTATCCTGGAATCTGTCTATTGCCACTCCATGTTGGCATCTGTCTGATGCCACTCCATCCTGACATCCAGGTAGATTTGATGCCACCCTCAACACATTTGCCCTGCCAGCTGGTCGGGCATCCTTGAAAAGGCGTCTCACAATTACTTATTATTTATTCAGTAGTAATTATTATTATTATTATTAATGAACATTTTAAAATGAACTTGTGATAAGTAATTATGGTTGTGACGTACATGTTACGTTATCCGCGTCAGCAATTTTGTGCGACAGTAATTTCATTTCCGCACACTACGATATCATATTCCGGGTTCAAACATCGGTAAAGCAAAGATCCAAGTAAGTTCTTCTGTGTGCATGTATGCACGCACGTACGTATGAGAATGTATGTATGTATTATATGTATATGTATATGTATATGTATATGTATATGTATATGTATATGTATATGTATATGTATATGTATATGTATATGTATATGTATATGTATATGTATATGTATATGTATATGTATATGTATATGTATATGTATATGTATATGTATATGTATATGTATATGTATATATATATATATACAGGTATGTATGTATGTGCGCACGCATGTATGTATATGTCCATGTATGTGTGTCATTCTACATGAAGAGGTAATAGGTGATAATAGTATTAAGTAAACACAAATGTTTATGCAGCGCAGTATCACGTCGTTAGGACTGCTCAAAGCTCATTACAACTATAACATAATTAGATAATTTCTATTGCGCCTCAGACTAGTCCTTAGAAATCAAGCTCAGAGGCGCATCAATACAAAAGGGTTAATCGATCTCAGAGTCAATAAACAATTCCATTTGCCATCAGATTGATTGATATGCAGGGGAGATATGCTGGATAGGCAAGGTGGAAAAGGTATGTCTATACTGCTTGTAAGACAATATCGCAACTTCATTGTTAAGACAAAAGTAATGACATGCGTGTAGGCGCAGGTTATGTTTCTATATTGCATCACCAGTTCTAGTATACACTGCATTTCCAACAGAGATATCATGCAATTTCAATGTATGTTTTCATAGCCTTCATTGGGCCATATGTAGTCTTTAATTATCCCGTCGGTACGGTTTTTATATATATATATATATATATATATATATATATATATATATATATATATATATATATATATATATATATATACATAAACACACACTCACACACTCACACACACACACACACACACACACACACACACACACACACACACACACACACACACACACACACACACACACACACACACACACACACACACACACACACACACACACTCACATTATACATATCTTTCGATAACGTTAGATGCACACGCAGTGTTAAGTCATCGTTCACAAGGGTAACACCTAACTATGTTTTCTTGATGACGGTCCTCAGGACAGAAGAAGCAGTGCCAATTACTTTGTTCATGCGATTATTTAATGTTGAAATCTTTCTCAGATTCGCATCGTTTAATAACATCGGCTTCGTTTTCGTGTTTGTTTAACACTTCCTTCTTGGAGGTGCAATTTCCCAGGACCTGTCCAGAATATACAAACACCCATTATAGGACATGTGCCACGATAACGGTGACAGTGCTAAAAATATAGTCAGATATTGCCTAGCTTCGGGTTCATGCAGCCGAGATATTCTATCTGCTAAGACATTATCTTCTCCTAGAACATGGACCGCTTTCAAGCGGAAGTTAAACACAGCTGACAGCCAAAAATATGTTTGAGATATTTCATTAGCAGAACGCTGCGTGATGAACCACGATTAATACACGCTACTGTTGTACTGTTGTCTGACAAAACTACGACGTGTTTGTTGGCCCACAACGGCCCCCAATTTCAATACCTAAGAAGGTAAGACAACGAGTGGGATCAATCACTTTATCCCAGTTAATATAAAAACCCAAACGTCGCAATAATGCCACTAAGGTATTCATTGCGACAATACATTCATTCAAGGTCGGTGTACAAATGAAGAAATCATCCAGATACACTACTACCGCAGTAAAGCCCCGCCTAATCATCATCCGCTTGACTGCCTGTGTTAAGCGGTGAAATATACCAGGTGCCAGTCTTGAACCAAAGGGCAAATAAAGTATCACACAGATATACTACTTGATTATTAAGTACAAATTTTAATCCCGTAAACTGTTGACTTTCTGCACTTATTGACACCGACCTGTAGGCTGATTTTAAATCAATCTTGGCCATGTAATAGCCAGGTTGTAGCAGGGAGGTGGCATCATCAATAGTTTGAAACCTTTGTGAAAACTCTAAAGTTGCATAATCGTTTAAGGAATTACCCGAGGGTCGGCTGCAGTCATGAATCAGCCGTATGCCGCTGTAGATTTCGGGATGGCACCTAAAGGGCTTATAAAATTTCGCTTGCTGTCACACACAATGTAATTTCCCTCAGATATTTCATGGAGAACTTGCTGCTTGATTGCTAAGTAATTTGGGGATCCTGGTCTGGCAGACGGATGATTTTCAACCTCGACCGGTACAACCTGGACATCACTCTCAACAATGTCAAACCCATATTTCAGCCCACTTAACAAAGATTCCCGATCTGCGTCATCTGCTAATTCTGTTCGCCATACCCCGAGATTTAGTCCTGGCCTGGGACTCACTGCCGGAATTTCCTACCTAGGACAGCTGTATGTTTGACCTGGTCCCTGGTGATGTGACGTGGCAGGGTGTGTTTGAGTGCACCCTTTGAACGAGCAGGCATGGACAAACTTACAATCTACATAGCTACAACCTCTGCTTGTGTTCAACATTTAGCAGATTGCCCTGCCATCTACCGTCACTGGTCCTGGACGCTGCCCTAACCTGACATGATTCGGTGGGGGGCGGGCGTTGTTGCTCGTGGGGTAAGCTGCATTGTATGCAGATGTGGGATGTCAGTTCCCCACCTAAAGTTATGACTGGCTTGCAGCTTCCTGTACTCCCGGTCATAAAAATAGACTGCCACATTCTCATACTTCTGAGTTAGTTGATAGATCTTTTATAGTCGATCACTCCCTCATCCCCCAACTTCCCCTCGTCTAAAAGCCTGTACGTAATTGCCAGGTTCGCAATTGACCACTGGGACAGTGTTATGGCTTCAAGTTTAGGTTTTACCCCGGACTTTACGATAATTTGCCTGCCCTCCTGGGTGCCCGCAACAACCCTCCTCCTCGACTGTGTCTTTGGCAGTGAAGTCTACGACATCGTAGTGAACATTTCAAGACCTACCAGTCGCCGATGATACCAAGTGGACTTGTGAATATTGCCACAATCCTGGCATTGTTGCGCAATGTTCAAAGCGTGATGCCGTCACGGTTGCGGCTCGCGTGTGTCCGCGCCCTGCGACTGGTTGCGGTGTCGGCGTTGTGGCTGTCGCACCTTGCATAGTCCGCAAATGTTCGCACATCAGTTGAGTGTATACATCGCGTTCAATCTCGCTGGCTGGTCCCGCGCCCGCTGCCTGGTCCCGCGCCGGGGCTGTTGCGCCATCCTCGCACGTGGCCGTCGCCGCCGTTGTTGCCTCGGTGACTTCCGCCGTCTGATCTGTCGTCTGCTCTGCCTCCGTCGCTTGCCTGGGCTGCACGGCCTTCAGCAGAAGTTTCTGCTGGCCGCGCGGTATTTTAGAATGTAACAGATCCTCCTTGTCGAGCAGTTCTAAAGCATCCATTGAACTGAAGCCGTCTTTGACAAGGAGGTCGACTTTTTTTGCGATAATATTGTGCGCCGTCGCCCACTCGCGAAGTTCGCCTTCGGCGACAACTTCGGTGTCCGTCATCTTTGGCAAGTCTTACTGGACTCCGGGAACGTACCACGCCATCTTCTTGTCCCTCCGAACGATCTCTTCCTCGACCTCGCCAAGATAGCAAGGCCGAACGCACATGGCCGTGCAGGCGAGCTTAAAGTTACGCTGGTAAAATAATAACACCGCTTTCAATGTATATCGATTAACTGAGTAGAGCTGCTGCTGAAGCAAGTGAGGCCGATTTGCCGCTAAACAACAGTTTAAATAGGACCGTGGGCCGATTGGGAAACACCAAACCAGATTGCGAAACACCAAACCAGGAAACCACCGTATAAACAGAGCCGTGCCTACAGACATTGACTGATGACCCTGGCTTTGCATGACTGGGCCATAATTAAGATTCTGAGTAGCCTGGTGAATAACAAAATACATAGAAATGCCAAAGAAAACCACGTTTCCACCACCCGTGATTAATACATAATTAAATATATTTTTATTCTCACTTAAACATTTGGCTGAGGTGGCTATTGGTCCAATGTAGCGTTAGCCTTTTTGTTTGTGAGTCGTTTGAACGCGACACTTGGTTTGTTCAAGTCTTTGAAAGTGTCCTGACGTGTTTCACAGCTTTCGTAATGTATATAACAATATATAACAATGTTGACCACCTGCAGCACTTCATTTGCATAACGATATTTGATGAAAGATAATAAAACATGTATTGCTCGCCTCGTTGATCGCTATTTTCTTGATATAGTGAACTGTTTAAGGCAAGGACTATCCGACAGACAGTGCCACGAAACGCCAGGATTGCAAGATTATATTTTAGAAGGGTGGTCCAATTTAGCGGATGGTCCAACATATCCGGACTTTCCCTATATTCATCGAACATAACTATGTTTAATATATCAATATACCCTTTGTTGGCAAATCACTTCTATCTTATGCAACAACATGTGTCACCGTTTGCAGCCATGGGTGGGAACTTGCGACTGTTTCGCGTGTTGATGTGGAAGAACTTTCTCCTGCTGCGGAAGAAGCGAGTGATGGTGGTGATGATGACTCTCGTGCCTGCGTGCTTCTCCCTCGTTCTCCTCTACGTGCGCACACAAGTCAATATGACGGTGAAGACAGTTCCCTTAGCGTGGAGGCCACGCAACCCGTCGACAATCTGTCGTACACACACTGTCAGCGTGCTTCACCTTAGACGCCGAAGCACACAGATCTACTTCGCACCCGACACCGACATTGTGCGGAAGATTATGAACTTGACGGGAAAAGAACATTTGTTTAGTAAGTAAATTGGATAATTGTTGTAAATGTACAATTTGCTGGATATATTCTAATGACGAACTGGCGTCGCTATCGTAAAACAGAATAGGTTTGCCCTGATGTCAGTAACTATTAGCGATAGTACAATAAATTGTAGACGTCTAAGACTAGTGTTGCAGTACGGCTATGTAGTTTTCCAAAATTATTCCACTCTTCATATGCATAAATGTCCGAACCAAGAGACGTCATTAAGAAAATAGTTAATGTGATGGTTATCCCTGTACGTATGCACAATAACACAATATTGGCATGTCTTCTGTCTTCTATAGTGTGTATACAGTCACTTGGCCGCAACTAATTTGAGGAATACTAAAATACAGAAAGATTACAGTCAGGCCTCCTCACGATTCATTCTCCGACTTGTATTTTGTCCGCCTTCTACTAATGAAGACAACAATGTAGCCAGTGGTATCTGCGATTACATCAGACATACTTTACTGACTATATCACATGTTATGCAGGGAGGCACTTTAAGAGTGTTTTAATTGAAGTCAGCAAACCTTTGTTTCGATGGCACAACCAATATTCTTGACCAATCATTGTGCAACACATCTAATTTAAAATGGTATCAAATTTATTATAAATATATTGACAATAGTTGTTAACTTGGTAGCTTAACTGCAAATATGCTTAACTAACTTATCTTTTGAATGCTCAATTGTGGCACGGGGTGAAGCAGTTCTGAAGATGGGGAACATGGATTTGGCGGCCACTTGTGTTAAGACGACACTGCCATTTAGGTTAAACCGCAGCCAACAGCGTCTAGAGCAAATCCAGACATTCCCCTGAAGATGCATATTTTATATTTGAGCATTTATGCTATGTGCCAAGTGTGGTGCATTGCATTTAAAAATAAGCCGTTCGACTAAATAATGCAACCAACTACCACATTTCTTAACGGTCCTCAGAAAGTAAGTTCTGCTCAATCTCATCCACTTAAACTTAGTTTATGTCTGTTGTAACATAAATTCGCATGTTTCTCAAACTTTAGTGACATGGATGCATGATATGAATTCTTCGGTGTTGAAAACACGTGACATACATATTCACCAACTGTGTACAAAACTAAAATGCAGTTTCAGTATTATCCGCAGTCAGTAAAGAGTGCTTAGCTTTGTCTAAGGTGAAGAAATAATAAATTTTGTTCCTTAAATCTTACTTTTGTACAAAATTAATTATTTCTTCACCTTAGACAAAAGTAAGCACACTTTACTGACTGCGGATAATACTGAAACTGCATTTTAGTTTTTGTTTCGTTCAATGTTCTGTCCATCTTCAGAAATGGTTGGATTTGACAATGAAGACACTATGATGAGTCGAATGACCGGAGAGTGTACGACCATATTGTGTCACGTTGTGCTAACTGTATCGTTCACAAATCTTGAGAACGATGGAAAGAGGCTACCAAAGACCATTAAATACACAATACGAGATACTTCAGAGTTACAAGGGGAGCTTCAAGACACAGCCGCACTGTTTCCCAAAAGACCAAGTGCAAAACCAAGGAAAACGATGTTTCCAGGTATGCTTGAGCAATGTTCTGACAGTTGGATTTATGCAACTTACAAATAGTTGTAGTAGTCTCTCGCGTAGTGGTGTGTGTCATTGTGTCATTCTGTGACTTTTTCATATAGATTTAAAATAATTGTTTTTTTTTCACTTACATTGACCCTAAAGCACTGAGAAAAAAACTGTTTCCATTTTTTCGTCCAGTTTTTCGTGGGGAAATTCAAGATGGCCGCCACCGGTCACCATAATTCTTATAATCGCTATATATTTGGCAATAAACGGTATAGAAACTTGAAATCGGAGTCGTTTTATATGTATTGATATACGAGGAATCCAATGCGACTATTAATTTGGTGAAAGAAATGAAAATAAAGCTATACCAGCCCAAAATGTATTAAAATGACCGTAAAATGTATATACGCAATTATATAGCAAACATATGCTGTGACTTTTTCATGTAGATTTTAAATAATTCTGGTTTTTTTTCTCACTTATATTGACCCTAAAGGTTTTATTTTAATGTTTCAATTTGTTCATTCATTCTTCATGGGAAAATTCAAGATGGCCGCCACAAATCACCGAAAGTCTTATAATCGCTATATCTTTGGCAATAAACGATATAGAAACTTGAACTCGGAGTCGTTTTATATGTTTTGAAGTATGATGAATCTAATGCAACCATGCTTTTGATGAAAAAAAAATGAAGTTATACCAGCCATAAAGGTGTTAAAATAGCCATATAACATAAGATCCAAAATATGTTTGATCACACATTTTAAGTTTCAATATATTATACTAAACTGATGTCATGTTCATTTATTTATGTGGACACATATATGGTTCACACTGCAATATAAAGGTAAACATTATGGTAAATGGTAAACATTATATTACCTGGTTATGGTCCTCAGTAGTGGTATGTAACACGTTTCTCAGAACTATTTTGTGTCGATATGTGAATGTACGAATATACGTTTTGTTAGCTTGCGTTTCTTTGGAATAGTTGCACGCCGATGATTGTAGATGTCTTGACATTCTAAATATGACGCAACAATGGGACAAATAGTAAATAAACCTGGGCATTAATCATTCATTGTGTTTATGATATTTTCTGAAATGGCAATTTATACCAACGTGCATGCGTCCCTACGTATGAATTTTTTTTTTGGAAAGACATCTCAGTCATCATATTCGTTTGCAAGATCACTCTCCTCTTCACCCTGGACGTCTCTGTCCAGAATGTTGTTGCATGTCTATTCAGTTGCTTCACACTTGCACAGTTCTATACATGTCATGATGTGTGCCTTACATGAATATCTCACAGCACTGCTACATTTCACCAGTTCCGCAAATGCCTTTGGTGCTGGTGATACATCTGAAACGATGGGAATGTATGTTCCGTCATTATCCTCGTGCCATCCTAGTCCTACAGGATCCAGCATAGTGCAACTATGTCCGGTTCCCAAATGTTGGTTTGATAGTGTGCACGCAATATGTGCTGAATGATGGCACCCAGTGAAGGAAAGAGTTTCTCTACTCCGTGGTTTGGCTTCAGTTATTTGAACATGTGCTATCTTACCTGCATCACCGTCACAGCAGCAGGGTTGAAACCAGGAACTGTTCATAGCAGCCGCATAGCACCTGATCTGACGAATACACTCCAACCTCAAGGCCACCAAGGTCGCTGATTACATCGTCGGGAGCTTTCAGGAACGTCTTGAAGTATGTATATTTTCGTTTTCCTGTGTCCTGTGATGTCTGCACCAGTAAGTGCATGAAACTCTGGTAGAGCTGGTTGTGTTGTCAGGACCCAGAGCATCGTAGATAGGCTTGAGTTTGACAGGGCGTCACTTAGCTCCTGTGCCCACCAATACGACGCTCTCTGCGCTGAGCTCTGGAACTCTGCGCAACGCCACGACAAGTACATATATGTCACTGAAATAAATATGTACAATGATCACCCAGTGCTACAACTCTATACAGTGTCGTCCGTGTGTCTGCTTACTTCTGCGAATTCTGCAGATGTATGGGCTGCAAAGACACCTTTGTGTGTGGGAGAGACGGTCGGCAATTTGCAGAACTGGACAGCCTTTTCTACAAGACACAAAGTGCTCGCCTTTGTTTCCTTTCTATTCACGAATGCCTTTAGCTCTGTGTGGGTGTGTTATCATTGACCTTATTGCCCGGTTCAGAAGATCTGCCAGCTGTTCTTAGTTGTCTCGTATGATCTTTCAGCGAATTGTGCTGTAGGCATCAAAGAGTAAGTATGCTTCGCAGTAGCCGAAATACTTTTTGTCAATTGCGCGAATAAAGAATGCTGAAATGTCTTGACAATTATCAATGTGGCTTTTGTGAACACTCAATTCATGCACAACAGCCATGCCATCGATAATGATGATAGGTGACTGTCCGGATGCTGTACCTAGGTGAGGTATGCTCTATCATCCATCGTAGATTGTCTCTGGTACACTGCCATTGCTGTCGCATGAAAAAAATCTTACCCTCAGCTGTGTCTACCTGACCATCAATGTTATCAAAAGTAATTTGAGTTACGCATTGTTTGACTCTTTGTATGAAATGCCAACTCCAGACTTTGAGAGGACTTCCGCTAGTGTTAGGCTTCCCCACTGGTCGCAATACCGTGACATGCCAAGCATTAATGGAATTTCGACAGTTGATCGGAAATCATGTCCATCTACTGACTTGGCCGTATACAATGATTGGCGATCAGATATGTGAGTCTGCATGATTTGTTGAGATACGAATGATGCTGATCGATTCAGGGCGTGCATGCTTGCGTCCGTTTTGACAGTGTGTACCCCTTTCAGCATCCACAATATCATATTGTGGTGTTCCTGTGGAACTGCAGCTTCTCCAACATCATCTAGCGATCCTTTAAAGACCCATGGGTCTGTTTGGCCTGCTTAGATGCCTTGCGCAGATTGCCTTTGCTGGCTACCTCTCCTATTGCTTCATGTTGTGCCTCCATAGAGTGTATTGGCATGGTTTTGTTCCTATGCGTTGGCGCTGTGAACTGTACGTTAGCAACATTATGTTGAATGTTCTCCCTCACCAGTTGCCATTCACTCTTGGTACGCGTGTATGTGGAGACATTTAATGAAATAAAACAAACTATTGGTAAATTATCAGTTTATCTTTCTGAGAAATAACTTCCAAGGAAACATGTGACTTACTGCCGATTACGATAGATTAACAAAACGAAATGTACTGCACCCGAAGCATATGGACGTATCTATAGTGTTTTTTGAGAAAGAAGTCGGATCTGATGTCCTACTGAAATATACGTAAATTTAAATTATGGGATATTTTATATATACATACCATACATTAATAGTAACGCTAAGTAATCATTGTGTCCAAAAACTTTGATCTGTATTATTATTATTTTCGGTATGCAAACTAGCTTTAAAGTGCTAATATATAAAAATGAAAAACTATATTGAAAACAAACAGCAGAATATGAAGTAAAAAACAACCGATTAGTATATTGTTCATATCTCCATAAAAAATTAGGATATTAAATATATGTTGGTCCTGTTGGACTTGCCTTTTAATAACCTTTCCAAATTTGACAAGAAAGTATATTTTACATCCAACATTTGCTGTCCGTATGTATCCATTTTACGGTCATTTTTATAATGCTTTATTTTCATTTATTTCATCAAAATAATAGTTACACTGGATTCCTCATACTTCAAGACATATAAAAACGACTCCGAGTTCAAGTTTCTATATTGGTTATTGCCAACAACATAGCGATTATAAGACTTTTGGTGACCTGTGGCGGCCATCTTGAATTTTCCGACAAAAGCGTGTACGAAAATATTGAAACAGTTTTTTCCAGTTCTTTAGGGTCAATATAAATGAAACAACACAATTATTTAAAATCTGTATGAAAAAGTCACTACAGAATATGTATTAATTTTGTTACATATAACTCCGTATACTATAGTATACCAGAGTACCTTGGCTACAATTTCTCATATCCACTGTAGATTACTTTGAAAGGTTTCTCTTATATGTGTTATGGTTGCTTCCCTTTTGTTGACTACATTAAAGGACAATTGTTGCTCGCATCTGTTGCACACTTGCGTGACACTTGACACCATTAACAATCATTATAACGGATGTGTCTTCCATGTTGTTCTGACATATGCACGATTCGGCTGTGTCTGGTAGATTTCCTATATCAATTTGGCAATTGCTTTTGCAACTGTTGTAGAGAAAACTGTGTTTGACATCTAACGTAGTTTGCATTGACAGTTGTTTCCTGCATACACTATAGGTTGACGGAAAACGAAGGATGGAGTCCCCGAGCCACTTGTTCACGGTGGCAGCTATGAACCAACAGTTCACTTTCGTAGATTAGCATATACTACAGATCATTATCATAGTTAGTTTAGTATCTGTTGTGTATTACAATTGTGCCAGCGAATATATTTGACAGTTATTTCTCACATGCATTGCTTTGACTGTTGTCTTTTTCAAGCATTGTAGAATATAGTTTTGATTCTTTCCTCGCGTTATTTTGCGGATGACGAGGACACCTATTTCCCTCATCTATTGTAGGTTACTTTGACAGTTGCTTCTTGCACATGCAACACGCTATTGACATGGCTATCATTATGAGCGTGAAGCCAGACGTCAGCGTGAGACTCAGGATGAGACGCTTCCCCAAGCCACCGTATGTACTTGACGAGTGGGAAGGCATGTCAGCGCGTATCCTTTCAATTGCTCTCTTTGTCACATTCCTCCTCTACGTCATCAGTATTGCCAAGGACGTCACGAACGACAAAGAGTCAAAGATGCGGGTATGTATGGCTATGGCAGACTCGCCACGTTATAAGTATTTCCTATGACCAGTATAGCCCTGGCCCTGCCCTACAAACCCGCATACAACCGGTATTTAAGAAAGTGTGAAGGTTAATTTGAGATATATATACATACAATTTAAAAAACAGTACTTTTGACGGCCATTTTCTATAAAGGCTGCCTATTTCAATTTTACCGTATCTGAATAACTGTTCCAATGAGAGCAAATAATTTGGTATGCAGGTGGGTGTTTTAGGAGAGAAGAATTTCCAAAATTAATTTGTTATTTCTTAAGATACGGAAACAATATGTATTCAAGAGCAGCGCATGTAAATATGGTTGATAAAAGTGAAATGGCGTTGAAAATGATACATACTACAATACACCATCGGACCTAAATCTTACATTTGGACATCAATGTTGTGTCTTTAAGCTACGTAGTTCTTAAGCTATGGAATTAGTATTAACATGTATTTTTAAATGGTACATACGGCCAAATGGCGGTTATTTGAAAGTCAAGAAAGGTCCAAATTAGTACATTTTAAATCATTAAGTCTAAAACATTACATTTTAGCATCAACTTTGTGGCATTGGATTATGTATTTCTTCATTGTGGAAATAATACGTTTAACTTGACGGCTATTTTCTTTTAAACAGTGGGGGATAATATTAATATCCGTGACGATCAAAATATAATTGTTGAAATGTTTATCCACTAAACTATACAACACCTTAAAAATATATATTACACCTATATTACGTAGTTTTTGAGATATTATGACATTTGTATTAACGACCGCCATCTTTTAAAATGGTAAGCGTGTAAGCCGGAGAAGAATGAACAGTATATATTTAAACAATGTGTGCTCTTCATATGTTTCGCTCTATATGACCTAGTCATTCAGGTGCGAGAACATTTAATTTGGCAGCCATTTTGAAAAATGGCCTTTCCTAAGTTATGTCCAGTGTTTAATGTTTCAACTACTGCATTTAAAAAAGCTAATTATGATATATTATATACTCTTGTCCATCCCCAGCAAGGTTTTCTGTAAAGTCCTTCTTGGAAGAATTCAGACGGCTATTGACAAGGAACTGAGGCAAGAACAAGCAGTTTTCCGAAAGAAAGGAGGATACAGTAATCAGATATTTGCGTTGAGAAACAGCATAGAGCAGACACTAGAATGGGACTGCCCACTATATATCAACTTCATTGATTCCAACAACAAAAACCTTGACATAATTTACCTTTATACCCAATGGATGATCTCAAGATCATATGGAATACCTCCAAAGATTGTTTCACTGACAGAGAAGTTTTATAACCACTTTGAATGCAGCGTCATCATCAGAAATGCATTCTCTGAGTGGTTCCCAGAGAAATTTGGTGTTAGACAGGGGTATATACTTTCGCCCATCCTCGTCGTCGTCATCAACAGGATTATGAGGAAAACTATAACAGACACGCCTAGGGGTATCCAGTGGATTCTCGTCTCCCAATTAGAAAACTTTGACTTTGCCGATGACCTTGCATTTCTAACAGTAATGCTTGGCCATCTACAGGAAACAACTGAAAGATTTAGACAACTATGCAACGCAAGCTGGGCTTACCATCAGTACAACCAAAACAAAAGTAATGAGTATCAATACCACACCAACAGCAATTGTTACCCTTAATGGTGAACCATATAAGTTTATAGACGACCTGGGTAGTCTCATCAGTAAAGACAGTGGAGCCGATGAAGACATCAAAGCAAGACTGGGGAAAGCCCGCTGTGCATTCGTCAAACTTCAAAACATTTCGAAGTCCAAGCAGTTTACCATGAGAAAATATGATGGGGCACTCGTGGGGCAAGGCACAGGCCGCAGCGAAACACATAACCCTGTGTAAGAGTATTGTTGTAGCCTTGTCCCACTGGGGATGTATAAACAAATGTATATTGTACTCAAATCAACATTAAAACGTTCTTGTAGGGCAGAGCTTGGAGTAGTACGAACTGTTTGAAGGCCTTTCCTAGTAGTAGTGGTATTATTATTATTATTATTATTATTAGTAGTAGTAGTAGTAGTAGTAGTAGTAGTAGTAGTAGTAGTAGTAGTAGTAGTAGTAGTAGTAGTAGTAGTAGTAGTAGTAGTAGTAGTAGTAGTAGTAGTAGTAGTAGTAGTAACAGTTTTATTTCTTGATGGTAACCATGTCACGTGGTATAGCGTGATTTTAAACAGAGCATCATCACCCAACATACTCTTACATATATACATAATTATAGTAACATTTTAGATAAAATATAGTAGTTCACATCAATACTAATAATAATAGTAATATATATATATATATATATATATATATATATATATATATATATATATATATATATATATATATATATAATTATATTAATTAAATGACTAGAATGCCTGCCGCTATTTTGCATGGTGTTGTGAAGTCTTATTCAACTCGTCAGCATTTTCCACAATATAGTCACCAACTGACGTTCTTGTGATGGTAGTAAGTGTAGACATTGCCAGTTTGACTATTTATCGTCTTTAGAGGCTCTTGTGCGACCCGATTTGTCATATTAACGTGATCTCCGAGTCACCGTCGACAGAATCAGATGTGTGTGATGGCGACAAGTCCAGAGAAATGTAACGGTTCTATGTAGTTATTTTATCAGATGTTGTCAGAAGTCAGTAATATTGCTAAAGGGTGTCTTTGGATATGAAATTGAAATCAGTTGGAGGTTTGAGCGAGGCGAGCCACAAGTGTGGTGCAGATGGATATCGCAAGAGACTCTCTCTCTCTCTCTCTCTCTCTCTCTCTCTCTCTCTCTCTCTCTCTCTCTCTCTCTCTCTCTCTCTCTCTCTCTCTCTCTCTCTCTCTCTCTCTCTCTCTCTCTCTCTCTCTCTCTCTCTGAGTCGGACGCATACTCTCCTGAAATTCCAAACGCAAAATATGTGTAAAATACGGGCTGTAATGTGATCCAGAGATTTGTTTTTGTGCTAATAATAGCAATGACTGAGGAAAAAACAAGTTCATTTACGGAAATATTCGGTTACTAGACCGCGTGTTGCGTTAGTGATTAGACTCATTCGAATTGGTGCATTTTATTTTATTTTGACAACTAAATTACGTATCGACAGCCGTTTTATAACTCAAGATGGCCGCCGTATTATTTCCGGTTATTAACCAGTGTTATACATTGGTCAGGAGACGTTGAAGTTGATGGGTGTGCCGGGGACTGTGCAGTGGGCGGCGTGGCTAGGGGAGTATGTCATCGTCATGCTGGGTGTATTAATCACCATGACCATCTTGCTCTCTCTCCCCGTCACCATTGAGAAAGTCCGCTTCGACAACAGCAACCACACCACGGGGTACGTCTTCGAATGCCGTGGCTTGCTAAACTTGACCAGTTTTGCTCTGCAAATGAGCTTCCTGCTTAGTAGTCATGCCCAGTGGCGCTGTGAAAGCAGACATTGTATTCGATTTTACACTGCTCTATTTTAATGAGTCATTTATGCATAGTAATTTATTAACTATTTTATATTGTGCTGTGGTTATTTTAAGGTGATGTCGTACTATCACATTATAATTGTTTTGTTATATTTTATCTACCTGTTTTACTTTATAACTTATATAACTTATAGGCGTTTACGTAGGGGGTACATAATGAATTACCTGACTGTCCTTGTTAAAGTTTAAGACTGCGAGCTCAAGACAGACGCAAACCCGTGTGTACCGTCAAACCCTCTGTTTGTAGCAACCTGTCATCATTTGGCACGGGGCGACCACCCGTGAGACCACCAACCCCTGGCACAACACCCCTTAACACCCAGGTGGTATATAAACGGTCAACCATCGGCTACACTGACCCATCCATCCTGCTGCTCTTTCTCTTCGCCTACATGATGGCCACGATCGCCTTCGCTTTCACTGTCAGCGCCTGTTTCAACAGCGGTCGGTTCTCGTTCGTTTCTGATGCTCACACACAACGCAACGCAACGCAACGCAACGCAACGCAACGCAACGCAACGCAACGCAACGCAACGCAACGCAACGCAACGCAACGCAACGCAACGCAACGCAACGCAACGCAACGCAACGCAACGCAACGCAACGCAACGCGCAACCCGCAACCAAGCAACCAAGAAACCAGAAACCAAGCACCGCACCGCACCGCACCGCACCGCACCGCACCGCACGCAACGCACCGCAACGCAACGCAACGCAACGCAACGCAACGCACCGCAACGCAACGCAACGCAACGCACCGCAACGCAACGCAACGCACCGCAACGCAACGCAACGCAACGCAACGCAACGCACCGCAACCAGCACCAACGCAACGCACCGCACCGCACCGCACCGCACCGCACCGCACCGCACCGCACCGCACCGCACCGCACCGCATCACATCACATCACATCACATCACTACACTGTCATGCATTACTATTATTATTAATGTATTGTTTTCTAGTTTTATATTTAATTTGATTAATTTTAACAGACATCCAATTGCGCATACATGCAAGCATAGAAGACAAATGGACATAGCAAGCGAAAATCTGCAATTCATTACACAACCAAAAGTAGTCGATTAAGCGATTATGGGCCGTCTAATCTTAGTGACATAGGTATAGGTTGATCTAGTATGGAGGACGTTCCTTTTTCTTTCTAAAATTCAAACGATTTCCCCATAATCTTTCTTAAAATGACGTAACGATTGTGCCCGCCGAAAGACAAAAATCCAGTCATGGTCGGTTTTGTTCTTCCACATAGTTGATAACAATTATGCGTTTTTACTTTGCCTTCCAAATACATTAATGTTGTTCTCCTCTTGTTGTCCCTATGGTCAGTGGTGTGGTTGGCCATCGTTACTGGCATCTGTCATCTCTCCTCACCTTTCTCTCACTCAGCAGTCTCCAACTCCTTCTATCTGTTGTTGTTGTTCTCCATTCTCCGCCCATTCTTTCCAGATGTCTCTTAACGCAGTCCTACCATCACATTCTCGGTCATCCTCGCCTCCCTTTTCCCTCCATTTTTGGGGCATCTGCTCTCTTTCCCAATTTCTCATCTCCTATTATTTCCACATGTCAGGCCCATTTCAAGGTACTCCTCGTCAGTTTCTCCTTAAAACGTTCCTTCACTCCAACCTCCACTCTCAGTTGGTCCAGTCTTCTCTTATCCGCTCTCTTCACTCCCACAATTCTTCTTATCCGGATGTTTTCGCAAATCTGCACCTTCATCTGTTGTTTCTTATGCAATTAGTGCCATTAGTGTTGTGGTTGCATTAGCTGTGTCAACCGAAAAGTTGTTTTATCATTAAATAACAGTAGTGCCTTAGATAATTAACATTCATCATTGCAATGATAATGTGCGCATTCACTAGAATGACATTGCTGTGATTTGTGCTATTACTCTACTTTAAAACAAAGTTTTGTTCTTTAACTGCACTGTCTATTTTTGGTTTGGTTATCTTGCACCGTGGCAAAATAATAACAAATGTATTACGTATATTGGAGGGAACATCCGCCACTTTATAGAAACGTTGACAATAGGATTAAACCTTACGCTTTGTCCAGTTTGAGTGCTTGTGTAGTTTCTACGATAAACCACCATCATCAGTGCCAGCTTGCTCTAGTCACTAAGCACATCATCAGTGCCAGCTTGCTCTAGTCACTAAGCACAATATCAGTGCCAGCTTGCTCTAGTCACTAAGCACAATATCGTTTATCATGCATTACTTTTATTATTAATGTTTTGCTACCAGTTTTAAACTTGAATATATTCAATTAACAGACATCCAGTAGCGCATACAACAACATCCTTTTCCTCGCCACCTTCTGGGCATCTGCTCTCTTTGCCAATTATTCATTTCCACATTTTTCCACATATCCAGCCCATTTCCGCCTACCACCAGTTTCTTCTTTAAAGGTTCCTTCACTCCAAACCTCACTCCCAGTTCTTCCATTCTTCTCTTATCCGCGCTTTTCGCGAATTTTCCTATCCGGTTGTTTTTGCAAACTTGCAACTTCTCCTGTTGCTTGGCTGTTTAATGTTGTGGTTGTATTACCAGTGCCAGCCTGCTCCTGGTTACAGCCTCCTCTGCCGCTGCTGCTGCGGCCATCTCCTCCTGCATGCTCAACGCCCCCACCGGCGTCTTGATAGCCCGCTTCAAGACCACGTCACTCGCCGTCAAGCTAGCCGCCTCTCTTAGCTTCAATGTCGCCAAAGCCTTCGGGTTTCACATCATGGCGACGTCCGAAGGAACAGGTATGATGCCTAAGGCGACTAAGACTTCATGGACTCCTCGGTGTAGGTGACGCAGTTGTATTCGAGTAATTGTATCTGCGCGGGTTGAGTGTATATAGCTATTTTATGTACGCTAAACTGTATTTTTCCTTCCATACCATACACGCACGCTCGAATGCTCACACACATACATAGCTACGTGCGTGCGTTGCCACATTGGCCACAATACACGGACGCGCATGCTAACACACAAATTCACACAGACGCACACGCGCGCTTCGGTACCTTGTCACTCGTGCATGAATGAGGCACGTACGAGATAACACGCGCGATAATAGGCACGTACACAGATAGGCGCATACGAACACACGCACATTAGGCAGTACCCACGTAGATTTTATTTAAGAATGACTAAATAAGATATTCTTCGGGACACGATAGGGACTGTTTCATGTCCCGAATTATACTGAAAAGGGAATCTTTGAGAATATAACACCCTTTGTAATGTACTTGATTTTGAATTAATAAAATATTCCACGTAACGTTATACCTTCATTTCATTGGAATTTTGTTTTATCAATTACCAATCACCGTCATAATATATCGAAAAATCTATTTCGTGTCCAAGTAAATCCGTGTACGGGGAGTTTCTAGTTTGGGTTTGATCAACCTATGTTAGCGAGATATATGTCATGGTTACTAGTGATTAATTAAACACAATAATAATGAAATAAAGGAAACGAATTACATTAAACAATCACATCAGCATAATTGTAAAGAGTTTGACGTTCTCAAGGAATCCCTTTTCGTCATAATTTGGGACACGAAAGAATCCCTTTCGGGTTGCAGAGACCTACGAACCTAGTAATATAATCATTGCGACTCTCCTGTCAGGGACTGGGTAACGTGGCATACGATTAACGAGACCCCGACTATTGACACGAACATGACGTTTCTTCACGTCATCGTCGTTCTGTTGGTTGACGCCGTCTTATTCATGACGGCCGCCTGGTACATCGACGCCGTGTGGCCCGGCGAGTACGGCATCGCACGGCCCTTCTACTTCCCCTTCCAAGTACGGCCACCCTCACACTTGATACCGCTTCACACACACACACACACGCACGCACGCACGCACGCACGCACGCACACACACACGCACGCACACACACACACACACGCACGCACGCACACACACACACACACACACGCACGCACGCACGCACGCACGACACACACACACACACACACACACACACACACACACACACACATACTATCAAACATTCACTCACACTCCCCTTGGTTACCCCTCATTCATGACGCCGCCGGTACTCACACCTTTGCACCCGCAGTACGGCACACACCCCTTCTACTTTCCCCTTCCAACACGCCCCACACACACGATACGCACACACACACACACACACACAACACCACGCACGCACACACACACACACACCACCACACACACACACACACACGCACGCACATTCACACACACACACACATCACACACGCACACACACACACACACACACACACACACACACACACACAGCAGCACGCACACGCACACCACACACACACACACACACACACACACACACACACACACACACACACACTCACACATGTCCCTGGTGTCGTCCATTCCCTCAGGTGTCCTACTGGGTATCGGCCCCCGTCAACATTAGTGCTGTCGAATCCTTTGGCGACCTGTCACGACGAGGGGAGCAAGTTTGAAGTCGACCCCATCGATGCCGTTGCTGGTGTGGACATCATTCAGTTGAGGAAGGTCAGGTCATCCTCGCGCGCCAGGGGTCGCTGCAGCTGGATACGTCAGTACCAGGGAGCCGTACCCCTGACATTTCTTTCGGAGACTCCTCGTTTAAGCTCAGCCAATGAAATCGCTCAAGAGGGGTCATGTGACATAATGTTTGGTGACTTGAGTCACACGTTGCACGCGTTACAGGCAATGTTTGGGATATAGGAACAACTATTTGAACACACAAATCAGTCCAGCTGGTCGTGCAATTGGGCGGACGGTTCATTATACTAGAATTCCCAGAAATTTATTATCCGTCTTCAAATTGCGCTGTTCTAACGGGTGAGGGGGTCGGACTGGAGAAGTCAATCAATTTGTTAAACTCGGCTATTCGCGTATGGGATTTGCCAGGAATAATTTGCATTACAAACAGCCCTGGCTTGGGTCAGGTTAAATGGCGCCAGATTTAGGACGTAGTGGCAAGACCCACTCAATTAAAACCCATTTAGTCAGAGGAAGCCGAAGTTGTTTCGTATGTAAATGCGGGTGCAGAAGGTATTGTGTGATCCGTGATTTTCAAAATGATTGCCTTGTGAAACGTGAAACTCCTTATTATTGTTGTAATTCCTGATTAGATGCAACAGCCTGAAACGTGATGTAAACTATATTGTTCTTGTCAATCGTGATCGTGAAATCGTAATACGTTCTTCGAGAAAATAGACAACAGGTGATTAAAAATATGTCGACCACTTCGCGCGGATTTCTGTTCAAAAAATACGTCTATGCCACTAAAAAGCAAAATATAATAATTAAAATAAGAACTGGTATCTTTAGCGTGAAATGTGAAAACAAATATTTTCCGTATGAAATAGGAAACACCTTACTCACTATGAATTGTCCTTCAGGTCCCCCCGCACCCCCTTTATGTAAGTGTTCTGTGCATATCACTGAAAATAATGCACTTCCTAACAGGGTTGACAGTTCAGAGTTAGCACATTCAGATTTATTTACGAGTGTTTGGTTGTCGTTTAAACGATGTCGAACTCACTGCCTGTTGGCACATTCATGTGGCAGCCATTTTGTATTGTATTGTATTGGATTGCGTTGTAAGATCGCAATAGGTAAGCCGATGTTTACGGCAACCACAGCTACACCTTTGTTATAATTACAACTGTCGTAACTGTGCTGATGACGTGTATTCTATATTAATTCACCTGAAGGTGTTTGGAAGCCGAGACCAAGAGGTGGTTGCCGTGAAACGTGTCAACCTGAAAATGTACCAGGGGCAAATCACGGTTTTGTTGGGGAACAACGGAGCCGGCAAGACGACGGTTATGTACATGCTTACAGGTACTCTGAATCACTGACCCAATGACTCAATCAACTCACACATTAAAATAATTGCTAAGTCAATCAACAGTCAATAAAACGATCAATTAATCAATAGATCGATCACTCGATAATTAGTTAATTCATTCATTCAATCGGGCACACTCTCGCTTATCACTCTCTCACTCAGTCATTCCCTCGTTTATTCTCTCTAATTCACTCCATAAGCAAGGAATCAATCATTCATTCAACCAAACAACCAATCACGCCACTCTCACACAATATCTAAATTTTTGCTCAATCATTAACTCAACCATTTACATAATTACTCACCCGTTCATATTCTCACTGACTCATTCGCTCACTCACTCACTCGCTCAGCTCTTGTTGTACTCTAGCTTGCCATAGCCTTCTCAAATTAACGTATTTGGTATCATGGGATATACTGATCAATTATGGATAAAATGAATCCAACATTGCTGCATTGACACCATCATCTGCATGCCCAGAATGGGATATGTAAAGGTGGGGTCTGGTTCCAGAATTGACACTTTCACAACGTCTGCAATCATTACTATGAATCATTTCATTAATTGTCAACCAAACAAAGCTATTGTTAATTATTACTGCAACAGAACCATGTCTGCCTGTTTGTCAGTGAGTCAGTCAGTGAGTCAGTCAGTGAGTCAGTCAGTGAGTCAGTCAGTGAGTGAGTCAGTCAGTGAGTGAGTGAGTCAGTCAGTCAGTCAGTGAGTCAGTCAGTCAGTGAGTCAGTCAGTGAGTCAGTCAGTGAGTCAGTCAGTGAGTGAGTCAGTCAGTGAGTGAGTGAGTGAGTGAGTCAGTCAGTCAGTCAGTCAGTCTGCCTGCCTGCCTGCCTGCCTGCCTGCCTGCCTGCCTGCCTGCCTGCCTGCCAGCCTGCCTGTCTGTCTGTCTGTCTGTCTGTCTGTCTGTCTGTCTATTTGTCTGTGTGTCTGTCTGTGTGTCTGTCTCTCTGTATGTACGTCTATCTCTCTGGTTGTCTGTCTCACTGGCTGTCTGTCTCTGTCTCTGTCTCTGTCTCTGTCTCTGTCTCTGTCTCTGTCTCTGTCTCTGTCTCTGTCTCTGTCTCTGTCTCTGTCTCTGTCTCTGTCTCTGTCTCTGTCTCTGTCTCTGTCTCTGTCTCTGTCTCTGTCTCTGTCTCTGTCTCTGTCTCTGTCTCTGTCTCTGTCTCTGTCTCTGTCTCTGTCTCTGTCTCTGTCTCTGTCTCTGTCTCTGTCTCTGTCTCTGTCTCTGTCTCTGTCTCTGTCCCTGTCCCTGTCCCTGTCCCTGTCCCTGTCCCTGTCCCTGTCCCTGTCCCTGTCCCTGTCCCTGTCCCTGTCCCTGTCCCTGTCCCTGTCCCTGTCCCTGTCCCTGTCCCTGTCCCTGTCCCTGTCCCTGTCCCTGTCCCTGTCCCTGTCCCTGTCCTGTCCCTGTCCCTGTCCCTGTCCCTGTCCCTGTCCCTGTATATGTCCCTGTATATGTCCCTGTCCCTGTCCCTGTCCCTGTCCCTGTCCCTGTCCCTGTCCCTGTCCCTGTCCCTGTCCCTGTCCCTGTCCCTGTCCCTGTCCCTGTCCCTGTCCCTGTCCCTGTCCCTGTCCCTGTCCCTGTCCCTGTCCCTGTCCCTGTCCCTGTCCCCTGTCCCTGTCCCTGTCCCTGTCCCTGTCCCTGTCCCTGTCCCTGTCCCTGTCCCTGTCCCTGTCCCTGTCCCTGTCCCTGTCCCTGTCCCTGTCCCTGTCCCTGTCCCTGTCCCTGTCCCTGTCCCTGTCCCTGTCCCTGTCCCTGTCCCTGTCCCTGTCCCTGTCCCTGTCCCTGTCCCTGTCCCTGTCCTTTCTCTTTCTCTGTTGGTGGCGTCAGCATGTCGACTAAAATGATCCAATGCTGATTTGGTAGATTGGTTTTGACAGACTTTGCGATCGTTTGAACATATATACCAAAGTGCCTTTCGTCGTGTGCCCAGGTTGGCTGTCTGTCTGTCTGTATGTCTGTCTTTCTGTCTCTCTCTCTCTCTCTCTCTCTCTCTCTCTCTCTCTCTCTCTCTGTCTCTCTGTCTCTCTGCTCTCTGTCTATCTCTCTATCTGTATTATATCTGTTCCTCCGCCCGCCCGCCCGCCCGCCCGCCCGCCCGCCCGTCCGACCGTCCGTCCGTCCGTCCGTCCGTCCGTCCGTCCGTCCGTCCGTCCGTCCGTCCGTCCGTCCGTCCGTCCGTCCGTCCGTCCGTCCGTCCGTCCGTCCGTCCGTCCGTCCGTCCGTCCGTCCGTCCGTCCGTCCGTCCGTCCGTCCGTCCGTCCGTCCGTCCGTCCGTCCGTCCGTCCGTCCGTCCGTCCGTCCGTCCGTCCGTCCGTCCGTCCGTCCGTCCGTCCGTCCGTCCGTCCGTCCGTCCGTCCGTCCGTCCGTCCGTCGTCCGTCCGTCCGTCCGTCCGTCCGTCCGTCCGTCCGCCCGCCCGCCCGCCCGCCCGCCCGCCCGCCCGCCCGCCCGCCCGCCCGCCCGCCCGCCCGCCCGCCCGCCGTCCGTCCGTCCGTCCGTCCGTCCGTCCGTCCGTCCGTCCGCCCGCCCGTCCGTCTCCGTGCAACCCATCTACGTTTCGCAGGGTTTTACCCGCCGACATCTGGTACAGCGTTCGTGAACGGGTTCGACATCCGTAAAGACATGGAGGGCGCCCGGCGCTGTCTCGGACTGTGTCCACAGCACAACGTGCTCTACGACAACCTGACAGTCTACGAGCACCTCGTCTTCTTCGCAAAGGTCCGAATGATTCTCTTTTGGGTAAATCATTGGTGAATGACTTTTGAATCAGCCGATGGGCTAGAAGACGCAATGTGGATGAGACCCTTGGCACAGAGGAGTGGCATGAGAGTGTTTAAAGAGGAATGCGATTCATAGGAGCATCAAACAACGGATTGTCATTGATCGATTAATAAAGAAGCTGTGCATAATGTTTATTGGGTGATATGATAAAAAGGTAAATGAACAGGTTTATCATTAAACAAATCTGTTTTGAAAGGCTTATGTAATGTTTCCTTTTTGTTTGCATATGCGACTTGATATTACCAGTCAAACGTCTGATTTCGTTTAGCTCAAAGACTACCCCCTGCATCAGATCAACCGGGACGTCGAGTCATTTCTGCAGGACATCCAGCTGACTGACAAACGCAACACGCAAATCAAAGCACTGTCTGGCGGCATGAAAAGAAAATTGTCGGTACTGTTGGCACTGATCGGCGGTTCAAAGGTGAGATGTTTGAGATTTTGTTTGCATATACGATTTGATAATAGTAGTTTCGAAACTTAAGCAATTTCGTTCACCTCACGTTGCCTGTGCCATTCGGAAGAGACACTAAAGTCCATCTAAGTACATGGTAAAAATGTAGCAATTTGTATTGAAACGTGGAATGAAGATGCATCCTTAGGGCTATGTTTTGTTTTGTGTGAATAATATTTGTGCAAGTAACAAGTATCATAACTATGCAAATAATAAAAGTACACCATTTATTGGAAACAATTACCTAATTATGACGATATGTCACTTCACTGGGCATGGGGTGCTTTTTCCGAAGGTAATCATACTTGACGAACCAACATCAGGTTTAGACCCTGAAGCACGTCGCCAAACGTGGGATCTCTTAAAAAAGTACCGATCTGACAGGACTATCATGCTGACGACACATTACATGGACGAGGCGGACTACCTGGGAGACCGCATCGCCATCATGACTAACGGAAGGTTGCAGTGCTGCGGCACGCCGATGTATCTCAAGCAGCAGTACGGTAAGTCAATATATACCGTGCGTGCGCGAGTGCGTGAATCAGTGAGTGAATGAATGAATGAATGAATGAATGAATGAATGAATGAATGAATGAATGATTGAATGAATGAATGAATGAATGAATGAATGAATGAATGAATGAATGAATGAATGAATGAATGAATGAATGAATGAATGAATGAATGAATGAATGAATGAATGAATGAATGAATGAATGAATGAATGAATGAATGAATGAATGAATGAATGAATGAATGAATGAATGAATGAATGAATGAATGAGTGAATGATTGAATGAATGAATGAATGAATGAATGAATGAATGAATGAATGAATGAATGAATGAATGAATGAATGAATGAATGAATGAATGAATGATTGAATGATTGAATGAATGAA